>JBBPCZ010000023.1:7717961-7732104 GCA_037974445.1 Brycinus macrolepidotus | reverse complement strand
CCGAGCACAAAAAAGCAACAAACCTTCAAAATAAAAGGGTTAAAAAAAAAAAAAAAGACTGCGTTACCGCGCGATAAATTAATTGTCGGCGTTAAGTAAATCATGCGTTTCTTTCTCAGCACTAAAAAAAATACATTAAAGTAAATTGATACGCAAACATTTATATGCAAGAGACCTTCTGGTGCTAGCAGGCACATTTGTGTAACCTAAACGGCAAATGCTGCTTGTGTTATCTGTTTTAGGTGGGGAAGACTTTGAAGGTGCCGGTGATCAAATTCCTCCTTCACTCTGCTTCCTATTTGTGGTTCCTCATTACATTGTTAGGGGAATCTATCACCATGGAGATGTATCGGGATTCATTTGCATCCAGGCAGCAGAACATCTTGCACAACTCTTTCCATATGGTGTGGGTAGCTGGTAGGCACGTTACTCCATAACCTGACACTTGTGTTTCCTTCATCACAGCACTAAAGTCTTGTTAACTGAATAGAGTTTATGAAAGTTCCAGCTGTGGAGAAAAGATCATGATAATTACATTCAGTAAAACATATAGATGCTCAGTGCCATCCTTACTGCATCATTTTCCTTCAGGTTTCTTCTGGTTTGAGTGTAAGGAGGTGTGGATCGAGGGCCTGCGGAGCTACTTTTTGGATTTGTGGAATTGTCTGGATATGATGGTGCTCAGCATGTATATGGCCTCCTTCACACTGCGAGTGGTCATCATGCTCAAAGGCTACTTCCTCTGTCAGTCACCTGAAAGTGAAGAGGAGTGTGTTTACTTCACCCAGACTAGTGAGGAAACAGTCAGTCCATTACAGATAGTGAATAAATACACTTTCAGCCAAACAGGTTCTTTCATACAGTGATATTTATCAGCTGATGTGCTTGAAGGGACACCATCTGCTCATTTAAATAAGAAAAAGCACAAAAACCAAAACCATTCCCTCAGATTGTTTTATGTATGTTCTTAGGGTTGAATGGGGTGGATAGTAAAGAAGCACTCACAGCCCAATAACAGGGCCCTTACCTGCAAAGGAGCAAGGTGGCTGCAGATTTTTATTTCAGTCAAACAGGAGCCCACCTGGTACAAATAACCTGTTTTCTAAAACATCTGGAATCAAACAAGTGAAATAATTTGATCCTTCTTAATTGGAATGAAATCTTGCACATCTGTCCATGACTGGACAACCCTGATTCAACACCTCAAACACCTATATTTGCATTTATTTTTACTATCAGTCATCACTAGAAAAAAAATATTTTGGAATTCTTTTTGACTGGGTGTTGTACTCTTAACCTCTTCAGCCTGATTATTCTATTCCTGTATAGCATCTGTGTATGATTTAATAACTACAATGAAACAAATATTTAAATAATGTAGCTAAGAGAGTGAGGATCTGAAGGGTGGGTGCATAAACAAGCAGTTAAGTTTAAATGAGTAAATGGGTTCTTTTTCATCCCATTATATGCAGTGAAAAAACACTTTTGTGTGACTCCCTCTATAACCTGCAGTGCGTGAAGAATGGCGCCAGGAGGACCCTCAGCTGATAGCTGAAGTGCTTTTTGCTGTGACCAGCATGCTCAGTTTCACACGTCTGGCATACATCCTGCCTGCGCAAGAGTCTCTGGGAACTCTCCAGATCTCTATGGGGAAGATGATTGATGACATGATAAGGTAGAAAAGGAGACCATCTGAAGTGCTTCAACTTTTTTGCACTCTGTCAGCCAAGACATGTTTGGTGTACAAAGTTTGCTTCTTCTGTGTTGGACCAGAGCTTACAAGGCAAATGTAGCTAATATGTAAAAGGAGCTTTGGTAACACTTTATTTGGATCGTCCACTTTACATGATTAGTAGATGCTTAGCTTGTCTAATTAAAGTAAAATATAATGTGTAATGTATAAGGAAGCATCAAAGTAAAGTGTGACTGAAGCTTTTAGTTGCCAGTTAGTGTTACGTAAACGGTCAAATAATCACCCCCTTTTTAAAATGGTTTTGAGTTTTCAGGAAAAAGTAATTTTCAATTTTTGCCTTTTCAACTGTGATGTTCTCTCCCCAGGTTCTTGTTTATTCTGATGATCATTGGTACAGCCTTTCTGTGTGGAATCAACAATATCTACGTTCCTTATGTCATCTCGCCGCAGCTTGGAAGGTCTGAACTTTTCTTACCAGAAATGGCAAAGCTGAAAGCCCTGTCTAAACCTTATTTAAAATGTTGCTGTTTGCATATTAATTCAGTCCCATACATGCTTTCCAGGTTTAATGAGACCTTCCAATTCCTGTTTTGGACGATGTTTGGTGTCGTCAACAAGGAGTATGTGGATATGCCTGACTATGTTGTGGCTGAGTTTGTGGGCAGAATCCTATATGGTATCTTCACGCTTCTGATTGTCATTGTACTGCTGAATATGCTCATTGCCATGATCACAAACTCCTTTCAGAAGATTGAGGTGAGACTGCTGAGTGGGGTCATTTTGATGTGCCATTTAACCAGAATCCAGCTTCTCCATGAACAGATAAGACATTAATTCATTTGATGGTCCTCTGTAGGACGATGCTGATGTGGAGTGGAAATTTGCCCGTTCTAAGCTCTATCTGACGTACTTCAGAGAGGGACTCACAATGCCTGTCCCCTTCAACATCATTCCCTCACCAAAGGCTCTGTTCTACTTCATACGGTGATCCATTTTAATTTTTTTAAATAGTTCTCTTGGTTGTCATTAAAACAAAGCAAGTCACGGGATCCCCAGAATTCAGGATTTTCTATTATTTTTATTTTCAGGGGAATTTTCAGAAGAATCTGCTGTTGTTGCAAATTTAATTCAACCCCAGATTATCCACCCATTGCCTCTATGGTGAGTAAAGTTAAAAACTGGCTCTAGGAAACCCTGTGTATTACTGAAACCATGTTCTGCAAAATCTTTGTTGTCCATGTGCAGTCAAATGGACCGCTGAAGAATGATGGAAGTCTAGATGAAAAAGTGTCTTACAAACAGCAAGTCATTCGAGCTCTGGTGCAGCGCTATATAGAGTCTGCAAGGAGAGAGTTTGAGGAGACAAAACGCAAAGGTATTGTATTATTTACTTGGGGTTTATGTCGTGGATTGAAAGAATAAAGACCTTTTTTTACTCCTTAATGGACCCAATGTGTCCTGATGTTTTCAGTGTAATTGCTAAATAATAAGCCAAAATACATTCTAAGACTAAGAGGTTGTTGAACTGATTAGCATAAAGAACAGGTTAAAAATGAACAAATGCTATCAACTTTTTTTTGCTCTTTCTGTAGATGTTGGAAATCGATTAACGGAGCTCACCAAAGTGGTTGGACGGCTGCATGTAGAGATGAAGACCATTCACCAGACCCTGTTAGACATAGAAGAGGCCAAAGTAGATCCTTCCCAGACAAGTACCTCTGCTGTGCTAGGGAGGTACATCAAGGGGGCAAAAAATAACTTCCGGGGCTTTAGCAGCGGAGTACCATCAGAGAGTAGAAGCACACCTCTGCTGGTCAACGTACACCATCAAACACCTGAGCATGTGGTGCAGAAAGACACAGGATGGGTGAACATGCAAGATGAGACAGCCATAGGGGAGGGAGAACAGGGGCATGTAGTAGAAAGAGAAACAGGTGGGGATTTTGATGAAAGTGTCAGTGAGAGGGAGGCAGTGACTGAAGAAGGTTCCCCAGAAAGCAGGGAAGAGGAGAAAGCCAGTGGTGAAGAGATTGAGGTCAGTGAAAAGGGTTCTTGTTTTGATGGCCAAGCCTATAGTAATGCTGAAAAAGAGGAAGCCAGCGATGATCAGACCATAGTAGATATGAAGGATGACATATCCAATGAGGACGAGGCAGGAAGTAGATTTGAAGAGGGTGAGAAGTATACTGACATGGAGGAGGGGAAAGCAAATGAAGGGAGGTCTGAAGTAGACGTGGTGTTTGAGAAAAGAACTGGAATTGTAAGTTTAATGGCTAAGCAAATAGAAGAAAGAAACAATGGTGAAGAGATGACAGGTTTTAAAGGGAACGATGCAGCTTCTCCCACCAGCAACAGCTCGCAGGACACTGGCTTTGGCTCTCAAGAGTTGGACCTCTCAGCTAGCTCTTAATAGCTCAACAGCCTGCCTAGTTTCATTCTAAAACTCACTAGAAACAAACAAATTAAACATTTTAGAGTATTTAAATTTACTGTTTTACAATAATTATGTTTACACTGTATATATACATAAATACCAAGTTTGGGGACACCTATCGCCTCACAGTGAGAAGGTCCCTGGAGTGTGAAGTTTGCTTGTTCTCCCTATGATTGTGTGGGTCCAAAGACATTTACGGCATTCAGCAGATGCTTTTATCCAAAGCGACTTCCATTCCCTAACTACAGGGGACAGTCTCCCTGGAGCAACTTGGGGTTAAGAGTCTTGCTCAGGGACCCAGTGGTGGTTTGCTGAAGGTAGAATTCAAACCCATGACATTTTGGTCCAGAGACAAGTATCCTACCCACTAGACCACCACCACCCCACAAGACATGCTCATCAGGCAAACTGTCCAGGGTATTTCTTTGCCTTCCACCATGTGACCAGCTCCAGCACCCCTTGCGAACAAGGTTAAGATAAGTGGTTCAAAGAATGCATGGATGTTTTTTTTTTCTAGGCTGTTCGGAAATTGAAACTACAGCAGTTAAAGCTACTATGCTGAGTGTTTTTCACCTTTGTTTCCCATAATAAACTTGATTGATCTTCCGTGTTATCGTGCCCCACAAGATTTAAGAGTCCCCAAACTTTCAACAGGCAGTGTAAACTTACTGATAAACTGTACGATATCTTAAATTCTACCATTACAAGTTCACATGTCATTTCAATGTATTAGTGTCAACGCAAAGTCTCATCCAATACTGTGTCTGAAAATATACTGTAATAGTTCAATACATTTCCTGTAAATTGTAGCACTTGTTGTAATGCTCCTTATGGGCATATTGTAGAAACTAGGGCTGCTCCTCAATATAATAAACATGTCAACATTCAACATAAACCTTTATTCACTTTTTCCACCCCAACCAAATACATTAGAGCTCGTGAAGGATTTGATGAATGAGAGTTGTAATTGTCCCCATGGCTGGTGTGCAGGTTGCAGCTTGCTCAACACCTGTTTGTAACACACAGCTGGGGTTTCCCACATAGGTCCCATGGTTATTAATTAATTTGTCACCTGCAGCATACATAACATCAAGCTTATAACCATGTAATTCCATGCACAAACATTAGCAGTTGAGCTCATGGCACCATCATGGGGGTTAACACCTTTGCCAGTATGTGAAAATCTGCCCCAGTCAAGTGTAAGTGCTGTTACTAGAAAATAGATCCATTTAGGTGCAACAGCTCAAATTTCATAAAGTAGACCTGAACTGTGTTTTGGTTGGTTGAATTGTTAATGTTCAGGAGAGTCTAGAATTTTTTTTTTGGTACAGAACTTTATCATTTTAACATTCTTTACAGATTTTAGTAACTTTTTTTAGTAACTCTCCATGCATACAAAAAGAACTCAGGCTGCTTCTGATATTTGTGCTTCCAGCATGTTAACTGCAATGACACCAAGATCACAGTAAAAATCTGTACAGAATACCCAACTGCAATAAATATGGAGACTTTTGTTATGTCTTGAATTATAAGCATATGTACAGTACTAAAAGAGAAGTCAGCAAAAACAGCACGCACAGAAACAGCATCAGCAAAGCAAACTTTGTTTCTGTAGTAATTCAGACAAAACAGTAAGCATTTCATCTAAAATGATGGTGGTGATAGTTATTGCAGAAAACCTGTAGAAGGTGGTGAAGGTGAAATGATAAGTGTTTAAGAGCCACACATGAGGCACTCATCCCGATTCTCCAAGGAGCACACCATTGCAGCCTTGTTCCGCTCCTTGATCTCTTCTTCACTGCTCTTATTTGCCTGTGCCTCTTTGAGCTTCTCTTTGTTGAGAGTGAACTGGATGGGGTTTGCAGCTGGCTTTGTCCGCAAGTAATACATGCCAGTCTTAAGTCCCTGTTAAAAGAATTCCACAAATTAACTAGTTGTTTGGCTCACACCCACTCCATAATCATGTTCCTCGAGAAATCCAAATTTAAGTTGACCTATAACTCACCTGCTTCCAGCCATAAAAGTGCATACTGGTGAGCTTTCCATAGTTGGGCTCAGCGATGTGGATATTCAGGGACTGGCTCTGGTCAATGAAAGCTCCTCTGTCAGCAGCCATCTTGATGACAATCTTCTGAGAAATCTCCCAGACAGTTTTATACAACTCCTTCAGGTCATCTGGGATTGTGGGGATACCCTGCAAAATGAAGTCCACAAAGAAATACATTTTTTTTATCTTTCTGTCAATAAAATTACACTGTAGTAGTGGGTGGTACTGGCAAAAAAAAAAAATAAAAATTATATCACTGTATGACAAATATTTGACATTTGTTTTCCCAAAACAAACCTATTTGAAAACGCAACCTATTTTCGTAGAACAAATAAATATTCAGTACAATAACTGAAAAGTATCAAATATTTTTATTGTGCAAAATATATATTTAAAAAAATATACTTTTACTTTTACAGTACAAAAATAAAAAGCCCAAAACACCTTAGAAAGTGATGACTAAGCTAGATTAAATATATTTCTATTTGTGAATCTTGTTGCAGCATACAAACCTGAATTGATCCATTATGAGCAATCAGCTGATTCTTCATGTCTTCACTCCACAAGCCTCGTTCTGTGAGATCTTTCAGCAAGTGAGGATTCACAATCTGATGGATGGGCAATGCCAACAAAAATTCATTCAAAAATAATGACTAATATCTTTTCTGTAACAAACAAGGGACCTGCAAGTGACTTTTTACCTGGAATTCTCCAGACAGCACTCTGCGTGTGTATATGTTGCTGGTGTAGGGTTCAATGGACTCATTGTTGCCCAGAATCTGTGCTGTAGAGGCAGTTGGCATGGGTGCCAACAGCAAACTGTTCCGTACACCATACCTGCAAACAAACCAATTAAAAGTCACAATTAGACATTTCTTGTCTTCAAACATATGGCATAAAAAGAATTACTGAAGAGTTTACTAACTTGGCAATCTTCTCCTTCAGCACTTTCCAATCCCACAAGTCTGTAGGGGTTCTGTCCCACATATCATACTGCAGGATCTGAGGAAATGAAAAATAAAGTTTAATGGTACACAGCAAAACTCTAATGGTGCACACAACCTGAGACCTGTCTGGACAAGTGCCAACTAAGAACTAAGTGATGCTTAGGCTAAGACACTTACACCCTTGCTAACAGGAGATCCAGCATAGGTCTCATATGGGCCTTGTTCAGCAGCCAGCTCACAGCTGGATTCCAAGGCAGCATAGTAGATTGTTTCAAAGATTTGTGTGTTGAGGAGTTGAGCGTCCTCACTCTCAAAAGGAAACCGCATGAGGATAAACGCATCAGCTAGCCCTTGCACCCCAATACCAATGGGCCTGTGCCGCTTGTTCGACTTCTCTGCCTGTTGACAGGGGAGAGAAAGGGGGAGGGATACAACACAGGAACATGTCTGTCAACCTCAATCCACTAAAATGAAAAACCAACCCAAAAAAACAAAAACAAAAAACAAACAAGCAAAGAAGGCACTTACCTCAGGGACTGGATAGTAATTGATGTCGATGATTTTGTTCAAGTTTCTAACAATGACCTTTGTAACAGACGCCAGCTTATGGAAATCAAATGTTCTCTCAGGTGTGACGTACATGTTGAGAGCTATTGATGCTAGATTGCAAACAGCCACCTATAAATATAAAAATAGAGTAAAAACCTTATCAGATTTGGCAGGTTGGAGGACATTCATTTAGAATATCACAATTACATACCTTTACCTTAAAATATGCATATATATTTGACCATTTTGACACCATTTTTTGGAAGATCTCACCTCGTCCTTGCTGGTATATTCCACAATTTCTGTACACAAGTTGCTGCATTTGATGGTTCCTAGATTCTGCTGATTGCTCTTCCTATTACAGGCATCCTTGTAGAGCATGTAGGGAGTGCCAGTCTCGGTCTGAGACTCAATAATAGCATACCACAACTGCTGGGCCTTAACTACACGCTTCGCCTTGTTCTCCTTCTCATACCTGCAATAGAAATATTTGCTCAGATAAATATACAGGAAATGAGAAGGTTGCTGTACTGAAAGAAGAAGAGGAAGAAGAAGAAAAAAAGAACACCCCACAAACAAATTAAGTATTCTTCATATTTTAATTTTGAAGTAGAATGAAAAACACAAAACATGTGAAGAATCAAGAGAAAGCCATCCTGGGGATAAGCAATAATTATGAAAGAATTTAGCATAGCACCTAGTGTAGAGTTTTTCAAACTCTTCTCCCCAGCATTCATCCAGACCAGGACAGTCACTTGGGCACATAAGAGACCAATCCTAAAAAAGGGCATAATTACTCGTGAATATGCATGAGAGAGGAAGAAAACAAATATGTGAAAAAACATTTGCTGTACATGTCCTTCCAACAATGTAGTGTACAGTGCCATTATTTATTCTCTTATGTGCTACACTTACTGCGTTGGTCTCCACTCTCTTCATGAAGAGGTCTGGGATCCAGAGAGCATAGAACAGGTCTCTTGCCCTCTGCTCCTCTTTTCCAGTGTTCTTCTTCAGCTCCAGAAACTCAAAGATGTCATAATGCCAGGGCTCCAGGTACATGGCAAAAGCTCCAGGTCTCTGAGGAAAGACAGGTGAAGATGGACTATTTTGTATTCAACACTTAGGTAAGTAATAGTTGACTAGAGTTTAGAAGTGTCTCTCACCTTGTTCCCACCCTGGTCAACATAGCGAGCTGTGTTGTTGTAAACGCGGAGCATAGGAACCAGTCCGTTTGAATTGCCATTTGTCTAAGGGAGGGGGGATGGATGTTACTTTGGGTTTTCATTTACTTCACTCCATTTGATATTAATGTGGTCTGTAATTTGTACTTACTCCTGCAATGTAGCTGCCTGTAGCTCTAATGCAGCTCACTGCTACACCGATACCTCCCGCAGATTTAGAAATCAGGGCACACTGCTTCAGTGTATCATAGATCCCTTCAATGCTGTCATCCCGCATAGCAAGCAGGAAACAGCTGCAAACAAAAACAAAACACTTTTTATAATAAAACAGACTAAATAACAATTCAACTTCCTAAATCCACTGCGCTTGGTAATTAACATCAGTAACTGTTACAAAAAAATAACAGTTAAATGTCTGAAGAGTCTGAAACCAGCTCTACATTTGTATCTAAAGTGAGATAACATACAATGAAACACCATCCCAATACCGCAGATTACAGTTAAAAATCCTGCTCAGATTTGCAGTTAAATATATTAGTTATATTTGGTAAAATGTATACATAATGGTGCTGTCTATAAAAAAAAAATTAAACAAAGACTACAAATTTGAGGGAAAGGAAAAAGTCCTTATAAACTCTAGCCTTTATGTTTGTTTCTTTTGGCAAACTGCCCCCTAATGTTCAAACTCTTCAATGCAACTGTCTCCTTTCCTAGTGTGTACCTGGAGAGTTGAGGCCGGTTAGTGCCTGCATTGAAGAGTGTAGGAGAAGCATGAGTGAACCATTTCTCAGACAGCAGGTTGTAGGTCTCAATGGCAGCAGCAATATCCTCCTTATGAATCCCAACTGCCACTCTCATCAGCATGTGCTGAGGCCGCTCAGCAACTGCACACAAAAACAGTAAAGTGAGGGATAATTAACATTTGTTCCTCACACTAGGAGTAACATTAAAAGTGTGTTTAACATCACATACCTTTTCCATTAATCTTAAGCAAATACGATCGCTCCAAAGTCTAAGGGAGAAGGCAATTTTCAGTGGTGGTGAAGGTAATGAACATCATGGATTTCTGATTATGAGCAAAGCTCATTTGATATACTACAGGACTACCAACAAAAACATCTACCTTGAAGCCAAAGAAGTTGTAAGAAAAGTCCCGGTCATAGATGATAGCTGAATTGAGGCGCTGTGGAAAGAGCAAAGAAAGATGGAGTTTCAGGCTAACCTTTACAATGAAACAAAAACAAGTAAAAGAGCTCTACATGTCTTCTTACATCTTTATTAGCCAAAATGATGTCCAGGGTCTCCTTAGCAATCATCGGTGAGGGTCGCTCATTCAGTGGATTCACGTAGTTGTACAGATCCTCCATAACATCTGCATGAAAGGTAAGCAAAATAACTATGAGTGTCATAAAAGCTCTACAAATATTTGTATATATATTCTGGAGCACAGCAGGAAAACATTATTTACAACAAGTTAATCATAAAATTACTCACCACTGAAGACCTTCTTGGTCTCCTTGTGCAGGTTGGAGACTGCGATGCGGGCTGCCAAGATAGCATAGTCAGGATGTTTGGTGGTGAGGGTGGCAGCAGTCTCTGCAGCCAGTGTGTCCAGTTCAACAGTGGTCACACCACTGTACAGACCCTGGATCACCTTCATTGTGATCTGAGTCTGCAAACATAGTACAAATTTCAGTGGGCCAAAACACAAACATAAAGGAGTGAAGTAAATATAATTTAAAAAAAAAAAAAAAAAAAAAAAAAAAACACATGTTGTTCATAGACTGAGACTATTTATACATACAGGATCAACAAAGTCACTGTTAAGTACATAGCAGAGCTTCTGAATTCGGGAGGTAATTTTATCAAACATCACTCGCTCCTGGCGTCCATCTGCATAAGCAAGAGACAGTATGAAGGCACCTCACAAACTGTAATTTTAACCGCACAAAGTTATAGCTAAAAAAAAAAAAAAAACCTTTGGTAATTTGCTCTCATAACAGTACTTTGACAACTGCGTAGCATATAAACGAACTGAATAATAACTGTTTATTATTGTGAAACCAAACCCGTCAAACTTGTACAAAAAAACAAGAAATTACCTCAGGCACCCCAAGAATACAGTCAACGTTGTGTACACACAGAAAAACAAAATATCTCTCTTTACTGTACCCAGTTTATTCGAACATGTGTCAAAAGAAAATACGTCTTAAAACTATGGCAAAAAAGAAAGAAAATGAAGGAAAAAAATCAGCTTATGGGTCAGTTTGGGGCTTCAGGAGCCAAGGTTGGCAAAAATAAAGTTACTTTGGCTAAATGCTTCAAAAGCTACCAACCAGCTGCTCCTGTTCCTCTGGCTCAAAAGGCCATTTGGCGCCAACAACATTGCCAACAAAGAGAGAATACAGCCATCAGGTACTCTGCCTAAACATATTTATAAAGACCTGATATCGTCCACTTAAGCCTTCATTTTTTAAATAAGTTTATTTTTACGGCCTGAAACCTGGCTGTTAACAGTCTAGGAGCTTCTATTTTGGAAATGAGTCACAAAAGGGTCTGGAGCTAACATGCTAGCTTCTTCTACTGACTTTTTCACAGCTATGATACTCGATAGCTTAATTTTACTCGTTCTGTCGACACATAGTGAGAATATAAAACATGGGTGGACATGATGAACATAGTTAGAAAAATAAAAACAAATTAAAAGGTCAGCTAGCAAAAAAGGTGCTAACGTGCAAAGTACTCAGTTACAGTCCCTGCATGCGAGCTGAAATACTAGGTTTCCAATACAAGACCAGCCACCTTTTTTCAGAGGTTTAAAAAAATCCTACCACATCTTATTAGGCCTTTTAAAATAGACTCTTTTAATGAAAACATGCCAAGCTAGCTAAAGTGAGAATCCAACTGAGAAATAGAGACACAAACTCACCACGCTTGATGACGTGCATGTTGATTTATGGTGAAAGAAAGTGCAAAAGCGTTGCAGAAACAGATTATACTGTCTGAGCTTTGTTATGCGAAGCCGTGTAAGTGTATTTGTGTCCTTCAGCCCTGTCCAGCTGATCAGAGTAAAAAGCGCGAATGTCTTCAAACTGCCCCAGCAACGCTTCATGTACAAGAGCTCCGACCAATCAGAAACTACCTGGGAGGGGGACTCAACCAATCAGAGAAGGAGGTTTGAGGAAGTTTGAGGAAGCAGATGGTTCGGTTATATGGCGGGAAAAGAAAAAAAGAGAAGGAAAGAAAAAAAGAAAAAAGGAAAAAGAAAAAAAAAAGTGGGTCAGAATGGCAGTTCAGGATGGGCTGGGTGTGTGGTTTCAGGAGCCAGCTGTAGGAGAAAAAAATTAATCTGAATAAATTAGTTTATGTTCCTCTGCCCTTTTCTTAAAAAGGCTTAAAGTGCTCATTTTCAATATTTCTTCTTGTACTTTATTTAAGTCCACTAATTATGGCTTTATGTACCAAGAAATAATTTTCACAAGACCATTTTACCACCTCTTCCTATCTTTTAGAATTATATTTTTGCTACTGCACCTGTACTGTACCTCTGTTCTAATAGCAAAGACGTCCTCGTCATGGTCATCACTTTAGTGTGAATGTCTGGAGCTACACTGCTAAGCTGAATAGAAGTACATTTTGGACAAAAGTATTGAGACAGTCCTGTTTTTTAGGGTTTGGACTGGTCCCCTTACCTCCAGTGAGGGGAAATCTTAATTCTTCAGCAGACCAAGACATTTTGGACAGCGCCATGCTTACAACTTTGTGGACACCGTTAAGGGAAGAACCTTCTCTGTTCCAGCATGACTGTGCTCCAGTGCACAAAGCAAACTCCATAAAGACATGGTTGGATGAGTTCAGTGTGGAAGAACTTGACTGGCCCGTACAGAGCCCTGACCTCAACCCCATCCAACACCTTTGGGATGAACTGGAATGGAGATTGCGAGCCAGGCCTTCTTATCTAACATCAGTGCCTGACCTCATAAATGCCCTACAGAATGAATGGGCTCAAATTCCTCCCCAGAAACGCTCCAAAATCTTGTGGAAAACCTTCCAAGAAGAGTGGAAGCTGTTATAGGGGAGACCAACTCCATATTAAAGTCTATGTATTTGAATGAAATGTCATTAACTGCATTGTATCTCGTTCATATTTTAGCCACATGCGTTTACACTTGGTAGTTAAATGTGACTCCGGTCAGTCAGACTGAAATCTAATTATTATCTGGTGAGTAATATGCAAATCAGCTCGTATACAACAAACAATTACCTGTGCCGATCTTTTTGTATTCTATTACAATAACATCAGTGTTTACAAGATAATAATGATCCTTCTGTGTTTTTTGAACCAGGCGTGTTAAAACACTGTGAAAAACGATGATGCGGGGTAATGTTTAACTAAACTGGCATTTTTTTTAGCTAACTGAATGGTGAATTAAAATCAAACTAAGGATGAACTGAAGGAGGAGTGATGCCCATGTTAGGTGGTTAGGTGGTGAAGGGCCTCTTCCAATTTTTCTATGTATTGTTTTAGTTCTTCTATTATTTTATTTTATTTTATTCTATTTTATTTAACTTTTTGTTCTATTTCTGTAAAGCACATTAAATGACCTTTTGTGTATCATAATGTGCTATATAAACAAACTTGACTTGACGTCTGTAAACAGAACAGCAGGGGGGGTTTTGGTCGTGGAGACAGATGCAGTTACACCACTGTAACACGTGGCCCAAGCACTTCTCACATCACCTTTTGAAGTGGTTTGAGCGATCAGACTTATATCTGTTTTAAATGCATCTTTGGTGCATTTAAACCTGCATTTTATTCAGATATAATTCTTATACCTAGGACGCATGAATGCTGCATGCTGAATTTATCATTATCACAGAAAGTAACTTTTTCAAGAATTGTGTTGCCAACATAAAGTTCCCTTTACAACTGAGCGTAATATGTGGAAATGGTGGTGATTATATTATATTATTATAAAAGAGTAAGTACTGATTAAGCTATTGATGATGATAATTATAGCAAAACAACAATAATAAAGTAATCGCTACATTTGCACAACTATAACTGTTTACATTGAAGGTACTCTCTTCAGTACATTTGCTTGTTTTTCTACTTCTGTATTTGTAGTCTTTAGTCTATTGTATTATAACTCTACTGTTATATTGTATACAACATTGTAGTGTGGCTATAATTATATTTTTTATTTGTGGCTGTAATTATATATTTTTAATTACTGAAAAAATTGTATAATAGCATACTTATATATGTGTGTGTATGTATATATATATATA
>JBBPCZ010000023.1:7687853-7711791 GCA_037974445.1 Brycinus macrolepidotus | reverse complement strand
CATTCCCTGCTTTGTTGAATGTTTTACTAGTTTCCCCCCATTAACAGTGCTGTGTCTTCATTTTTTAGTAATTTTTTAAATTTTTCGCGGCGACCTGGAACAGATTACACAATTTCCCATAGAAGTCTATGGGAAATTGTGTTTCGCACAACAAACTCCCTGCAAAACGAACGCGCCCCTGGAACGGATTGCATTCGTTATGCGGGGTACCACTGTACTTTGTAATTCGTGTAGAAATATAAAACCCCTCCTGTAAGTGCTATAATAAAACAAGACCTTTAATCAGAAATGTATTGTCCCTCTTTATCTCTGCCTTCTTTAGGGATTGGCTTAGGGATGCTGTGTGTGTCTACCTTGGTGTGCCTCTACTACAATGTAATCATTGCTTGGACCTTTTATTACCTGGGTAGCTCCTTCCAGAGCCCATTACCATGGTCCTGCGATGCTATTGCTAATGCTGCGCTCTGTGGGGTATGTGTTCTGTGCCATGTAGTTTTGCGTCTTAGCTCTGATGTCGACCACTGTGAACCTAAATGTTGGGGAAACTATATAAATGAGAATAATTAAAATGGTCCAAAATGCCCTAGAATAAAATGTCTTTAAATTAGCTTTCTTGAGAAGTAAATGTGTAAAGTGAATGTTTTTGAGTTCTCCTGTAAAGTTACACTTGTTTTGTTTTTGAACAGCGATAATATGTTTGTTATTTAATACTGTTCTCTTTATCTGATCCACAGAACACCACCAATGCCACAAACTCCCTGAGTCCATCTGAGATCTTCTGGAAGTAAGTGTTCTCTGGTTTGATGCTGTAATTAATTTGTAGTCTTACTCAGAATAAACTGGCTGACTTAAAATGCCTTCCATACTGTGAAGGATTTAGTGTTTAAAATATGATGGCTTTAAAATATAAATTCATTTTAATTTTTCCAAAATGTGTTGAATAAATTTCTAACCATGCCTCTACACTGAAGTGCTTAAATGATGTACATCGACATATAGTTGAATTGAATAAATAGTAGAAATATGATATTATTTTGTTAAATTATCATGACATGGAATATGCTTTATTTATTGTGGATATTGTCAGAACTTCTATTGCACCGACTAACAGCATTTTTTGTTAAAAAGATGTGAATGTGTAGAAAGTGTAGGACAGGTATGTGATGTGTTGAATAAAAATCACTGTACCCAGAGTTTTTGATAGAAGTTTTCAAATGTGGCACTACTAGCAAACATCAAAATATTGTTATGCTTCATATTGAAAAAAAAAGTCTTTAAGTATTGTGATATAACAATTTTTCAATATTGCCCACTCTCACGTGTATATCACTTCCAAGTCTATCTCTGATACAAGTTGTCCTTTGATTAAAACAAATTCTTTGAACTCTGAATTTGAGACCCATCTGTGTGTGTGTGTGTGTGTGTGTTTCACAGTGAGCATGTCTTGGGTGTAGTACACAGTAAGGGTCTGCATGACCCTGGGCCAGTGAGGTGGCGGCTCGCTTTGTGTTTGCTGGCTGCCTGGGTCATCATTTTCCTCTGCATGCTAAAGGGGATTCGCAGCTCAGGCAAGGTAAAGTCCAACTCTTGCAGGATGAGATTCCATGTGTGGATGAGGAAGTATCATGACTGAGGTTCTGTTCCTACTGTTAATCACCAAATAGAATCCACTGTGGTACAGAATTTTTGGCACATACTAAAGAATCTTAAACAACATTAAACAATCATGTAATTGGTAGCTAGAGTGTTATTTCTGATTTTTTGCTTTTTGTCCCAACTCTTGTATTCTTCTTGATGACCGTTGCAGTCCAAAACTGAATGTCTGTTGGAGATTACTTTAGATAAATTTCTCATGATTAAAGCATACAGTTTGCGCTATGCTAATTTGTGAACATAAGATTTTATTACTTGTTAACTACATTAGCATTGTAGTTCCAATGCCAAACCAAGGAAAAAGCATTTCTAATCAGCCCCATTTGGCATAAGGGTAATAACTGTACATTTGGTTTTCTTGATGAACTGATTCGCTTTAAAACATCATTGAATGTATTTGGGTATTACCTAATGATTAAGTATAGTCCAATGTCTTCTCTTTCAGGTGGTATATGTGACAGCCACCTTTCCCTACTTTGTGCTGATAGTTCTGATCATCAGAGGGGCCACTCTGGAGGGTTCTCTCCAAGGTGTTGCCTTCTATCTCACTCCAGACTGGAAGCAACTGTCTAATGCACAGGTACAAGCAGCAGTGTTTCACATCCCTTTTTGTGTGTTGAACTTTGCCCCTGAAAATCTTCACAGATGTGCAATCTTGTGTTTGAATAGGTGTGGAATGATGCAGCATCACAGATCTTCTATTCACTTGGTATTGGGGTCGGAGGGCTTTTGTCTATGGCCTCCTACAATAAATTTGACAATAATGTCATTAGGTTAGATTTTTATTTATAATAATTTTTGTAATTTTGTTCAATCTATCTATGTTCCTCAACTGTTTGTCCATAGACAAAGTTGTTTGAAAACTAAAAAGGTCTGGATCTAAATTGTAATGTTCTGTCCTAGGGATACCCTAGTGATCACCATAGGAAACTGTGCTACCAGCTTCTTTGCTGGTTTTGCAATCTTCTCCATCTTAGGCCACATGGCCTGGAGGAAGGGTGTGCCAGTGAAAGACGTGGCAGACACAGGTAAATCTAGTCCAGCTTGTCAGCTTACACAAGTCAGCAGACACTCCTCACTCCCCAAACATCAACGGGAACATGCATGCTATGCTGTATGATGTGACAAATGATGATTGTGTGTTTTTGCTGCACTTTTAGGTCCAGGCTTAGCCTTTGTAGCATACCCAGAGGCCTTGGCTCTTCTGCCTGGTTCAGTGTTTTGGGCGATTCTGTTTTTCCTGATGCTCTTCATGCTGGGAGTAGACACACTAGTAAGACTCTTTCATCGAGACGTCTTCTTCTTCTTTGGTCTTGTACAACTCTTTACCACTGTTAGGCAACAGAATGTTGAAGGCATTGCGTTGTTAAGTTGCATCTTCCAAAGCTGTTGCATGAAATAGTTTAACAATGCATGAGAATCTTGTTGACAGTAGACCTGTTAGCCATATAAGGTAGTGACACCTTGCCATCATAAGTTGTCATGGTCCTACATTTACCATACCACACCATGATGCACTTTCCTAATATAGATGTACATGCACAACAGTTGATTTATTCCATTGCTACACACTACCCACTTCCCTCTCTTTTTCTCTCTAGTTTGGTAACATGGAGGGGATTACCACAGCAGTGCTGGATGAGTTTCCTCAGCTCAGAACTAATATGAAGCACAAGACACCGTTTCTAGCCCTGCTCTGCTTTGGCTTTTACTTAATGGGCCTGTTGCTGGTCACTGATGTAAGTGGTAATTGACCATTTGAAGAAATTTTATTTCCAAGTGATGGTGATACCTGTCTTTTCCACACCATATGAAAATGGAAGATGTCCTTTATTCTATGTGATTTCATTCAGGATAGATTTGTGACCTCTTCAGGGTGTTTCCCTGCCTTTTACCGCTATGAGTTTCACAAAGAAAAGCAAATTAAAAACAAACCATTTTATACCTTTGTTTCCATATATGTACTGTATAGACAGCAAAGTGAACAGTATGTTTTAAAAGTTTGACACTGTTTACTCAATACAAGGTAAAAATGTAAACTATAATTAGTTTAGTAATATTTAGATTATAGATTGTAGATTTTCCATGATTTAGGCTCATTAAAAGTTAAGAATGACCTTTCTTTCTCTTGTAAAATTAGTAATTTGTGGGAAAAAAATGTTTTTTTTGTTATGACAGTGACACTGTGAAACTGTAACAGATTTTTTTTGAGTGTATTAGATTTATAACTACGTTTTGCATGTTTCTTGCTTGTGTTTGTGTTTGTAACAGGGAGGAATATACTGGTTCACCCTCATAGACTCATTCAGCACTAGTTTTGGTCTCATCATTATCACTCTCTTCATGTGTCTTGGCATCTCATTCTTTTATGGTACGCTTATAACCAAACCCTTTCCATCTCATGTTCATATGACCATAGCAACTTTCCTAACAGTCAAGTCTTTTTAGCTCATCATTTTAATTTGGACAAATCTCTTACCTAAAACATTTCTAAATTTTCCAAGATATTTTACAATTGCAGATATTTAGGAGCAATCTGAGCAAAAACAGTTACAGTTCAGATGGTCAATATTGGAACTTTCTCAATTTGACATAAAACCAATTTCCAGTTTTTTTTTTTTTAAATTTTTGATATCTATATCAATTTCTAAAAGGAAGAGGCTATGTCTAGTTTTGACATTTACTAAGCTGAGCTTGCCTTTTCCAGTGTATTTTAAAGGGCACATATTCTAGATTTGTTGTTGACACTGTTGACACTCATGACACTGTTGTGGTTTTATGCACCAAAAGAGGGAAAATTAATTTTTACATGACCATTTCCACACTCTCATTCTCCCCTAGAATTAAACGGGCTGTTTTTGTTGCTGTGCCTTTAGGAATGAGATATGTAAATGATTTTTGTTCTGATTGTGTCTTAATCAAGAAGCAGCCTGGGATAAAACATTCCTTATAACTTCACATAATAAGGCGGGGCAAACTCCTGCAGGCCAAATAGCCAGATATGTGTAAATGCAATGCTATATAGACTATAAAGACTGAGGAGTGAATATGTTCCAGAACTTCTAAGAATGTTAAACATTACATCAAACTCTTTTATTTTAAAACAAGGAAAATTAGTTATTCTAAAATAATGTATATTCATTTTCAGCAATTTTAGAAAATAAGAAAATAGTATTTTTTAATTAACATTTTTTCTTGTATAATACAAAAATATGTATAATAAATAAGGATAGGATTAATTATAACACTAATGTATGTGTGAAGCTCACTGTCAACAAATCATGTCATAAAAATGAGAATGGTCTTTAATGTGCTTTGGAACAAAACCCTTCACATACTTTTTTCAGTACTTGTACTTTATTATATGAAATAGTTCAAATAACCTTTAATGTTTTTGCATGTGATTTTTTTAATGCAGGGGTGAACCAGTTCTGCCAGGACATAGTGGACATGATATGCCGCTGTCCACCATGGTGCACCAAAGTGCTGCTGTACTTCAAAGTATGCTGGGTATTCTTCACACCCTTCTTGTTACTGGTGAGTGCAGTGTCTGTTAGAGGATTGCTTGTTTAAATTTTGGTGCACATTTGTGCAATAGTTGCATTTGATATCACTGTGTTGCTACATACAAAGCTCTGATTAGGACCTCTGGCCCTGTGTAACGTATGCTGCTCTGACAGAATCTTGATAGAATTTCTGCACTTTTCTTCTGAATTTATATCCTTTATGTGCTGTTTAATGTATTAACCCCTTAAAATGCAGAGTTATTATTCAGTTGTTTGCCTTAGGATTTATTATTCAGGAACTACAACTTGCATAACTTGTGAAAATGAGCAAAAAAGTGTTTGCCCAAAAAAGCTCCCTTAGTGTTTAAACATATTTATTGTCCAGTATTCTATGCTTCTCCTGTATTGTATTTTTCTCTTTGGACTACTTATGACACTTATATTCTAAAAAACAGTCATTGTTTATTTTACTTGACCATTTTCCAGCCTCTCTAAATCTATTAGATTTAAAAAGGTTATTTGTGTTACTTTACCTTTAAGAAAGAGAGAAAAAATGGTCATGTGACCTGGGAAATAATTTTTATTTAAAAAAAGTAAAAAATGGTTTTCTACGGTATGGGTCCTTTAAATATGTTCATTTGTTTGCAAACTTCATGCTAGAACAACATGGGTCATATCCTTCTAAAGCAGAGTAGAACATTGCATAAATAAATGAATACGTCTGACTGAGACTTGAAATGAATACGAGCTCTGTGAGGTAAATAATTTATGTCGTACCTGTGACTCTGTCCTCATCTCAGTGATTTCCCTTTGCCTCTATCAGCACTCATGGTGTAATTTTCTCACATAGTTCATCCTGACCTACATCTTCATTGAGATGTATAGAACCTCACTCCATTACGGCTCATATGTGTTCCCGCGGTGGGGGAAGGCGCTGGGGGTGTGCATGGGGACCTTCTGCTGCCTGCAGATTCCTCTCTGGGCCATTGTAGCTGTCAGTAAGGAGTCTGGCACGCTGAAGGATGTGAGTTTTTTAACCTTTGATAATGAACTTTTGGTGCAACCAAGAAAACTGGCTAATCAACTGGCTAATACACTTTCCTTGCCTGTTTCCACAGAATAACAATGAAATATAGAAAAGAAATGCAGGAACCTATGTAAACTGTGGGCTCTAACTCTTCTTTTCCCCATGTCTGCTGTTTCAGCGTTTTCAGAAAGCCATCCGGCCGCTCAACTCGTGGAGGGTCAACAATCTCAATAGCAGCACTCCGGAGCAGCGTATTGAGCCAGAGAGAATAGAGGGACCATTTACTGTTAACCTGACTGAGGTGGACTTCACTGCCATGACCTGGGAGAGTAGTGAAGCATAACTCTGCACTCTCCACTGCTCCCTGTGTTGGGATGCCAGACTGCAAGTTCAGTAGACTCTCTATCTCATGGCCATGGGCGAAAGCTCACACTGCGTAGTGATTACACTCTCAGAATGATGTGTTACTTAACAATACACTTTTGTGTTACCACTGCTTTAACACATTTTAAAGATATATATATATATTAGATACATAAATACAAACAAAATATCATAGCTTTGCTAAATAATATAACACACAGTGATGAAAGTAACATAAATGTGTTGTCCTTAACTGGACACACCGTTTTAACATATCTATTTTGAGAGTGTAGTAAGGAGAATGTAGTAGAATGTAGTAGAAGAGTATACAACAGTCCCTGTTCCCTGAAGGGTAATCTGAGGAGTTGTATATGGTGAAACTAGACATAAGTTGGCAATTTCAGATATTTGTTTTTTTAGGAAACTGAGTTGCTAACAATGGTCCGGTCTACCGTTCTGTTAAAGCCTGATAGTCTGTCATCTGGTCTTAGAAAGTTTTCACCCACAGCCAGCATCTGGAGAGCAGCAAGGTCTTCCCCAATGGGGATTCTTCAGAATGATACAGTTATTGTTTAAATGGTCCTCCAGCACAGCATGCTGTTATTTATGATGTGTATTTTGTTTTGTTACCTGTAGCCTTTTTCCTCTTCTGAACAAAGCCAAAGTGTGGGGGAATAAAAACATAGTAAACTGTCATTTTTCAGTCCCATTCCAGTTTTTCTTTAACTTGGCTGTCTCAGAAGACGAAGACTGATTTTAAATTAACAAAAACAAAGTAATGGTTTTATTTTTGTAAAGTTTGAAGTGACCTATGTTTCAGATATGAACACCATCCAGAAAGTTACTGTAGAATAAATTTCTGTACCCTTTTATCCAAAGAAAAATGAACTGTTTTATTTAATAAACTACCAATAAAAATGCTGTTTTAATGCATTCATATTGTATAAATGACAACAACTTTGTGTACACAACCTCTCAATGATGCAGGCAGGGTTTATTTTTGTGAAATGCGATTAGCTATTCAGAGAGATACTGTGTTTACTCTGGGATCCATAGTAACAGCTCTAACCTTGGCTTTGCTGGCAGATTGCTAAAGTGTGTTACGCTAGAAAGCTCTTTGGATTTACATGTCCTCCCTGAGCATTCCCAGTGTGCTGCCTTTTAGTTACGTCAGGGTTAATACAAACAAGCGTTCAGATCATGGTGAATGTACTGCTGAAATATGTGCAGAGGGCAGGTTAAAACATTCCTGATGGTATTTATGATGCCCAGATTCTTTCACTTCAAAAAAAATCTAAATAAACAGAATGCTCTCAAAGCCTCAGTCAGGACAGTTTTTAGTACCAAAACAACCCAGTAACCCTGTCATCTCATTAACATAAACCCTCATCTAGGACAGTGTCTATGTTTCTGCATTTATTGATTGTTTTAAGATTTCACTGAATTATACAACTCTGTAATGTATAAAACATCTTTGTAGGCATTTTTGAAAGGCAATGATGGTTGCAATGAAACTGAACAGAAGGTGAGCTTAAACAGAAAAGACATTAATGACCAAAATCTAGAAGACAGCAAGATGTCTCCAATGGGTACAAAAAAAGGAAGGTAGGTAAATTAGGCAGGACTCAACTTGCTCAAGTCAGATTACATGTGCGGAAGAACAGGAATGACTGGGTGGGTGGGATACATGCATGCACAGTTTTAAAGATATCCATCCCAAAGTCTTACGTTTGGGATGAATAAATATATGGGAAAAAAAACATTGTCTAAAAAAGGTAGATAAAAATAAATAATAAAAAATCCACAATTAAATATATTTATTTAAAACAGAAAAAAACATTTGAATTGCAATGAACCCACATGTTTATAAAAACACATGTGAAAGTCCAGTGATGTCACTAGTAAGTAAACAGATTAGTGAGGTTGATGATTTGGCCTCAACAGTTCAGTAACGGCCGTGAGGCTAACACCAGAACTCAATAGTCACCCAAATCACTTTTGTTACAATACACTATGAAAAATTCTCTCTTCCAACTCATATCCATGTTCTTCTTTAAGTTGGTGTAAACTTGGTGATGTGGTTTAGGACAGTGTTACTTACTGTGAGCTAAATTAACAAAACGTCACCACTACAGGCAGCCATTTCACACAACACCAGAGCTTTTATTCACAAACCATAAACCACACTCACAAGTCTATGTGACCGTAATACAGATCTGGATGTGGTTTGGGAGGGTTGAAAGAAGTTTTGGAGATGCATTTAATGGAAAGTATTTGTGCCATTTGGTTGACCATTAAGTTCTGATGTTTGTTGGCAACATTAGCCTCGTAGCTGTGGGCTAAAGAAGTGAGGCTTAGACAACAAAAATTTTGGCTGTATAAATTAGATTTTTTGCTGAACTACTTCTTTATCTAAATACTGTTAAAAGTCTAAAAAATATCCTGTGTAAAGACCTGAACACAGCTGATCCAACACTTTGGGTGACAGTTTGGCCTAGGTGCTGTTAAAACTACAGTAGTGTGAACATCCTGGAATTGTGGGGCAACTGCGTCCATGCATTAAATGAAAACATACCAACATTCAAAATTTCCATCTGTCTGCTACACCTGCAGGTATAGTATGCCAGTAGACAAAATAATTGTAATAAAATAGATTATAGTAGTTTGTCTTTACAGGTTGTTGTGCTGCTTAAGTTGAGTTGGATACTGTTGTGTTATGTTAATTCATGATAAAGGATTTACCTGTAAAATGTATCCAGGCCTGTAGATGGAAAGTACAAGAAGCTTGTAGTAAAATATAAACAAAAACTTAAAAATGGCTACAAATGCACTGTGCAGAATAAATCATTTTACACAAAAAAATCACATTCATACTTCTCCACATTTCTCCAAAACATTTTTCTTCCCATCAGCTAATAATCACTCTATAAACAAAAAATGTTTTATATATAAATCATACAGTAAATGTCCGCTTAGACCTATAAGGATAGTACCAATGTCTTTCAAATGTGACTAAGCACTTAATATATTATGGTTCTTACTCTTATACTGTGGTGACAACTGAAAAACATTTTAACACTTTTTTTAGGTCTGAGTTTGTCCTGTCACTGCTATTTCTTCTGTTTCTGTTTGTGGAAGATTCTAGGGAAGGTGTGTTTCTTGCGGCTGGAGGTGGATACCTCAGTGTCCTCTCCTGTAGAGCCGCTGTCATCGTCTCCTGGGCTCCTCTTGCCTGGTTGCTGTGGTGAGCGGCCACTGCTCTTTACACCTGCTGCTAATGGCCCATCCATGTCATAGGTGGTGGGGCTGAGTGAACGAGTCGACTCAGCTGAGGTGAGCCCACTGGACTGAGTGTAAATTTCTCCTAGGCTGGCACACTTCTCTGTGCTGAACAGCTTCTTCTGGAACATGGGGCTGTCTCCCAAGCTGCCTCCTGCCCCATTAGGCTTGGAGAAAGTAGGCCTGCTACCTAGTGCAGTGGATGCGCGCTGACCTTCACCATACTGAGACAGAGATAGAGAGGAGTCTGAGTCTGACCGGTTGAGATCTCTGAAAAAAGAAAGGGATTTTGTTTTGTTTGATTTTTGCTTATTGAATGGCAGAGTGGTCAAAGGATCAGCCAGAAATGTATTGTTAATACACCACAAATGTCAATACAAATTAAAATGAAAAATAAAAATTATTTAGTTAATATGTGTAAATCTTCAAGCAGTTTCTGCTTATTTTTGCTAAATGAGGAAGAGCATGGGCAATGCAAGGATTAAGATAAACCCCTGATAACCCTCATGTTTGAAACAAACTGAGCAGGGAAATCCAGGCCTAGATTAATATTGGCATAAGGCAAGCAAGAAGGGTTTGAGAAACATGAAGCTTTAGAGGAAGTGTGAGTGAGTGAAGCAAGCTCAGAGAATTCAGAGAAAAATTATAGCGCTGTCAAACTTATACCGTGGACACCTCATTCAAATACAGCTTTACTTTATAAAGTTTTATTGATGGCTCTCCTGAACTTATCCCCAGTTAGTGGCAATGGTAAATTTATCATCAAAGAACAGAGTCTAGAGAATCATTTAGAAGTAAAACATACTTCTGATGCCAGCAATGTCTGTAAATTGACAGAATGCGCTGGATAGTGCTCACAGGGGACCTAAACTAACAAAAGCAATAGCAAAGTAGAAAGCCCTTCCGCATGAGAGTCTCTACAAGAGAGCAGGAGACTACAATTGAGTTGGAACCACTGGCTGTATATATGATACATACACTATGATACAGACACTTATTGACTGGAACATGCAGACAACTGTCGCTCTCACTGGATGTTGGTGATTAAAACAAGAAACTGTGTTCATCCCATTTAATTGTAATCACATTTAATTGTAATTAATTAAATTAACTAAAAAAAAACATTATTCATCATGTTTGGTATTGTTTCCTCCTGACATCTTATCCAGGCATCTCTTCCTCACATCCTCAGAGGAGAAGTTAAGGTACCGGGACAAGATACAAGGAAATGAAACAAAGATTAAACATTTGAGATGTGAGAAGCACCCAATATCTAGAGTACTACTGCACAAATTGTCCTATCTAATCTCTGTCCAGAAATGCTTTCTTTTAAAGCTGCTGTTGGCAACTGGAAAAGCTTTACAGAACATTGCATTCAATCTAATGAGAAACTAGAACCCACATCTCAGATTTTGTCAAAACACTTATATTTAGAATGCATAATTAATTTTCAGTCATTTTCAGTCAATTTAAGTATATAACAGGTCACACTGCCAGGACAGACTATGTGTAGGTTTTATGCTGTGAAATTGAGGTTTTAGGGATAAGCATCTAATTAAAACGTTAAGCAGAATAGTAACTGGCCTAAGCGGTTTTAATATTGCTAGCTTAACAAGCCACTGTTACATGGCTGATGGTGCTCTAGGAATTTGCCATCATTTTCACAGATGGTTTTGCCAAAAATAGAAAATGCTATATGTTGCCTCAAGCTATATTGCCATGTTTTTATATATAGCTTCACTGCACCACAAAACTTCTTCAGATCTATTCTATGAAGATCTATGAAACTTTATTATAATATATTCTGACAAAAACACTATTGTTGTATGCTACTATATAAGGTTGACTTTTTGCTCTTCTGTAAATAATATCCAATCTAGCAGTTATGAAAGAATGAATTTCAGGGTGGAACATCGATAGGTCAGCTGCTCTGGATGAAGGAACAGAACAGAATAATAATTTAACTTAAGATACTTCAAATGTGATCACTGATACAGAATTTCTTTTCAATTATTTGCATTAGGGTAAGTTGTTAATTAGCACCAGTGCTTAGCTCCACTCTCACAGTGCTAGGAGAGCGTGAGGTACCCAATGCTTCCGGCTTTCTGGCGGGGGCGTGCAGCATTAAATCCAGTGGGGGGCAGGCTGGAAACTGCCTCCACAGATAGGCAGTAGGAAGAGCGGTAGAGAAGGCCAGCGAAACGAGAGCTGGGGGAAGAAGAGAACGACTGCAGGAGAGGAGGAGTGGCAGCGTAGATTATTGAGGGATGAGAGAGAGAGGAGGAAAGAGAGGGCATGGGCCGGAACTCCAGGTGGCCTATGGAGTGGCTGCGAGCCTGCCGTGCATACGGGCGGCTAGGAGGCCGAGAGGCGCACTGAGGTCCTGTCTCAGCCTGACACCTCTCTACCAACCTCTGGGAGCTGAGGGTCAGCGCCTGGTCTCCAAGTCGTGGCCGCAGGGAAATTAAACTGGGAGCTGTAGAGAACAAAACAAAAGATAACATGTTACCAAGGTACTCTTCTGTGGGGCCCATTCAATATATTGTTCCGCCAGTAACATCAGACGATGTTATAGTTCCACATTTATCAGCACTGGTGGAAACCATGATGATAATGCACCAGTAATGTCTGCAAATGAAAAAAAATCAGTTTTCAAGTTGTTTTTGCTGTGTAGAACAGACTGTACTCTTGTTTGAGGGTTCAACATTCTCAGTTAATGTTGTTTACCTGATTTAAGGTTAAATATTAAGGTTAGGTCATAATGTTATTTATAAAGTCCCCATCTGATATTTATATTATTGAAGACGCATTATTATTTAATATGTTTCTGCTGTTTATTTAAAATTGTGTGATATTTGACCAGTGACCGTCAACCAGTCAAAATAAAACTATCTGGCTGAAATGGTTAAAGCCATTTTTAATAAGTTTTGCCCACATAAAATTATATTAGGAAATTGGGGCACACTGAGACATAGATTCTCCAGTTCTACCCAGAGAGACATATTTGAGAGCAGGGTGGTGAAGAGACATTTAGAAGGGCAGGTGGTCAAGGTTTGGGGTGCAAAATGTCATTGGGATGCCACAAGAGAAAGTTTTTTGAGAAGTGTGCACTCTTGTAGCAGCAACTGAGTGATAATTGTAGGGAGAATTTTTTTTCTGGGAGAGTAGGTTGAATTAGTAAGTAGACACAAATTTTTGGTTGATGGGGGAGCAGGAATGGGTTGGTGAATTGGTGGTAATATACAAAATATGTTGTGCTGGTGGGGATGAGAGGGGTGGAGGTTTGGTAAGTTAGTAGCACCTTGCCCAAAAAGGCACCATGACCATCAAAGGAAACAGGGCAACTGCTTCAGTGCTTAAAGTCAACCCCCCACATGTGGACGTTTGAGAGTACATTACAACAGCCTACTGCTGTAAGACACAAATATCACTGCAAGAGCCACAGCCGAGAAAAACGCAGAAATGACATTAACAGTGAAACACACTGCGGTTTGTGAGAGAAAACAGAAACATTACAGGAAGAAGGCTGATGATGAACAGGAAATGCCATGAGCTGTGTGCGAGAGAAAGACATCATAATCTAGCAGCAATACCACAGCACAACACTCACACTGATCGATTACAGACTCCAGCGGATATAAAATGGGTACAGATATGTAAAGGCGAACATGTGGGGGTGAACTGTTTTTCTTTTTTTCTTTTAAAAGACAGGCAAAGTCTCACTGTCTTCACTGAACTGCTGCTGCTTTAACTATGGTTTAGTTGACATGGAAAGAGGAAAAGTTAGTGTTTTGACAGGACAGTAAGACTGAGTAGGCAATCCTGTGTGTAAAAATAAAAAATATTAAGGCCATCTCCTGTAGTAGTGGACCACATACTAAAGACAATTAAAAAGAGAAAAAGTTTTCGATTTTTTTTTTAGTGTTAATTAGGGTGGGCGATATAACAAAAATAAACTGTCATGACCCTAGGGATGTACAACCAGAACTGGCAGATTGTTGCTCAGTTCTTACTCACTTTCCAATTGAATAATGCTACCAAGCTGGGTATCACCACAGATCACTTCAGTGTGGTTCAGTATGATAGAAAATATTATTTAACATACTTATTATTTACATCATACTAAACTATAATTTAAATTTATTATTTTAAAATATATTTTTTGAAAAGTACACAAAAGTATTAGGAGTGGCCTTATAAAATACATATGCATTTTTTTACATATTTTAGGTACATGACTAATGTACTACACTATATTTCTTTTGCACAATTAATAATTATACATAGATCATAATTACATAAATGATAAGCACACTAAATAACCATTGTCTCTTACCTCTTTGCCTCTTTTCATTTAAAAAATTTAAATGTCTGTTTGCTCAGAATGAGCTACTGGTAAAAAAGGGTTAATGACAAATGTCAGTAACCACTTCATGATAATGGCATCTCCATGCAACACTTTAAGATATTTTCTTAATACATTTTCCTCATGATATTTAGTTTTTCTAAGATTTGATACAAAAAACCTACAGTGACATATCTGGTGGTAGAAGCCTAGTGGGTAAAACACTTGCCTGTGAACCCGATGACCACAAAGTCACAGGTTCAAACCCCCCCACTTTCTACCATTGTGTCCTTGAGCAAGATGCTTAATCCTCAGTTGCTCCAGGGGGACTGTCCCTGTAACTAATGATTATAAGTCGCTCTGGACAAGAGCGTCAGCCAAATGCCACTTTACCTTTTCATATTTAACAAACACATTCAAAAACTATCAATATAATTATTTTTTGTTGAACATTTCATATACTGTGCTGAACTAAACCCAGTCAAATTTTCCTAATCACATTCTCTTTTTAAGGAAACAAACATCTTTTTAAGAGCTGATGATATCCACTATAAGCTCAGAAAAAATATTCTAATATGAGGTCATGTAGTTTATCATGATAACACTAAATGTTGTCATATCTCCCAACCTAAGAGATAGTATGATCAAAGTAGAAGAATCACCTTATTTTACTGTATTATTATGAGCTGTCTTTGAGTACACGTCTAGGATCACTATCCTGTTTTCTTTGAATTAAGACTAGTGGAGCAAGCCCAAGTCGTTGACAAATGAAACTGACAAATCTGCATCTCAAGACATACTCAGATGCCTCAAACTTCCTACTGCCTATCTACAGGTTAGTAGAGCAACATCCAGAGAGCCAGACAAGGAAGAAAGTCAATAAAGTGGCAGCAGGAGGGATAAAGAGTAAGCTGCTAGGGCTGTCTTAGAAAAAAGGATAACGATGCCAACCAGAATGCTTCCACAGGGATTGGCTCTCACAGGCCACAGGCCAAAGGTCGCTCACCCGCCGATCCATCTGCCAGGCGGCATCTGCAGACATCAGTCAGTGAGAATATAACTTTATAAATACTAAACTTCTCTGAGACTACAGTCCTAGGGCCAACTATTTCAGTTGATCAACCTCTAGTTCAGTTCCAACCAAAATAAATATATAAATGTTTGAGTAGAATTTTCAAAGAGCTCAGTAGAATTATCCAGTGCTATACAACACATAGCAAAACGCAGTGTGAAAGGAAATATGTTAAACAAAAAATGTCTTTTTTCCGAATTTGGCTGATGAGTAAAACATGTGGGGTAATCACACACAAGTCAAGTTGTTAAGTAATCTAAAATATACTTATTTATGTGGTTTTTGTCACTGTATGACATAATACTATCTATAAGAATGGACAAAAATACAGAGTTCAGGTTTAGGATGCCTGCTAATAATATTTTTAGTTATGCTAGGAAACCACTTAAACAAGCCAATTTCAGATTACTGAACAATGCAATGATTAAGGCATGCACTTTTTCCACAGTGCCAACTGGTTAAGTATAAGCTTTCATTGTTTGTTAGTTCTGTTAGCCTTGTAGTTTCAGTGCAAAACTGAAGAAGAAAACTTCATATACCAAACATGTCTTGGCTGACTGAATACATTTAAATCATTTAAATTGTACAAATTTTATTACAGTATTGCTTTGGAAATGATGTATGGGTAAGTGTGTGGTACACTCACAGCGCAGAGTTCCAGGTGACAATATGTCCTCATCCATGTCATCCAGGTCGTCAGATAGCAGCAGGTTCTGTGGGGTGGGAGGGCGGATGCCCAAAAAGGCAGGATCCAGATTGAGTGCAGAGGCCAGAGAGGCCATACCCGGGTTATTCACGATGGCTAAACCTGTGAGAGACTCGACCTGCTGCCAGCGATACAGCTTCTCCCTCAGAGCTGCCGTCACCTCACCCATAGCCTGTCTGAGGAGAACGGGGAGAGAGAAGACAAAACTGATGAAAATCACCAAGTGCCAGAAGCGTAACTCACACGAGTACTGTTAACATAATAACAAGTTAACAGTAAACCCCAGTACTCAAGAGAGCAATACTGTTCTTGTTTGTTTGTGTATTTATGTAACTGTGTAGTCGTAGCATAAGCAATTACCTCCAAGAACAATACGGTTTTTAGACGCTGATTCTGATTCAAGAATAACTTTCTAAACCAGGTGAGTATGTCACAAAGTAGGATTTCTCAGTTAGCTAAATAACCCAAAGTTGAGAAGTGGTCAATGTCCCCAAACTTTTTTCCAACAGGACAACCTTAACGCTAAGCTTAAGTTATGTGGAAAACTTTGTGAAATACTCTCTAGATCTAATAGCCACAACAATAATAAAATAAGATGTTGACAGTTGATGAGTATATACTGGTTTACAATTGAAAGAAAATACTAAATAATAAATAAATAGAAGGTAGGGCGTGCAGTGTTCGAGTATTTAGTCTCTCCCGTTCAATCTATACTTGGGTTATAGCCCCCTTGTGGCTACCCTCAGAATGCAGTTGGTATTTATTTTTAATTTTCAGCTGGCATGCAATTTTATAAAGCAACAATTAAGAATAGCTTGAAGCATTTCAATTTATGTACATGTGTGTGGTTTATTTCTGGTTTAGGTCTGTCTAGAACACTCTCACTATCCACTCACTTGGCTGACAAAATTTTGTGATCAACATCGTCCAGTGAGGAGCTGTGAGCCACGTAAAATGTTCCAAAGAGTGTGCCTCTCTTCTTCTTAATCTTCTCTGCCTACCATCACAAAACAACCAAAGGCGGTATTACATTTATTACTGTGATGAAACAATCCTATCCCATGTGTTTCCTCAGTTATAGGTATGTGGTGGTCTCACCCCTTCTTTAGCCAACTGGAGCTGTCTCTCAGCACTCTGTTTCTTTATGTTGTAGTATTGTACCTCCACCTCATGTGTGAGCTGTAGCCATTTCTGAAGGGGTTCAGGTGGAGAAAAGGACCTCCTTTTCTCCAGCTCTTTCTCTGCTTTCTTCAGAGCCATGCGGACCTATGACGAACATACACATGCACAGAGTGAATATTTGAATAAAATTAAAGTTGCTGGAATAGGGACAGTGAAGCAGTAGATGTGTGTGTGTGTGTGTGTGTGTGTGTGTGTGTGTGTGTATGTATGTATGTTTCATGCATTTTCATGAATTCGTAGGAAAAACCGAGAAAAATGTGAATAATCTGCAATGTCAGAACCAATACAATGACCATTTAAACTAAATGGCAAAAAAAAAAAATTTTTGTTTCTGAGGATTAGGGTTTGGTTTAAGATTAAGTAAATCATTACAACATACAGGCCATAATATGCGTAATAACTCCAAACAAACAAGTAGTCATACACCAATCCTGCCAGGTAAAGAATATACCAATGTTTTGAGATCCTGTCCATTTTATCCACTAACTTTTTGCTTTGTGTTACAGTGGAAGCAAAGTGTCATGATTCCCCCACCTCCAAATTTCACTGGGGATATTCCCTGTGGATCATATGCACAACACTTCTTTCTCCAAACATGACTAGATGAATTATTTCCAAAATATTAACAGAGCATATTGTTATATTCTGTTTTGTCTAAATGCTCATGTGCAAATTATAGATGTGCATCTCTGTGCTTCTTGTTTAGCAAATGAGTCCCATGTGGGGTGTGGAAATAGAGGTGACTGTGATGCAGTTTATTGCTTATTGTTCCCTGTGTAATTGTTGTTCCTGGTACTTTCAGGTTGTCCTGCAATTCCTTTCAAATGACAGCTGACTTCTCTCTTACCTTGCTTTAGTCTCAAACAAATCTTGCATCCTGAAGTGGGTATATGCACTGAAAGTATATTAAAAAACAAAAAAGGTCTAACTACTTGCTTGCTCTCACTATATTTTGAGCATTTGTTGTAATTCCTACCTGACAGGATTAATGCTAAGACAAGGAAATGCAAAAACAAGTATAAGAATATAAATTATGCATGCAACCAATTTTTGTTCAGTGTGGCTATATAACCATAAATGATATAAATTCTGTAAAAGCACTGTGTGTGCTACCTGGTCCAGTTCCTCTTCAGCGTATTTCTGGCGGCTCAGTTCATTCTCTGTTCCCTCTCGTAGCTCTCGCAGTCTCTGAGCCTCATGCTTAGCTGCATCTATCTCATCTTTCAACTTCTGCTCCATATTTACCTTTTCCACTTCTACAGAGCGATGCTCATCCTGTGCTATCTGCAGTCTACAAACAGACATACACACACACACACACACAGAAACACACACACACAGAGCTGATTATCAATGACAGTGAACAGAGTATATTTTCAGGTGTTTTAAATCATTAGGTCATGAATTAGGCCCAGCAAGAAAGATCCTGTAGTCAAAAGATCTGCAGGAAGTCTATGCACCAATATATATGAATTGTGCGCCAACGCTAATATCCAATATAGCAGCCGATATCCATACTGATGCTGATACATAAATACTTATAAAATGAAGAAACTGGGACTAGATTTTCCTGGATTAGCAGTATGGAGAAGTATAACATCGTGAAGAGCATCACCAACTGGATCTGAGAAACCTCAGTCAGTCAGGATCGGAGCAACATCTCCAGCACCACCACGCTGAGCACAGGGGCACTCCAGGGCTGTGTGCTCAGCTCTCTGTTCACACTGATAACACACAAACCATCTTATCACGACTGTGCTGGGTTTGATCAGTGAGAAAGGCAAGGTGGTATACAGAGAGAGGTGCAATGACTAATGGCCTGTTGTAGAGCCAAAACCCTGTCTCATAAATGTGGACAAACCAAAGAGATGGTTGTTGACTTCCGAAGAGCATGCCGTGATCACTCTCCGTTGAACATCAACGGCTCTTCAGTGGAGATCGTCCAGAGCACAATGTTCCTTGTTGTTCTCATTGCAGATACCCTCACGTGGACACGCAACACTCAACTCCATTGCCAAGAAAGGCCAGCAGCAACTCTATTTCCTGCAGAAGGGCTATAGAGAGCATCCTTATGGAGCAGCATCAGGGCAGGTATGGGAATTGGGCCTCGTCACATCGCAAGACCCAACAGCAAATAGTGAGGACAGCTGAAAAGATCATCTGGGTCTCTCTGTCCTCTGTGGTGACATTTACACCAAATGCTGCATCCAAAAAGCCACAGGCATTTTGGATGACCCTACACACCCTCACAATATTGAATTCATTCAAATTAGTACTGTAACTGCTCTTGGCTGCTTCGCTCTTTGTTATCTTATTGTAAATTATTGCACTTCCCGCACTTGTGTAGTCTTGTGTACTCCTGTGTTGTTTCTGTTTTTGTTCAGAAGAGAAACATTGTTTCATTTCAGTGTGTACTGTTTAGATGGTTGGGATGACATTAAACACCTACTCATATAACTTGAATAAAAATAGTTTGTAATGAAAAAAGAAACAGAGTAAGCTGATATTAGATTTTTAAACATTCACAAAACATTTTCATTATGAGTTTGGCAAACATATTACCCTCACATTTATTTTTGTGGCAGGCCTTAGGGCAAATGGCAACATACAACAAAGAATGCCTGCAGTTCTTTGATCTGCCAGTAGAAGGAGCACTTCTGAAAATGAATTATTTTGCATCAGGAGCCTTGCAAGATATATAGTAAACATACTCCACAATCTTTCCTCTTCTCACCTCATGGTTAGGATGTGAAAGAGAGCAGATGAGCCTAGTGTAAACAAGAGGTGACCTGTTCACTGCAGCAGCTCAGCAGTTCCACTCCTTCCATTCAAACATAATACAGCACGGATAGGAAAGGCTGAGTTAACGTTTTCACAAAATTCACAAAAGCCTTTTGTAACTTCCATTTTCAAGTGAGGCATTAACATCCCTCAGAGTAATAAAAACTGTTATGAAGATCTACATCATGTATGTAGAAACAATCCATGCATGAAACAAAGTGACTCCGAAAACAAAAAGATTAAAACTGAGAATACAAAATAAGAAAAAAGCGTGTGAGAGCTGTTCTATGGCATCCCACACAGCACTGATGCAGTCACAGAGAGAGAACAGGAAGTGAGGTATTAATCAAACTGACACTGATATGGCAGTAGATGAGGCCAAGTATTACACTCAAAGGGCATACCTGAAAGAGAGGAGAAGAGAAGAGGAGAGTGGAAAGAAGAGCGAAAGGCAGCCAGCTGTAAAGAGAAAGCAATCAGCTGCGTGTATTCATACACAGACCACAAAAAGCTTCCTCTCAGCAGTCTGACTGGGTGAAGGTCAGGGTCTGAGGGAGCAGCCAGCGCTTTGTTCTAAATGGGACTTAACATGAAGGACAGAGATAGACATGCCACACTAGCGTCCAACTAGTTCACTGGAACTAGCGATCAACTGCTCTCTGCTACCATGTGGCTAACTGTGGGGGGAAAGTAAGTTTTCCTTCCCTCCCCTTGACAAAGAAAAACCAGCCCCCCTTAAAAATTGCACCCCTCCAGGTATGGTTTACGCTGTGTCAAGGGCTGTCGACATTTACCCACTCAGAAACAATAACAAACATCCTATAAACATTCCATATAATATCTTTCTCTTTCAAGAAAAGGCTAATTTTAACATTGATCAATAAATCATCAAAATAATCAGTATATTAGCTAATTACTAATATAACTGATGGTGACAGCCCTAGTTATATCATTACTTTATGTTATGTTATGTCTTAGTTGATGCTCTCAAGTCCACACTGTATTGAGGTTCAACTGGAATGGAACTGAGATGGAACTGGTGTGGCGGTGATGAGCTGTGCCCTATATGGACACGGGTTTAAATTAGAGCACTTCTGAGCAAAGGCATGCTTGGTAGATTTTGAAGGATCTGCGACCTGTGATAAAAGGCTTAGCACAGCTCTGTACACCAGCACTGCTAAAATCTCCAGCTAGACACGACGAGAAGTAAAACAATCTGAGGACTGTGCGATTGTCTGAAACAAACAGAGTGGATTCACTGGAGAGCTGTCCGTCCTTTTTGCCATTTAAGGACTTTTGAAGCAGGCTTACATTGCCCAGCCAGAATCTACTGCCTCTATCAGTGCTGGTGGACTTAGCGTGACTGCACGGAAATGAACAGCCTTTTGCAAGAAATGGAGCGTGACTCCTTTTAAACAACTCAGACGTGCACATTGCACTGTATACCTGCACTGTAATATATTTCACACTTCTTTAAAATGAATTCGTGCCAACGGGTACAGTTGTAGTTGCTTTGTAGCATGCGGGACCTTAAGTGTATAATCTTATTAGCAACAGCTGGACACACATAGCCACTGCCCCCCACAATAAATCAACTGTACATCTGAGATAGTGTATGTGTGTGTGTGTGTGTGTGTTTGTGTGTGTGTGTGTCTGTGTGTGTGTGTGCGTGTGTGTAAGAATGACTGAGAGAGAGACAAGGCAGAAATAATAGAAAGAGTTCTGCTTATAACCTGAGGTCATGGTATAGTGTAATATGGATTATTTCTTGTATGTGTTCCAAAGCCTTTGGCAAGTGCGTAAAGGCAGTGGAGGGCAGGCACCAATGGCTTGACATTTCCCTGTATCATATGGGTCTGCTTATGACGCATTGTGAATTCGTCACACAGTACCATAGGCATGTATTGAAAGACACTGTCTACACCACACAAATTCCGCACAGGGCAAACTTACTCCCACCTGTTAATCACTCACACACACACACACACAGTTTTTCACCACCCACTTATAACCTATATTTTCCTGTGCATTAGTTCACTTAATTCTTCTGCCCTACTTTAATTACCTTACAGCAGCTTTTAATCTGGTATGCTGACTCCTGTTTTTGAGAGAATTTAGCACTATTGTCTGCGTGGAATAAAAATTATGGTTCACATTATAGACTATTCATTATTAACTTTGTTCAAAGGCTTGATGAATCCATTTGGTAAAGGGGAATGTATACAAAATTTTGGATGGCTGATTATTTCAATTTTGCTGTTTTTATTATATTATACAGTTTTTATTTTATTTATCTATGACATATGTAGCTATTGTAACTATGCAGTATTTTAAGTGGCATGATCCTACCAAGTTTTGTTCAGCACTGTGGGTGATGACAGGCGAGTTTGGGTTAGCTTCAAGAGAATTTTGTGGGATACAAGAAAGTTTCAAACTCAAAACTTTATAATGTGGTTCGGGTCAGGGCGGGTTCAGACAGAAAGTTCTTGGGCTGTATTCAGGGCGAGACCAAAATTTAATTCCCAAATTTACACACTGTAGCTTTAAACAATAATTCATACTTTAACAACATTACAAAAAGGAGAGACACTCACTTTTGCTGCAATTCAAGCAAACTCTGCTCAGCTCTTTGTAGTCCCTCGAGGTCCTTCATCATCTTGCTCATGTGGTCCTTTGAGTTGCGGTTCTGAATGTATGCAAACCAGCACCCGGCCACACCAATCACAATGGAAAGCACAAGCACAAAGTCTTTCAAGTGGCTGTGTCTGCTCACTGTTAAAGAAAAGCATGAGTGACAGGTCAGTTTAGTGTGCAGTGTCTAACTTAACATTTATGTTATAAACATGCATGTCACAATGTCCAGAGACATATCCAAAATCTCACAGCATAATTCATATTTTTTTGACAAACGCAGTTCTAATAGCACAACAAATCTGCCCCTGCTCTGCACGGATGACACTGGTGTGATTTTTAAATCACACATTACATAACTGACCCTAACAGGCTTCTCCATTTAACATTAATAAAGAACTTACTTTCACAATGGTTTGTTGCTACTGAACAGCTCTGTAAATCTCAGTAACACTTCAGACTTGACTCTAATACTGTAAGAATTTGCAGAAAAATGATGGAAAACAATATAACCAAGATTAAATTAAAAGAATAAAAAGATAAAATGAAAAATATTTTTACATTTTTTTTTAACAGTTGATGCATACACAATTAGAGGAAAAAGGTTTTCAGACATGTTAGTTTTTGTTATTTAAAATATGACCAGAGCATATATCTTCATACATATGCTCCAAATTTACAAACATGCTGAGAACTCTGGTGTCCTCTCACGGCCCAAAGAGATGCACGTAAGGTGGACTGGGGATATAAATAAATGAATTTACAAACATAATATCTACAGTATCTATAAATATGAGAAAAATTCATAAGCATTAACAAATTTGGTTGCAAAGACTTTTTTGGCAGTTACAGCTTCAGGTATACAGCTTGAGTCCCTCTATTGGACCTGCTATTTCACAAATTTAAATTCTGATTTGTCTAAATGCTTGGGTGTAAAGTTTTGCGTGCAAAATGTTGTGCTTATTTTCCAGCAGAGTTTTACACAGGGTGTAGGAACGAAGATGACTGCAGAGCAGCTCATTGCTTATTATTTTCTGCGTAAGTGTTGATTTTGCTGCTTTAAATTCAGCTCTTTTCGAGTAACTGCAAGAGTCTCTTTTACCTTCCTCAAAATTAGATTGAGGGAAATCTTACATGGTGTACCTGTCACAGAACAATTAGCTGTGGAGACAAACTTTCCAAATGAATATATTCAAAGTAATTGTACTGACAAGAATGTTTTAGTGTTTTTCAATTCAACTGTTGTTTACTTAAATTGTCCCTGAGAATTAAAGGAAGTTGATTCACCTCCACCAGTTGTGTATTTGTGCAAATGTATATACAGTCCCTGACAAAAGTCTTGTCGCTTGTGTACAAATTGACCTCAAGTGCCGCTGAAATATATTTCTAATCA
>JBBPCZ010000023.1:7637105-7687843 GCA_037974445.1 Brycinus macrolepidotus | reverse complement strand
CATATGAGCTATTTCTAACACCAATTGATTAATTAAAAGTCAGGTTAATAGCAGGTGTTTCTACAAAATAGATAAGCGACAAGACTTTTGTCAGGGACTGTACGAGGTTGAAGACTATTAAATAAAAAAGTGTCTAAATACTTATTTCCCCTCAATGCTGTAAATTATATTCACATGAATACAGTAATTAAGGGATGATTCAACTTGACTAAAAAAAATCAATTAAAAGGTGCCTTGTAAATGAATCATCAAAAATTAACATTAAGTTATGCTGCTTTTTAAGCTTTCCTACAGGTCCCTCTTACAGCATTAGTATTCAGTGTTATTTTTGTAAGCTTTGGCTTTTTTAAAATACTGATTCCTCAGTTTATTTTCAAATAGTTTACTCATATTTTACACAGTTGATTACTTGATTACAAATATAACAAATAGTTGTAGTGTTGTATCTTTACGTTTCTTGACTCTGCTGAATATTACAGCTATCTGAAGTGATCCACGTAGTTGACAAAGGTAGTTTCCCTTATATCTGTATATTGTGAGCCTTCCTGTGGTTGTGGAAGGGAGGGGTTTAGATGGACAGATTAGCACATGCTATTTCCGTCTGCAGTCCAACTGTCATGTCCAAATGTCCTGCTCAAGAGCACCAGACAAGGGAGGGCATACAATCATATCATATCAGAAAACTGTATGCCTGTAGTCACAATCTCTTAACCAGGTCCTTTTTATGTGGCTTAGATGATGGTAAATAATTTTCCTAATGCACATGGATCTACATGTATGTACATAACCATAACCATATCAACAAGCTAAAGCTACAGCTGCAGTTAAAGATAACTGGCTTAACATCGAAAATAACAATAACATAAAAAATCATAATATACTTGATAGCAGGTAAGCTAACCACATAACTTTAGCTAGACAGATACATATGTTGTGTTACTGTATACCATTACCAACAATGTATATACTGTGAACCAGTGTTAACAGCATACAATATAACTTTAAGTGTATAATTTTACATTTTTGTACAAACAAGATGAGATTAATTGATGCTGCTACGCTAGTGTAACCTTATGTTAAGGTTACTTTTAAAGTTCTAATTAAAATTTAAAAATAGTCACAAATGTATTTTTATTAACTGTTCCTTTTTATCATATTTCTTTCAGATATACACTCTCATGGAGGACGTTTCATTATTTGCCATATTAAAAAAAAAGTAGTTCCTTCTCTTCCACTTCACATCACACTGTGAGTCAAGACTGTACCTGAACACCACATTAAGAAATCTACAGATTCTAAGTATGATGTTTAATTTTTTGTAACATACTGGTATATACTACACACTATATTCTCAAAATATAATTTGTGTATATTAGAATATAGTCATAGCTACAGCATCAAAACATGTGAATATGTTGCTTTCACTGCTTGCTTGTGAAAGCTTGCTTGCCATCATTAATTTTGTCATTAAAAGTGGTCGATTTTGAAATAACTGAATATTTATTATAACAAAGAACCTGGTCAGAGCTAAGTGTTTAGATTTACTAATCACTATGATCCTTTACAGAGGTAGATTATCAGTTTATTGAACTCTACTGAATTGTAAAATGAGTAATGCAAAGATTTATGCCCTAGTATTCTTACATAGTACATGCACATGCCTACATAATCTGGTTAACAGTTAGTTTTGAAAGTACATTTGCCTATAACTGCTTTCTGGATCTAGTGGAAACAAGGTATAGAATGCATAAGATTCTTGCTTATTTGCACAGTTCTGGCTGGGCTTTTTTGTCCGCATTAACATAAACCTCAACAAATCACAGCCTGTTCCCTGGACCTTTCAATCAATCATAAGTGTGATATTCTTTGATACTCTGCAAGATGTTTAACCTTCAGAGTGTATTCAGACTCTGAGACACCCTGCAGCTGTTAGACTCAGGAGTAATGCCCTGCATCTCAGCTCAACAGCATGACTATAGCTGCTCTACTATTTGTACATTTACAAGCACATCTAATAGAACGCCCCTCTTATCCCTCCAATGATCAGACCTCATTCGTCTCTATCTTTCACTGATAACCTCACTCCCTTCATCCTTCTCTCAGTGTGTTTAGTCAGCTGTTCTGGTGCATTACCGTAAGCCGAGTGATGGCAGTGAGGCATGCCCTCAACCGCCCCACTCCTTCCCTTGGGCTATTTTTATATGCACATCAAAAATATTCTCTCACATGTAAAAACAAGACTGAGTGTGTTTTATCTTCACACAAAAATAGAATCTGGATGTGCTTGACTTCCCCTTCACCCAAATAATCCACCTTCCTCATGAATTCCTTCTCCATGAATGCTCTCTCCATCACATCTGACCCACTATAGGCTACTACAGGCTACCAAAAATATCACTAAAGGAATTCACTAAAAATGGTACTTTATGCTACATCCATTGCTAATACAGATGTTCAGATGCACACAGACAGATTATACAGTCACAAACAGAAAAGTACTGTGAATAAAATGTGACGTTCTGGAGTAGTCGCATATTAACCTAGTGTATGGGAGTCAAGGTCAAACATCCGATAGAGGAGCATAAAGCCCCCAGCTTTGGGCTGTGGAGCAGTCGAACTACATTCTCTGAAAAGATGAAGCTCCATCCAGTACCTCTGGGATGAGTTGGAGCATTTTTTGTGATCCGGAACTAATTGTTTTCAGAAGAAATTCTGGATGAGTAGGCTTTCTACGAACCTACCAAACATATGTAGTTCAAATTTGGAAAACTTATTATGAGGTACACAATTACGGGGTACACAATTATCAATATAACCACCACCACCACCACCACCACCACCACAACAACAACAACAACATCATCAACAATCCACAAGGACAGTTCTCTGTTGAATAGGCACTGTTCTGAAAAACTTTGGCACCGGGTGTTTTACTGTTCAAGCTATTTGATATTTAGTTTGTAATATGCCTGAATGAGCTATTAATGTATAAAGTCATGACATTTTCTTTTCATCCACTGCATCTCCTGTTTCTTAGAATCTGCTCTGTGCTTCTTACTTAATGGAGGTCCAAACAGCACGGTGTCCAGAGCTTTGAGCTGCAGTTTCTGAGCGTGACTGCGGTCTGGAATCTTCAGCACAGACAGCGTCAGGGTGGCATTCTTCACAGCCAGCCTGCAACAGCAGCAGAGAGTAATGGTGATAGGACACACAGCTCTGTTTAAAAAACATTCACTCCAGGCTGAATGCCATACTTCAGCTGAAAACATAACACTTCAGTTCAGTGTCCGCAGGACTAATGTGAATTATATACAGGAGTGTTTTTTAAATTCTGCTCCAGGGAAGCCGCTGCCCTGTACACTCCCAACTATTCCCTACTCCCACACATCTACATAAACCAGTCACTTTTTATAAACCATTTGCACTACTGATCTGTTATTATATCTGTTATAGTTATTTTGTTATTTTGTTGCACTATTGTTATTGTCTCTTTTTTTTAAAATTCTCTATTGTCATATCTTTATTCTTCTTGTTGCACTGAGCATGCTCATGACAAAACAATTTCCCTCGGGATAAATAAAGTTCTTTCTTATCTTATCTTATCTTAATGTGAAAGTGAATTAATGCAGGTGTATATGTTCTCTGTCTTACCTGGGCAAGGCTTTGCCACTGATTTCATTCTTCCTGAAGGAATCGACATATGGTGGCAGCTCCACATAGTTAATGAGCCACTCCTCCACCTGCCCCACGCTCCAGTTATAAACTAAAATAAATATTTACATTGATGTTATTGCTTACAGTAACTCAATTTCGTTACTTGATTACAATGGATTACTTGATTAAAAATAACCAATAAAAATATATGTTCTTGACGAACTGGCTTAGTGATTATTTAAAATGTGAACAATAAACATGGGAGGTGTTAAAACAGCATACTGTGTACTGTATATTGCAACAGTATACACTGTATACTGCATACTTCTCTATAACGGTAGTATACTTTATAATATCCAGTATGAGATAAAATGTAAAACTTAAAACTGCCTGACTTTTTAAATATCGTCAGCAGTTTATGTCCTCTTTAATTTATCCCAAATTATATCACAAAGATGGTTCAACCCACATACTGGAATATCTGGCCAGAGTAATACGTCATCCGGTTATCTTTGGTATACTGAAGAAATTCATGCTGGTCACACTGCATACTACTTACGTCTTTTGGGCACAAGCAGCACACAAAGATTATGTAGCAGGCTATCTCACACACAGGCATCCTCTGGTCTTTATAAACCTGTGTTTAGCAGTGTAGACATTCTTCACCGGTGGGGGCCACTATTGATCACACTGCTTCTGTGAGCACTGACCCACACCAGCAAGGTCTCACGAACTTATGTATGTTTGTAGTTACTCATTTCGTGTATCTGATGTCAAATTAAAGATCTGCTGTTATAAACTGCATAAATATAATTACTCAGTCATCATAATAACCACTAAATTAATCAGTTACTAATGTAATTGATTGTGACAGTCCAAACTTATTTAAAACTTTTAGGCCTTACAACTATGACGGCCCTGCCTTTTAAAATTACTCAGGGCATTTACTATCACACTAATATACTTTTACTCACCTTTTTCCCAGTTAGAAATAGAAAAACAAACTGTGGCATGACTTCCATTCTGACATTCTGATAACTACCAAGACAAATCTCTATGTGTAAACAGGGAAAGGGGATCAGCATCTGTCAACATGTTCTAAAGCTCCACCTCAGCAGAAAAGAACATAATGGCCCACGCACAGTCCATTGTATGAGAGCCAACATCATCAATTCATCTACACCAAAGGTTATTAAGCACAGGCCTTACTGCTGTGGAATAAGTCTAAACTATCTGCTGTGCACAGAAGTACGATGAAAAGCTCCATAACAGCACTCTTGTAATTAGTTGTGATTAGTGAATAGCTGAAGAATCCTTCAAAAATGAGCTGTATGGGGGGCCTTGTAACTTTTGTTGTCTGTGCATGTGTAACCTTCTGAGGCCCTCCAGGTGTTCCACATGTCCTCCACAGTGATCAGCAGGTCAGCTCCATGGAAACTCTTGTGTTTAGCCTTGGGGTCATGATATTTCAGATCCTCTCTGAGAAACTGCTCAAGAAACAGATAATTCTTAATATAGAGAATTTGTTCGTAGTATATGATTATACTCAACAGCTCTGAGTATTTTCAGAATGAAAAAAACCCAAAAACTTGGTTATAGTATAGATGTTCTTCTGATCTCTAATCTGTTATTCTGTATTCTACTGCTGTGGTCCTACACGGTCCCTCTGGGACTGGCTTAACTGACTCCCACTCATGAGAGCTCATGACAACCCGGGTAGGAGCCAGGAAGTTGTTAAAACAGTCTGCTTATGTTTGTGACTCTGAAATGGACTACTTGAACAGTGCAGAGTATACAGAGTATGATTTCACTTGTGTGTGCAATAAAAGACTGAATGAAATCTACACAAATTTCCAAATACGTTTATCAATTTTTATAAGAAAGAGTAAGTCTCACGGTAAACCATATCAAGTCTAGCAAGTCTTATTGAGATTACTTAACAAACCAACACAGTGTGCGGCGTGTGTGTGATTTAGATTCGCATTTGCATGATGATAACTGGAAGAGTAAAAGCTTGTTAGCTACATTAACCTCACAGCTCCCAGTGCGAAACAAAATGACCAAACCTTCTTAATTGATCGACCACATTTAAAATAAGAAATCTGTTCTTTGTTTTGAAGGATAGAATTTATGTGCTATTAACCATAACATACTAGGGCTTTTGACAAAAACTGAGCTGCTCAATATTCATAACCTTGGTTAGACTGTGGTCAGTCAGTAATTAGAGAGTTTCCTCAAGATGCAGTGCACAAAAAACCAAGAGTCCAGTTCTCAGGGGACAGGAACTTCTGCTGTCGCTTACATAAGTGACATTGTGTCTAAATGTTCACAATGTTGGACTACAGTAATAGCAATGTCTGGATCATTGTATTTGCATAATTTAAGATCTTTTCAAGCTGAATTTAATCATCTGGAAAAGTATTATTATTGAAGTTATTATGGAATAACACTGTGGCTTTAATCAAATGCAATGTCCATACAAGTCTTTAAGTAATAATTTTTGAGTGGGTGAACCTGGAGCTTCCTCAATAATAGCAGACATGCTCATATATAAAACCAGTAGGTATGGCATTTTCTGTGTTATTATTACTGAGTGTGGCCTCATAATGCATAATGTTGACATGAATATCTATTCTATGATGTTTAGGTATCTGTGAGGAACTGGGAGAACAATATCACTGGGGGACAAAAGATACTTTATCCTGTGCAATTCAGTTAGTTCCTACAAATTACATTACAAAACATCCTCTTGTAAAGCCTGAATAATGTTTTCAGTACATGTAATGAGGCATATACTGCAATCAAAAAACCCATCAGACATGATCATTGTGAAGTTAATTGAAACCTAACTAGTTAGACTACGGATAATGCCAATATTGAGAAAGGGTTTGTGAGATACTTTGTTCTGGAATAGCTTGATAAAAAGTGATCAGCAATTGTTCCAGTGAACACTATATATGTGTTCTGAAATGTCTCAGCCCTTACCCCATCTGTCTCAGTCACATCCACACTTCCATCTGCATCGTCGTCCATGTCTTTGTGGATGCTACGAATAGCCTCGAAACTCAGCAAAGCATTCTCATCCTGACACAGCACTTTATCAATCTCACATAGCTCTAAGAGAGAGACATGAAAGAGAGGAGAAAGGAGATAAGGAGGCATTTAATTCTCTGAAACCATGTATTTTTAATTTCAAACATCCTTGGTAGACAAGCTTGAGGTATGCAAGACATTAAGACAAAAAGCAAATAACAAAAAACTAAAGTGCAAGGTCAAATTAAAATCTGCACTCATTCATAAGGAACCAAATACTTTCAACTAATAATAAGCAGACATTTGGATGGGAACTCAACACTGATAGTCTACTTCAACATAAATGAATTTAAATGGACTAAGCTGTAGATAAAGTTAAACAATGCTTAATTACACTTTAAAATCAATACAGTCTACATATTTTAGTAAAATAAAACTAAACTAAACTGTTTGTAACTGACCTTTTGTTCTTAGAAACATACCATTCAGTGCTATATCCTACTTTCAACACATTGTCAAGCAATCTCTGTATTTCTGCTCTTAATTATAAAAAGAAGAAGCCAAACAGAGCCCCACTATAAAAAATAGTACTAATCACCTGGCCTGCGGAGTCCCATGACAGAGCCTATTGTAAAAGGACAACTCTAAAACTCAGTTAATAGAGTTAATCACAGAGGCCCTAAGAACCAGATACTGACTTTTTAGTCTATTTATAGACATTACCACAACATAGCCACTGGGTTACTGACACAATGCGATACATTTAAAGCAGGATGTGGCCATTCAAATTTAGCTCCATTACAGGTGTACAATAAATATGAATACGTCTCAAGTTCTGTTTAAATGTTACAGCGAAAAATGAAAAAAATGCCATATTTTATGAATATGACCAAGATGGGGGTGTGCTAACTCGAAGTAGCCTCTCTGGGATCCAACAGCTGGTGCCAAAGTGTAATTGCAATCTACACTTTGTAGTCTATATTTCTGCATAGATGCGTATCAGAACGACTGATGCACAAGTCTGTCACTGCCAGATTCTTTTACAACTAACCTTGAGGATGAATTGCTAGAAAAGCTCTGCGACCTCGGCATGCTCCGGGGACTGGGCCCCAGGCATCCCCATCCATTCTGCTCTCCAATGTTTGCTCCCTGGACAATAAAATGGACTACATACATCTCCAGCAAACCACGCAGCCTGAGTTTTCAGAGAATGCTGTGTTTTTGTTTTTATGGAGACATGTCTCAGTGACAGCATTCCGGACACGTCTCACCAGATTAGCAACATGCTAACGTTCTGCTGTGGCCAGTGCAGCTCTGACCAGAAAAACTTGTGGTGGGGGCTTGTGTGTTTACATTAACACTGACTGGTGTGTGAATGCTGGCCTCTAATTACTGCTCACTGCTGTTGAAGTTTGTGACTATTAGATGCAGATAATATTATTTACCATGCTCATAGTCGCAGTGTACATTCCACCCAGAGCTAACACAAACAATGCACTTTACTGAGCCATCAGTAAGCTCCAAAACTCTCACCCAGATGGACACTTTATTGTTGCCAGAGATTTCAACTATGCAATCTTAAGTCAGTTCTCCCTAAATTCCACCTGTATGTGATCTTTCCAATAAGGGGGATGAACATGCTAGACTGTGTTTACGCAAACACTGCTGGTGTGTACCGCACTGAGACTTGCCCCTGCCTTGGATACACAGACCACATCTGAACAAACAGACATGCCAAGCCTGCAACCATCAGAGGCATCAGAGCAGCACATGCTCAGAAAAGCCACAGCTACTTCCAGGACACTGGTGAGACAGGCTGCATGTGGCAGGGCATCTGGACCATTGCCATCTACAGGACATCTCCACCGGTCTGTGTTGGTGAGGCCTCTCTTCCAGATGCGCTGAATGACTTTTACACTGGGTTTACGATACACAATGACACAGCAGCGAAGAAGACCACCCTGCCCCTCAACAATTAGGTGCTCTGTCTGACCTTGGCCCTGCAGTTTGCATATCATCCCAACCGTTCTACAGATGATGCCATCACCATCACCCTTCAAAGGGCCCTCACCCATCTGTCCAAAAAGGACACATGTTAGAATGCTTTTCATCGACTTCTGTTCAGCATTCAACACCATCATTCCTCAGCAAATGATAGGAAAGCTGAGACTGCTGGGCCTGAACACTGAACACTGAACTCTGGACTTCCTGACTGAGAGACCTGAGAGAGTCAGTCAGGATCTGGAGCAACATCTCCAGTGTGCTCATTCCTCTGCTGTTTATGATGCTGACACATGACTGTGTCAGCATCATAAACAGCAATGCAAGTTCAAACCACATCAGCAAGTTCACTGATGACACAACCGTGGTAGGTTTGATGATTGAGAATGAGGAGGTGGTGTGCAGAGAGGAGGTTCAATGGTTCAACATACTGGTGTAGAGCCAACAACTTTTCACTGACAAAACAAAAGAGATGGTTTTCTCTGTAGCTGCACCTTGGCAAGGTATAGATACTGTCAGATCGCAAGACCCTACAGAGAAAAGTGAAGACGGGGTCTCTCTCTCCCCTTTGCCGCAGATATTTACACCACATGTTGCATCCACAAAGCTACCAACATTGTGGAAAACCCCACACAACCCTCCCACATCCTCTTTCCAATCCTTCCGTCTGGGATAAGGTTTTGCAGCATCTGGCCCTTCACTACCAGGACTGGGCACAGTTTCTTTCCCAGGCTATCAGACAACCAAATCAGAACTGAATAACAAACTGTACATCACACATACACACTCTCTGAAGTGAACTGCTTCCTCCTAATCACACAGCATAAAAAACAATAAACTGGTCCACCCTAAACCGAGAAATCTTACTCAACTTCTACTGTAAATAACCTGCATTTACAGCATGCTGTATACGTCAATCTTTGCATTTTTGCATACTTTAATCTGCTGCTAGAATAGAGTATGTCATAATACAATTGTCACATATACTAGTGCTGTTACTGCTCCTGCGGACTGCACTGTATGTTGTCTTGTATTGTAAATTATTGTTCTGTTGCTCTTGTGGCTGTTTTTTGCACTCTCCCTTTATTTTTTGTCCTGCCTGCATTTGCGTAGTCTTGTGTTGTTCTGTTTTTTGTTGCACCATGGTCCTGGAGGAACACTGTTTCATTTCACTGTGTACTATGTATACAGCTGAAATGAAAATAAACACGTACTTGACTTGACTTGACATCACTTGATGTGTATTAACCTGTTTTCACTTAGAGCAACAGAACATGTAATTATACAATGGGTGTTCAAGCATTTGCATATATACTTACAATTCATACTTCAAAGCTAAAAACTCAAATGCTCTGCTTGACTAAGACTGTGTAGGCGTTTTAGACCGCACAGTGACTGATGACACAAACAACCCCACAACATCAGTTGCTCCAGCAGGGAAGCACAAGGAACAACCTAACAAAGGATAAATGAAGAGTGCGTGTTCAGTAGTTAAACCGGTTCACATGGAACATGCTCTTGATCACCTTGTATTGCAACAGAAAAGTCACCTATGAATTTTCATAGCAAACAGAAAGATAACCCACCCTAAGGGTTAATTATCGTACCATATAATAAAATTCATAAGCACCAGAAATACATTTGGTTCAATCAAAGCTGGTTCAAACAACACAGAATTGTGTTGAATTCAGTTTGCATACATAAACTACATCTTAGTTAGCAAGAGTCACAATTAGCCCCTCGACCTGTTACAATAACCCTGTCTGGGGTATGTTGTAACATTCAATTAGAGGCAAGTCTGTACACATCTTTTGTGCAAAAACATAGGACCAGCCTTGTTCAACTCAACATGTTAAGTGAACCAGATTCAGACTGTTTAATTTAAAATAAACCATGTGTGCAACAAGAAAAGAAAAACACCCAATTGCAAATATTATATAATAATATTGCAAAAAAAAATCCTGAACAAAGAGTGCAGCCACTGTGTATAACCAGCCATAAGCATAAGTAGTTATATGTGTGACTAAAATAATTAGCTATTGATTAATATACACAACAGATATACTATTTGTTAATGATGATATGGGCTTTTCTAAAACTCACACTGCAGAATGCTGTGATATGCACCTCTGATCAATCACACTGTATTTCACCAATTATTACTCCAGGTAAATTATTCTTTAAGTGTTTTAAATAATTATGGTATTCATTTATTTTACTGAGAGTAAATTATTTAAAATAAAATAATGCAGAGTGATGTTTAACCATTACTGAATATACTCCAAAGTGTATTAAACTCGCAGCATCCAGCAACATATTCACAACAGGTTATGGACAACAGTGGAATACACTTAAATAAAACCAACATCCAAAATCTTCACAATTACTCCACAATCATCACAATTTCCGCTGCCTCAGACAGTATTCTGTCCAAACAGATAAGACTAGGAGACAACAGAGCTAGAGAGACAAGAACAATCAGAAGAGGAGATGGGGGCAATGAAAAAGCAAAACCTTCTTAAAAGATCTGAGGACGCTGCAAGAGCTTGTGGAGCCATAAAGATTTACAGAGAATGCAGCTTCAACAAGTCCCCTTAGCACTGACCTTAGACCTGACTGGAAAAGCACAGGCACGTATGCTGACAAGATTATGCAGTTTCTTTCCAATGATGAGAAAAAGATGGGCTGTTATTAGCCCTTGGGAACTAACCTAAAAATGTTTCTACACAGGAATTACAAAACTTTTAAATATTAATTTATATTAGTCTGTTTCTCAGAAAGACCATCTTCCTGATTCTACCAAATAAAGCAGATACACATAAGGAGAGACTATTATTTTCTGATTACCTGGAAGTCCTAAACACGACAAGAACAGGAAACAACTGAATCCAAGCCACATATAACATACTACATACGGCATACTACATAGTGCCAACTATGCTATTCATACTATAAAACAGCTGTATCAGTATGAGAAACAGTAAGTATCCACCACAAACAACAGGTAGTGTCAATTAGTAACTACTTCATTAATAAAGAGTAAAAACTATGCTTTACTGTCATTACCATATCTTCACCAGGTGCTTTCACTTCAAAAATTACTTCAATTTCTGACTGATTTATCATTTTTAAAAAGGATATATTTCTTACATATGACATAGCTGGCTTGGTATAACTTTATTACATAAACTTGTTTGATATGCCAAAGAAGACCTCAAATAAAACAAAATTAGACAAATTAATACGAATTCCCAACCAAACAAACTAGGCTGGGTCATACAGAAGTCAAACCAAAGACTGAACGTAGTTAGCCAAAGCTAGTTATCATTAGCTTGTTATACATTGCTGATATATATATTATGACATACAGTCAAGTCACAGAAGTTAAGCACTTTTTTACTAAACGTTTTGATCACAATCATTAATTAATTCCACTTACACTGAAAAACAGTAAAAGTGCCTGCTGGCCACCAAGATTTCCAATTCCAACAGTTTCATAGGTCATGTGTTACCATACTTCATTTTAATGTTTTAGTATTAATTTCAGATGATGTACTACATATGGGTGCTTTTCTCACAATGCATTATTCAGATCTTCCAATGGGTGCCCTAATGACGGTATACATACCATATTATTTGATATGGGTGTTAGGACGCAAGGAATGCCCTTCACTAACTGCCTGAACAACTGACACTGCTGAAAAAAAAAGCATGACAGTTTCAAGGTTGGCACTATTTTGTGATATATGAACAGCACTGTTGGTTTGATTCAGGAATAGACTTCTCAACACTAAACACATTAAAAAATGGCTGTCGATGGAACCTTTGTGTTGTCGCTAATCATAGATATGTCATTTAAACCACAACCCAGAATTATAGCTTTCTCTAATGTTAGGAAGTAGATTACGGGTTGGCAAAGCTACAAGTCCTATTCTGCTGATGGTCAAGTCTAGTTTCAGAGAGTGGCTTTTCCTAAATGTATTAGGCTCTTTTAGACCTGGGGGAGTATTTTTTTTTTGTAAAGACACTCATTAACGGTAACATTATGCAGCTGAATTTAACATAAGATGTTAAAGACAGGAGCCCCACGATGGCGCAATGGGTAGCACTGTTGCCTCACACCTCCAGGGTTGGGGGTTTGAATCCGGGTCCTGGTCTTGTGTGTGTGGAGTGTGCATGTTCTCCTCGTGGTGGCGTGGGTTTCCTTCGGGGTCTCAGTTTCTCCCACACTCCAAAGACATGCGCTTCAGGTGAATAGGGGATTCTAAATTGACCGTTAGTGTATATGTGTGCCCTGCAGTGGGCTGGCGCCCCACCCAGGGTGAGTCCCTGCCTCGCGCCCATAGACCCCAGGATAGGCTCCGGGTACCCACGACCCCAGTAAGGACTAGCGGTTACAGAAAATGAATGAATGAATGTTAAAGATAGTTGAATAAGACCTCCTTTTCTTTTATTGTTAAATCAACCCTGCAACACAGTCAATCAAAACTCCCCAAAGGTTTCTGCTATGTTGTTACTTAATATAAGATTGCATCACTGTTATACTGCGGCAAAGTCTGATGACTCTTGAAAAAGATATAGGACTAACTCATCATGTTTCAGTAAGTGGCTGATAGGCCCACTCAGCTCTCCACTTGTGCCTGGTCTTTGATGAGGTCCACTTTGTATTTGCCATTTGGGTATTTTACTGCCCCATAAAAACATCCAGTGTCACTCATGTTACTGTTTACGAGCATCTATTAGGTTTTTGTAAACATTTTGTAGTTTTTAAAGAATAGCTTGTGATTTAAGCATGGTTCTAAATATCATCTAATCCATGCACTCTACATTGGGGATGTTTGCTCTTCTGGGGATAGTTCCTGATATAGTGCTTTATTAAAGTGTTTCCTGCCATTGCAGTCTGATACCACCATTGTTGTTTATCAAAGTGGTACCAAAGTGGTGGTGAATGGTAAATATTCACATAACTATGGCCTTTAGAGCACCACTGGCAATGTGTCTCTGCCAGCCTCATTTTGTTGACTGTGGAAGAGACAGTTCTTGCAAACATGGGTCTACCGGTTTGGCATCTGCCCACGATTGCTAGAGCTTTTAGAACTGCAGTCTGCAAAGTTCTGTAACTTTCCAACTGTTGCCAGGGGTTCATGAGTGTACAGTTTCCTGAGCTCACCCAATCAATGCACTCCAGTGCTCTATGTAACAATGCCTAGGGTCTTCATAAAACAAACATAATTAATTAAAAACATTTAAAATACTGTACTTGAGTTTTTATGAACAATTTACTCCAACTATTCATAAACAGCTAATTCACAAAATGACAAATTACTCGGAAAAAAGAAAAAAAAAATATGTAAGCACCCCTTTGTCATCCAACCTAAAGATGTATTGATGACATAAGTAACATTATAACAGAGCACTAACAGGAACACATACACAAAGTATGTTTGTTTCATGATTTGTTTTTTCTTTCATCATTATTTCCTTTTTCTTTTTTCCATCCCTTGACTTATTGTAAGGACTGGCCAAAGCTGGTCATAAATACTCAAGTACTGCTTTTTAAATGTGTTAGTGCTTATGCATTTGTAATGAAGCAACTACCTAAGTAGCCCTGAACAAATACACAAGCAAGGCAAACTTACCCAAGGCGTGTTCTACATGAGCGCTAGTCTGTAATAGTAGCTAGGCTGCAAATGTAGTGAGGTTAAAGAACCTTCTAATTCTGAACTATATGCTCCCTTTGGGCACAATAAGCACATACACAACACTCTCGAACACATATTCATATGTAGATAGAGTATGAGGGAAAGGAAGAGTTCTCCTAGTCCCGTCATCAGTCAGTCAATGTTGGTGTGCAAACAAGTTTTTACAGCCCATAATGAAGACAAAGGGTAAACAGGAACCTCTATAAACTTTCAGAGAAGTAGCACTGCTTCACAACGTGAATATGAAATAAAATACGCAGCACAGGATTACCAACCACTTCCTCTCTTATGGAGCAACGATCAGTACTTTAGCTGGCATCTGGGATTTTGGAGTGTAAGTGATAGCTCATTAATCTTTTTCAAAGAAGTTATGGCCTAAATACAAAGATCCAGATTAATAACGGGCACATTTGTATTAGTGTACTTTAACAGAACCCCATATTGTTTGCTCACTTGTAAGCAGGCAATGCAGAAGAAATTGTTTAGGTTATCTTTGGAATCAAATATCAGACAATATATAGAATTTAGCTTCAACATAAAGGCAGAGCACATTCTTAGAGTGCCTCAGTAAATATTAATGTATTGCTAGCATGATGTGCCACTGAGTTGTGGACCTGTGGAACTCAAAGGGCCTGTGTGGGATGTACCTCTTATCCAAACTCTTCACCAGTAAGGACATAAAAAGAAGCCTAATACATCAAAAAAAAACAAAAAAACAACCACTCAGATAACAAACACCGCACAGAGCAACCAACATGACTAACAAAATATAACACTATTGTGGGACTAAAAAAAGAGGGCAGACAAAACATATGCTGGCTTTGCAGGAACTTTTTTTGTCAAATTATTCTCCATTAAAGAGAATGTTTTATTTAAAACCTAACAGATAAAATTACATTAGCCCAACAACCTTATACTTCAAAGCCAGTTTAAGTCAAGCGACACAATTCCTTAAAAAGGAGAAGTTTGCTTTGAGCATTCCAGGGACATTAAGAAGTTTTCTGTCTTCCCCATTACCAGCCTAGTCTTCTACACCACAGACCTGTGCAGCGTAAAGTCTTGCATTTCTGAAGCATTAAAGTGTTAGCAAAAATGTTGCTTTTGTTCAAAGGTATTCTCAAATATAAATATAAGCTAAAAATAGAAAATAAGCACAGTGTACTTTCATTCTCTTGAATGGAACACAGAGAGGAATCTTGGCACTGGGATGATATGGACTGTGTGTCAAGCCTGATGCTGATAAGTGGCTCAAGAAGAGAGTTAACAATGACATAGATACTACATGATTAATTATACACCATTGAATTCTGTTTTGACCATTGACTTCTAGTTTTGACCTATGCTAGAAGAAATCAGCATATATATTTTCCAGCAAACTGTACAAAGTCACTGGACATGACACTCCAAAAGACCTCTGAGGCTGTGCCGTGTTAGCAGCATATTCTTTAAGTCCTGTAAGTTGGGAGGTGAAGCCAACAGGATTGGGCCATGGCCAGGACAACACCCTGAAGCATCACTTTCTCTTCACAGACTTGTCTTCGTCCCACAGTGTATTTTGGTGCCAGACATAAAAGGCGCACACATACTCAGCCATGAACATGATGTAAAAGAAAACAGGACACAGGTGACCTTCTCCCATTACTATGCAGTCCAATTCCAATGCTTGCATGGCCAGTGGTCAGGTTAGCAATGGCTATGCAGCCCCATACTCAGCAGGGCGCAATGCGATGTGTTACATTCCTCTTATAATCAGCATTAAACATTTCTGGGACTTCTGCAACATCAGTCCTTTTGGTGGTCTGGAGCAAACAGGGTAGCTTTTGTTGCCTTCATGATTCGATGAGCTCTGGGCACCCAATACCCTTTTGCAAGTTTGCGGTGTGTCCCTCCTCAGACAACTATCTGTAGCTATTGACTGGGAAAACCCCACAAGCCTTGCCCAATTCAGAGATGCTCTGTGCATCTCGACCGGCCATAATGATTTACCACCTGCCCATTTCTCCAGCACCGAACAAATCGACTACAAGAACCGTCTATTGGTTTACTGTCTAATAAATCCCAGACCTTGACATGAGCAGTTCTAACAAGATAACCACTGTCATCTGTGAGTGGTCATACTCTGTATGTCCACTTTTCAGTCACCAGAACACGCTGTATGAAGGCTAGGAATGGCTATTAGACAATATAGTTATTGTAAGACAATATTTTCAGTTCACTATTGTCATCATAACAAACTACAATGCAATACATGTTTATGAGTAAACTGAGTCATAGGTAATATCAGTGTTTTTGGAACAACTGCTTGTATCTTAAAGAGCATGTATACAATCACCTGTGTTAAGTAACATGGAACTGATTGAATGTAAGCTTATTCATTTATTTTTACAAATTTATTAGCTTATTTTCAGTTAGTTACAAAATCACCATAATCTTAGTTTTTCAAAGAACCCTGAAATTGTGGAACCACCGGTTGTCTACTTTGTCAGTTCTTGACTGCAAACATACATGCCCGTACATGCCTGTGAAAATGTATTGCAATATCATGTTTTTACATATCTCTTACCAGACAAGCTGCTGGCTGGCTCCAGGTGGTCTTTAAACCTTGGTTGGTCTGCTGCACTCCTCCTCGAGAGGCACAGGCAGGTGATGAACATAAAGGTGAGACCTATTGAATCCATACTGACCTGCAGACAGAAGCAGGAAGAAAGATTCAAAACCACCACAGGTCTCTGCTCTCACTATTCAGTGAATTTAAAACTAGTCCATGAGGGAGTACATTAACACAATTGCTCAGTGGGCTTTTCTTAACTACACATCCCCATAAAAGACCTGGCAATTGAAGCTTTTGCAAAACTTTGGCCTCTGTAAAGAAAAGCTTCATTTATACAGTAAATGGGGTCAAGAAAAGGGGAATTAAAGTCAACAATGTAAGCAGGCCCATGTAACTGTTGTTGCCAAATGCAAGCTTCTCGGAGCGTTAAAAGTTTACGTCAATCTCAATCATGTTGGTAAAAAATCTTTGGGTTACCTGTGAGTTTTCAGTTGTCAGTTTTGGTCGCCTGTGTTTCTGCAGGGACTTCTCAGCTGTCAGTGATGAAGCTCCACTGAGGACCAACTGTGGTCGAGGATGCTCCTGAGATGGTTGTAAAACTTTAAACCCGGACGTGCTGCAGATAAGCTGAACTGTTCGTGCAAAAGTTTTCAGCAGACGTTAATTCCGTTGTCTGTCTGGAAAATGAGTTTTATTTAATCTCCTCATAGTTAGCAGGTTAAAAGTACCGTTGTAAATAAACAGCAGGGCTCACAAAAAGCACGTAAACCGCCTCCGCCCCGCACTGTGGACGAGAAACAGCAGTCTTCCGGATGTTTCTGGTGAAGAATATCGAGGTTCTGCAGTTCCAGGGAGCCGTCTCGTCTCTGAGCTTTTTTTTTACTCCACACCAGACCAGAGTACAGCACTGAAAACATGGCAAGACCCTCTCCGGGTGAACTGCCCGCTGCTGTCCAAAGATGGGCTTTTTTGAGGAAAAAAAAAGAAAAAACTTTTACCACTAATACCTGTCTCACTTTTGGGCGTCCAAAAGTGGAGAAATGCCGCACCCTCGCGGTAAAAATGACCAAGTGCCGCACATTTGTTGTTTTTCACGCAGTGAGACGTTTTCTCCCAGGACAACAGCCAGTACTGAACTATAGCGTGTACTAAACATCTCGTGTCTCGGTAAACTATGAATAAGGAGTGGAAAGTGGAGAGTTTGACGTGTGAAGTTTAACTTTAAAAGCAGCGCTCCAGCAGAGGAGCACAGTCGGACACTGAATCTTGTGATTTGTTTGGCACCAGCCGTTTTTAATTAACAGTTAGTCAATGCAATTGATATTGATTAACACATCTGTCAAAATGCTGCAAAGTAGACGCTTACTTTTAGGTCATTCTCCATTGCACACTCTAGTGTAGAGACTAGGGGTGGACAGTTTGATATGTCATGATTATCTTGATAAATTACACCACAATACACTTTTCTGAGTATATAATAGGTATTACCAGAATGAAGTAAATGCAAAAAACTAGAGTAACAAATAGCTGGTTGGATGTCAGTCCATAATGCCATTATCTTATATTTTATTTTATTTTTTTAACAGAAAAGTATTTTGCTAAAAATGTCTTTTGATAGACACACAGACAGAGATGGATTCAAAAATGAAAGATTAATATAATCATATAATCATTAATATAATATAAAGTCCTTATAGCAAAGCCTGTCCACTTGGCGGTCATCCTGGCATTTTTCTGGGTGGTTATTTCTAGCCATAGAAACAGACCTAGGGTCTAAAACAGCATACTAAATAGTATGTCACTATAGTACACCACTATTAATAATGGATTCATGTATATAGCACATATAAAATATTGACCCCTGGTGCTGCCAGAAGAAATCTGACCCATCAAGGCATGGACTCAGACCTCTGAAAGTGTGCTGTGGTCACTGGCACCAAGAAGGTTAGCAGCAGATCTTTTGTCCTGTAAGTCGAGAAGTGGGTCCTCCATGGATCTGACTAGTTTGTCCAAGACATCCCACAGATGCTCAACTGGGTTGAGATCTGTGGAATTTGGGGACCCAGTCAACATCTTGAACTCTTTATCATGTTCTTCAAATCCTTCCCGAACAATTTATGGAGTGTGTCAGGCCATTAGGGAATACTGTTGCCATGAAGGAGTGTACTTGGTCTTTAGCCATGTTTAGGTAGATGGTATGTGTAACGTCCACATAAATGGCAAGGCTGCTAAGAGTATCAGCCTGCCCAAATCACAATTTAGTCCTTGTCAGATTCACTCAGATCCTCACACTTGCCACTAAACAATATCAGGCTCTTACCAACTTGAATGAGCAGAGACCTGAAACAGGCAGGAAAGCTAACTTTTCAAAAATGTATTTAAAATCTGACAAAAATTGCATAAGTAATAGTAGTCTTTGACTCAGAATAGTCCTGTAGATATAAGTTTTACATTAACAGAAGTACCCAAGGTGTCATTTTACTGTTTTTAACTTTTCTGCTTGGCTCTAGCATGAAAGCAGAAATGTTCAGCAAAGCTTTTCATTGTAGGAGATCAGTTTCCAATCCTTAACAAGAAATTAATACTTTCTGTTGGCCTCAGAAGACAAGATATTGTTTCTGCTGTAGGAACCCTGCTTTTTTTGAGTCAAAGACTTCATGGGCGGTATTGGAAAGATTCCTTGCTGCACCACACAACTTTTTAGAGCAAGCCCCTCTCCTTAAAGTGCCTTCTTAAGCTGGGATGCCAAGACCTCCATCTAGGCACACTACCAAAGCAGGCAGTTATGAATCAGGAAACTGTCAGACAGGAGCAGTCTGCTTATGTGATTAAGATTAACATTCATACCTCTGCTAAGCCTCTGCTTTTTTGCAGCTCATTCAACTTATCAAGACCTACTTTGGGGCCATCATTCTTAGGTGCACTCCTTTACTTAGGAGAACAAAGTGTAGCCATCTGCAGTCAGGGAATGTGTGTTTCCTACCTCAGGATAAGCCTTTCTTTTGCTTTATGTGCCAAAGTTTGAAACTAAATATCCCTTCTGCTGTTCATGAGCGTCAGTGTGTGGTCTCTGCCATGCCAGTTTTGTTTCATATAAGCATTTAGCAGAGAACGATAAGCTAACTGACAATGTCAGGTATTCAGCACACATTGTTTCTGTGTTGACAATCAACAGTGTCTGCTGCCAAATGTTAAACACAATGACATAGCCATCTTGTTGAGGTCATTAGATTCCATGATTGATCCTCTTGGTTGTTTAACTGCCAGCTAATACAACCAGTGTAACAGGACCAGGTGCACTACATGGAACAAATGCTGTCTGAGCTCATATTTCAAACTTAATAAAAAAATAATTATTAATTGATTAAAGTAAACCTGAAATCAAAGCCTTATGAACTAACCTTACATTGTTGGTTCATGTCACTGGGGTCTGTATATCATTGGCTCCTTCTTTTATTTAAATCACTGGAGAATATTAAAACTGAATAAATACATGGTTGTTTTGTTTTTCTGCTTGTTGAGAGAAATAAAAAATGGAAAATGAGGTGTGTTTGATTTTTCTTTTTTTCTTTTTCTTTTTTTTTTTTTACATGAAAAGCTTTCTTGGAAAGGCATAACAGTGTTTGAAAGTACAAATGGGTGACAGATGAAATGAAAAACCAACATGTCTTAGTCAGGCAATTAAGTTGTGCTGTTAGAACAGCTTCAGTGCATCGTGGCATAGATTTTATGCCTTAAACTGTGCTAAAGGGAGGGAACATCTCCCTCCAAAAGATATTCCCTTAACTGGTGTTTTTATGACAATGGTAAAGATTGTTATCTAACATGTCAGCCCAGAATCTTCCCTTGAGAGCTGGTGACTGCGTGGACATATATTTTACATAACTGTCATATTCATCAGACCATTCAGTGACCTCATGTGCCCTGTAGATGGGGCACTGTCTTCCCGAGAGAGACCACACCCAACAAGATAGAAATGTTTAATTATATAATGAAGGTTATAAGACACAATTACTTTGTATGGCCTTTGCCGTGACTCTTCATTCTAAAGGGAAAAATGAACCTAAATCATGCCAGGAAAAATGCCCTCCACAGCATAACCAAGCCACAGGAACCCCTAACTGTTGGTCTAGCTTTCAGCCCTGTACTGTTCTCCTGATGTGTGCTGCACATGCACTGATGTCCACTGACTTGTGAAGAATATCATGAATCATCATCTGACCAGGGGTGTGACTGAAATCTACCAACATCAAAGGCTAAACCCACCTTTAGAAAACAATAGGGTATAGAATGCTATTTTGACTCTTACATACAAGTATGACAATATATGATAAAGTGATACAACATTTTTCTGTACTTTGATGGAAGTATACTACTTCTTCCCACTGCAAAGTTGTGTTTTAATCTCTCTGAAAGCTAGTAGGTCTAGCTGAGCTAGCTAGATATACCAAGATAGTATGGAATTCCAAGAATGTAGCCAACTTGTCGACTACAGCTGCTGGTCTCCCCTATGTGAATAAGAGTCTTTGGGCAAGATCCGTAACACTGCTGGCCTACGTCTATAACATGCAGAATTTGTAAAATACACCAACAAGCCACTTAACTGAATATAGCTACTAACACACTATGTTTACAGCAATGCTTGAAGGTTTGTGAGCCCCTTAGAATTTTCTATATTTTTGCTTAATCAAAACTATCATCAGGTTTTCACACGAGTCCTAAAAGATGATTAAGAGAACACAACCAAAAATTGAGTATATATATATATATATATATATATATATATTCATTACATTTATTTATTGATACACACATAATTGGTTTAACCTGATTTGTGGTTTAATCAATTTGTAGAAATATCTGATGAAACAGCGGTCAACACGATTAAAGTAACAGCTCCCATAAACACTATTCATGTTTCTGAGTTTTGTGAGAGTTATGGCCACGGCATTTACTTGCTATCTGGAAAGGCCAGGGAACCTTTACAAGTCTTCTAAGTTTGTATATGTAATACCGATTATTATGAAAAAAGTGATAAATCGTAAGAAAAAAAGTTAAAAGGGTACCAGTTTCCCCTAAATCACCCTGCATAGAACTCGCAGCCCTGGATGTATTTAAAAAAGAATACCGTAAAACAAACGTTTAAAGGCTTCAGACGTCTGGTTCCTATTACCACCACTGTGGGCCCCTATCTGCCCGGGTGCGTTTCTAGAACGGCTCCTTCTCCAGCAAAAGCTCTCGGAGTCCGAATGATTTTTTTGGACATCTCAGCGATGAAATTATGCAAGAGCGGTTGAAAAATGGAGAAATTCTCTGAAGTGTTGCTGTTCTGTCACTTTAAGAGCAATATAGCGTTTTAAAACGGGAACGTAGGCAAAACTACAACTACCCCTTGTACGAGTGCGGGATGGTAAAATATATTACCAAGAATATGTACATACATATATATTCTTGGTAATATATATATATATGTGTGTGTGTGTGTGTGATAGTTAACTGCATGCTTAAACCATCACACTCTTCTCAAACTGTGTTGAACTCAAGGTATGCTGAGACGTTATGAGGCCGTGTTTCAGGGCCGTGGGGGTCTGGTGGGAGCACTAACGCTGCCCTGCAGTAAACCCAGCGGTGCTCTCTGTGGGGCACCGTGCAGCGCTGAAACACGGCACGGGAATTCCCTTTACTCAACACACACACACACACACACCAACGCCCACATGGCCATTTTCATAGCCCCACTTCAGCAAACTTCCTCAAACATGCCGTTAAGCCATACTTCCTCTCTTAGGGGTGCACTCACTTCCTACATAGTTCAATAAGCACATCCTCAGCCCCGAGTGTGAGCCGCTACTCGAGCTCGGAGTTCTGACTCTGCAGAAAGAGCATGCTCGGTAAGAAGCTTCATTAATGCATTAATTAATCTATTAACGGTGTGAACATGGTGATGGTGACTGTGAGGAACATCCTGGCGTGTTTTACAGCCGGGCGTTGACAATCCGTACAGTCCCCGTCCACTTCAGCAGGAGAGCAGGGCTGTTTTAACAGTTTGTCTGATGCACCAGGACTTCATGTCCCACGGTGTACACGTTTGGGTCTCCCTCAGAAACTCTTTCGGTTCATTTCGGTTCGGTTCAGTGCCGCGTTCAGTGCCGCCGCCACTCCCAGGCACACTGGTTTCCCATTCCGCGATGAGGACCTGTCCTAACGAGGCAGCTTCATGATCAATAATTACAGGGCTATTGATTGATAGATCGGTCATCTCTGTCACGACATGCGTTTCAGGTGTAAATTAGCCTAATCTACCCTGTGTAGACGGGATCAGTCAAGTAAAGGTGGAAACGTGGGTTACAAAGTGTGAAACTAGACAGACAAAAAACTGATGCTGTCTTTTCCACGAGGAACTATCCACATCCTCATTCTAAAACTTTCAAGAGGCGCGCGCGTGTGTGTATGTGAGTGTGTGTGTGTGTGTAAGTAACTTTGTAAAGTTCATTCATCAGTTCACATTCACTTCAGCAGATCACTGAAGCAGATCAGTTTTCCATAGGACACTGCTGATGGTAATGACCAGCTGACTTTGTGAACTTTCCTGTCAAGAATGAATCTTTGCAACAGAACATACTTCGCTCAGCAGTTTGTAACACCAGGGGGTAGATAATAAAGAGAGTTCCTTATTAAGCCTTCCTCTTACCATATATCTATCCTAACTTGCCTTTAAGGCTGCAGGCGTTACAAAACAACAGACCAGTTCAGGGGTCTATGATCAAATGGGGCACTTTGAAATGTGCATAGGTGGTGTCTTCACACGTTGTGCCACTTAATATTAATTTGGAATTTCCCCCCATTTGTATCAATAAAACATTTAGCTCACTCAAGGGACAATTCATTTGTCATTAAGCAAAAGTACCACTGTGCATTTACACTGTAAATGGTAAGACACTTTAAATTATTCTGTTCATTTGCTTAAAACATGAAGCAACTGGTTTCCTCACTTTTTGCAAAATAAAAACATGTTACAGTGTAAAGTGCAGTCACTAAACCAGTGCTTAAATCGTTGCTCCCACCAAACTCACTTGCAGGATAAAAAAAGGGGTCACTTGGAAAAACAAGGATCTAATCATCTTGGTTTCTCAGAATTCGTGTAGTGCATTTTTTATCTGCTGCATGTTACTTCAGTTTAGCTATAGCAAGCCCCAAAATTCAGTCATTCAACAATAACTCTAGCAGACACTTCTCGTTTTGTTTCCTTTCAAAAGGAATCAGTTTACTTAAGCCCTCTTTTCTGTTTTTATGTAAAAAAAAAAGAAGTGTCAGCTTAACATATGGACTCAGTTGAACACACCCTGAACTTTCCAATGAGCTCAATAACATTTTAACACCCAAGCCAACTCTGTTCATTGAAATTACAGGGTTTAGATGACTAGGAATTTTGGATGATTAGGCCATTATTCACACACATTGATTTGTTTTATTTTTGAGATCAGGCATTGTATGTGAGCAACGCTCACACAAATTCAAACATAAAAGCAGCCCTAAATTTATCACAGCTAATTTGTTAAAACAAGCCCAACTGAGTCAAAACTTTTTTTGGTGTCTTGAAAATCTCTGTGTTTGTATTTTAATCAGTGTTTCTGTCACACCCTTTTCTCATGGCTCATATTATCATTCCCGCCTTCAGCGTCAGGCTCAGGTCAGTAGAGACTGAGTGACTGGAGTAGGAGGAGAAGGTTCAGGCTGGCTGACAGTGTTGTTTAGCTTAGCTTTTGGTCTGCTAACTCCACTGGCCAAAGCCTTACAGAAGAGGGCTGGGCCCTGAACTGCACTCTCTCTCTCTCTATCTTTCTCTCCCCCATCCCTGGAGACTGGGCAGAGACAGCCTTGCCTCATTCTCCTGTGGTCAATTATCTGCTGGACTCTGGCATGCAGCAAAAGAAAGAAAGACAGAAAGAGTGAAGAAAAAAAACAGGGTGGGAGAGACAGCAAGATTTTCTTCTTCCCTCTTGAACAATCTTCTGACCTTCAAACTACAGCAAACCCAAATGAAACAGAATTCAGGCAAAACTGTGACACATTGAATTGACTTGATTCAAACATGTACATACTTTTCATATAAATAGTATGCATTGCATACACATATGTATTGTGAAAATGAAGTAAACTTAAAAACAAAATAGTGCTGATCAAACGTTTAATTCATGTAGAAATAAAGTACACATATGAAGTCAAGTAAATCAAGTAAATTCATTGCATTTCATTTTTCATTGTGCATGACAAGTAAGAAGTGAATAACAAACCAATTCCGAAAAAGGTTTAGGGCTACAAAATGGCTTTAGAGCTACTTAAGCAAAACAAATGTAAAACATTAAAAAAGACAAAAAATCATGTAAAGTTAATCATAAATGATGTAATCCTTGTTTTTCAATTATTTCAAATTAATAATATAAAATGGTAAAGATAGAATCAAAGTCATTCAGAGTGGTTTGGTGTGAAATGCTCCACTGTGTAGAAACTACAGATTCAGAAATGTTCTCAGTGGTAATTATAGGAGCCATAAGTCATAATTAAAGGATGTCTCAAGAGTTGAATGGCTCCAGAGGTTCACATAAAGTTGTAATACATTATTTGGTGCGTGAGAGAGTATTAAGATAATGTTTTGGCCTAATATAAATCCATTCTTGGTGAATGGAGGTACATGCAGGGCATTGCAATGAAAAACTTTTCTAGATTATGTTACCATCATCAGAATATAACAAATATACAAATAAAAAAGATATGTGTAGGTTCACTGGTAATTTGGATAATAAGTAAACACGTGTGCATCTACAAGACCCCTGGTTCCTTTCACTACCTCTGTAAAGAAATTTGAATGGTAGGTTTTTACCATGGACCATTTCACATGAAAACACTTAGAGTAACTTTGTGTACATCTTGACTGTATTACCCAGAATAAAAGAAATAAATTCAGTTAAAAGGCAGTTGAATGGCTTTTAACACCTTTTACGGTGGACCTTCTATATAGTAATTGCATCTACAAACATGTTCATTCAGTGCACTTGGTACATTTTTAAACATTGCCCCTGGCCCACTCTTAAATATGTGTTATCTAGAACACTATGTTACTTTCCTCCAAGTGTCAGTAAAGCACTTGAGAGAGGAGATTGTGTGAACTTGTGCTTTTGCACTGTGGTTTCACAAATAGAACTACAGCAGAGAACAAGCCGGCAAAGAACAAAGAAAATGCATAGTTGTATTTAGGAGGACCGTGATGATGTTCTGACCATTATTTCACTTGAATTTCAGCTATCAGAGTTTCTGGTAGTAAAATACAGGGTACTGTATGATATGGGGAAGTGAGTGGTAGTGGTCAAACCATATATTCAAAACATTGTTTCATGAACAGACAAATGACATCAATGCCATGTGAATTTGCATGAACACAAACATTAAGTTTACCATTACCCTCCCTGCTTACTACTCAGCTTGTCAGTCTGATATACAAGAAATACAACAAACCTCATGGATGCAAACACTTGTTGGCATTCACAACCATTCGTCCAGTCGCATCTAAGTAACTATCCATGCTCGCAGACCATTCAGCACCCATTTGTGCATTCATCTAATTAACTGCTACGTATCTTATTTGTTGAACTATCATTATCTTGCTTTCTAACCTTACTTTATTCAACCAATTAATCAAAACATTATGCCTCTCCTCTTTTCTTTTCTTGTCCTGTTACAGTGCTTCCATATCCCCCCCGGTGCTTCCTGTAGTCTATTGCAATCTGTCAGAATGACTAAGTGTACCATACAAACATTATAGAGCGTTGTAGAGTGCTTTGATTTGTCATGAAAATGATGTCAGCTTTTTTCTGTAATCAATATTGATGAAGACTGAACAGCTTAGTTCCTCAGGACTAACTCTTCCTCAGGGTGACTATCTGAGAATAACGTGCTGTGTGTTTTCTTCCTTTCTTTGTAAGATTGCTGAAGATCAGAGTGCTTCGTCCCCTCCCAACATGCAGAGCATTAAGTGTGTGGTGGTGGGCGATGGTGCGGTGGGGAAAACATGCCTGCTCATCTCTTACACCACTGGAGCCTTCCCCAAAGAGTACATTCCCACGGTTTTTGACAACTACAGCTCGCAGGTGAGCGTGGATGGCCGGGCCATCAGCCTGAACCTGTGGGACACGGCAGGTCAGGAGGAATACGACCGTCTGCGCACACTTTCCTACCCACAGACCAACGTCTTCGTCATCTGCTTCTCCATCTCCAGCCCACCCTCTTATGAGAACGTCAAGCACAAGTGGCATCCTGAGGTGACACACCACTGCCCCAATGTTCCCATACTGCTGGTGGGCACCAAGAGCGACCTGCGCAATGACCATGAAGTGCAGAAGAAGCTGAAGGAGCAGAACCAGGCGCCCATCACGGTGCAGCAAGGCCAAGCGCTGGCCCGTCAGATCCATGCCGTCAAGTACATGGAGTGCTCAGCGCTCAGCCAAGATGGCATCAAGGACGTGTTCGCCGAAGCTGTTCGCGCCTTCCTCAACCCCCAGCCCACTGTGTCTAAAAGACACTGTGTTCTCCTCTGAGGACTGAGAGAATATAGCCTTATTTTGAATTACACAGAGATTTATATGCTAACATTATAACAGAAAATGCATGTCGAATCTAGAAGATTTCTAAAACACCAGCATATTGTCACTGTTGTAAGAAAACCTTGTATGCCCAAAATTATAACTTTGTAGGAGTAACATTGTGCTTAAGTTTATAAGAGACAGGAAATTTTATTCCATGTAATTTGAGGCTATTTCAGTTTGCCCATCATGTAATGTTTATACAATGTAAACGGCAGCTGGTATTTTCAAATGGTATTAAAAAATGAAAAAATGTAGTCAAGGTTTTCTTCTGACAGTGTCAATATACTGTATTAACATAGTAAATCTAGCAAGGCAAGTGGAATGTATGTTTTTGTTTTATTACTTTTCAATACTGTACCCCTTATCAGACAAATAAATTGATACATAGACAAACAGAGAAATAGACAGACAGATAGACAGAGAAGAGTTTGTGCCGAGTGTGAAAGAAATTTGAAGCACATACTGGAAATATTGTGGTATTTATTGGAGGTAGGAGATCCCTGTGGATTTCATGACCTCGTGAATGAACATGCCTTTTGAAATATATCTGAGAAATTCATAGTACTTCAGAACAATCTAAATCTACATTTACAAAGCATATATTCTAGAGGCTTTAATGAATGAAGTCCCCTTTAGTACAATGCAATAAATTGTTCAAACCAGGGACCTGAGATTAAACTTAGTTTATTAAAGTATTTATATGACACAGCTTTTATATGTCTCAAGTGCTTGTTCAAATATGGGATTACATCTCTAGCACAACAGTCCTTTAGTGTGTTTAATGCCTATGGCCACTTAGCTTCTGGTGAAGTTCAGATTTCAGCCTATGACTGCGTAAGTAGTTTCAGCAGTTTCTGCCTGGAATCTCCAGTTTTGCATTGACCACACTACTTCCTTATGGTGCGGGAAACGGCATCTTGGCAGTTCATTCAGGAAGCAGAGGCTCCAGCACACATCACACTCCATTCTACAAACTAACTGTTTCCCCACAAGTCTGGGTGGAGCCCAGCTCTGCAGCAGCTAGAATTAGAAAAGCTCTCACTTTCAGCACTTGATGACTGATTCAGGATTAGCTCAAAATATCACTGCAGGCTTACTGAGGCCACACTCATGTCTCCTAAGGTGGTTTTATTTACATAAAGTGTACTGCATATGAACACTTACAGTTCCTTTTAGATGCATACGATACTTTGAGGAACTTGACCTCGGATCACTCTTGAAGTTTGATAAGTGATTCTTTATGCATGGGTTTAAGAAGAAAAGATTAAATGGTGTAGAACCCAAACACTGTATGGAGGTTCTTCAAAGGTTCTTCACATGTACACACATTTCATTTAAAAAAAAAATTCTTTACAAGAACCATGCATAAATGTGCTTATGGAATAAGAATCACTCCAAAGAACCCTGATCAGAACTTTTACTTTAAAGAGTGTTCATGAATGAATGTGAGAAGGTTTTTGATTCTATTATTTATGTGATTGTGTAAATGCAGTGTTTTACTGACATCTGTTTAATGCTTGAGCTGTGTCTATGAATTTTATTCTGGAAACATCTCCAAATCCTTTATTCATTTTTTCAGGTGGCAGGCTTTTTTGAACTTTCTGTATTTTGACTTTGGGCAGAAACCCATTATCTGTGGCAGTGATAAATCTTATATATCTGCCTCTATATTCTAATGAATTTTGACTGGGTAGTTTTAGCTGAGTATGATTCAAGATGAGTGCTCAATGTTCACGTTCCACACCATATTTGGGTCTGGCGCTATATTTAATAAGCAAATATCCACTTGGCTTGGAAAGGGCGAGTAGATGGCAGTATGCACAAGACTGTTTGTTTAACATTTCAAAGCACAAATTAAATAATGGAACTCATACTGGGGCCATATTCAGTTGAACAGAATGGCCTCCCTAAGGCTTTTTATTCTGGCTTATTTTTATATACAATTGTTTTGTTGCTCTTTTCATCTGATTTGCTAAGGTACCATACTCAAATGAAGTGATTTTTTTTGTGCTGATCAGAATATAAATATCCTGGTGTCAAATGCACTTTAATTACATACGATGCATAATTGAAGCATATTTTAAACTTTTACTTGTTCATGTAAAGAAGATGCAAGTCAAAAGCGTTGGTTGAAACATAGCCTGAAGCTGCTGAACAACACGATTCAGTTACATGGTTTTCCTGAATACGATATGAGTTTTGTGTATTCCAAATATAAATGGTTGCACAACTTGGCCACAATAGGGTTTTTCATTACAGTAACTGAATTTACTGAATGCTGAAGACTAAAGAACTCCAGTCCAAGAGAGAAGGACATAGGGCAGACCTCTGTGACACTGGGCCACTGATAAACAATCCAGCCTAAGCAGCTAAGAAAAGCTTGTCTTTTTTTCCTCAGGCTCTGACCACGGTGTTGTTATGGCGTTCCATGGGAAGTAATCTTCCTCCTGGAAACAGAGCAAGGAAGGGTTTATGTTTCCACACACTTCCGCCCCAATCCGCCTGCTCTCCACAACAACTCCTTGCTTTGGCTGCCTCAACTGCATTGTGTATACAGCTTATTCTGAGAATTATTATTATCATTACTACTAGTTTAAACAACAACAAAAAAATACAATGTTAGAGGATCTTCTCACCTTTCCTCCTTTGGACTTTTGGAAGCATCAATGTTAATTACATTATACATTACCATGGTTAACCGTTTGTAATTTATTCACATGAATTCCTGTTTCCTGTTTTTAAATGCAAATAAAGTAAACATAGCTTTGATGTCATGTCTTGCAAAATGAAAGCAACACTGAACTTGCTGTCACCACAAAACAATGCATTTTATAATACTATTTCATTATAGTTATTATAATATTATAAAAATATATGTTTAATATGTTTAAAATGTTTAAAAAGTTGGTAATGGTTAAAATTGTAGTCAGTATATTGAAATGGTCTTGTATTAAAAGGGATATTGTGGCAAGAATGCAATGTCCCACTTATCCCAGATGTAGTCACTCAGCCAACACATGTTTAAAGTCCTTCTTTACTTTAGCACTGGGGCTATGAAGCTATCATTGCTAAGATAAACTAGAAGCAAATAGTCACCCAAATCTTTTCTGTAAATAAATTCTCAAAATGTCTCTCTAGCTGCTCAATCTGCATTTAGCTCTTTGTTAGGGTTGATGTGGTTTGGGACACAGTATGACTGAGAGCTATAAAAACAAGAAAACATGACCGCTATGGATGGGACTGGTTTTGCATCAGATGTTGTATTTGTGACTGCTGTAGCCACACAAACTGATTCTAGATCAGAAATCCTTCTCCTGAACTGGTTTTGAAAACACACTGATTGAAAAGGTAACCGTAGTGATCAGCCACATGGTGAAGTTTTGTTTTTACAGTTCACAGTAAGTCATGCTGTGCCCTAAACCACATCCAAAAGTCTGTGCCACCTTAATGAGCGGAATGTGGTTTGAATAGATTGAAAGTTTTTGGGATGTACTTGTGGAAAAGATTTGAGTGACTGGTGACTTCTAGTGTTTGTTACAAATGTTAGCTTTGTATCTTTAGTTCTAATCTTTAAAAGCAAAATTTGAGCACCAAACATGTCTTGGCTAATTGACTATATCTGGGGAAGGTGGAAAATGGTGTACATCTGATCTTTTACTGAACATATATGATGGAAAACAGAGGTTGCAGGTATTTTGAGTATTGGGTGTCTGTGGGGAATAACAACATATGATATAAATACACAAACTGTTTCCCTAGACACGTTGTGATCATTTGGATTTGTGAAATCACAGAATTTAGTGTACTGGGTACTACAGCTAGTCATTTTTGCTGGAAAAATACTAGTAACAACAGGCAGCCTACATGATAATGTACATCAAAGCATGATACACAGCCCACCCAGAACATGTTATCTTTTTGAGCACCAGAGAGCTTGTAGAGATGCTTGTAGGTCTGATGAAGTAATCAACTTTATGGCTTTAAAGACTTGGTTTTGTACCATTTGAGAAATTGCTTTGTGCTGCAGTTGTTTGTCTCTGGGTTTTGATCTCTGTTTCCTCTATTTAATAAAATGATAAGACAGCTGATTTGCTGTTTAGTTATATATAACTAAAATTACTGAATAAGCACTACGCACAAAAATCTGATACAGCACAGTTTGTGTTGGCCCTTCTCTAGTCCTTCATCAGCGACCAGTTAATTATTAATTAAGGTTAGATATCTTCAAGTCTTCCTTCATAGTCATGAACATGACATTTTTTACTTTACGTATTTATTGTTATGGTTACTATTCTTCTCTTTTTTTTAACAAAATAGTTTCCAAGTGAAAAATTCTTAGCTAGTTGTTGAACCACTGCTCAGAATGTCATATATTAAACTGTAAATGATACAATTTAGGAAAGGTATCAGACAGTTTCTTGCATGAATGACTTAAGACTGTTCTGGGTTTTATCAGTCATGCAGCAACAACATTGTGACAGACATGAGTGTGCAGAGTGAAAGAGGAAGCAGCAATGCTGGTATATTTAAATAGACCCACCTGCTGCTCACTGATTTCCCTATCTCTAACACTATGCTTAACCCAGGAGAGTATTGGGATGGACACACACAGTGATATCTGGGCTCTCTCTATGACGTAGTCCTTATAGACTCAACATGAAAGACATTTAAAATGTATTCTCACTGAAATGTTCAAACTCTATTTAGAAGGTCCACTACAGCTCAAATGCTGTAAAAATGTATTGGTAAAACTGTTGCTAATTAGGATCAGAGTAAGGGTTAGCATTTAGCTTGAGGTTTTGGGCTGAGATTGAGGTTGGGGGTACAGTGAGTGTTAGATTTGGGGTTATGAAAAATGTAGGGTGAATTTAATAAGCGTAAAGGGCTACTGAAACTCGCTCTTGCTAAAACTTGCTTGTTTAAGGGGAACAAAGCAGTAACTGTATTACTGTAATCGCCTGAGACTCAGACAATTTTTTGTGTTCAGGTCTACTCAGGTCTTTTTTTGTTTGGAGTGCAAAACAGGTCAATGCTCATTTGTGGGAATTACCACTGAAGGAATTTCCCCCAGTCCACATATGTGTGCCCACTTCCTCTATCTCTCTCCCTTTTTATTAGCAAATAAACAGTCTGCCGTAATTTGGCAGTCCACTTTCATCATTCCACTGTTGTCTCGCTTCTCACATTCTGTGTCCACTCCTCTGCACTTTCGTCCAGGTATGTCCTGGTCAGAGATATATAGTCCATTATTGGTGCAGGGTTATGGCATATTTCTGTTAAAATAACATGAGTAATGTATACATCTCTCTATTTATTGGCACAATCCCAAGTGTGATGAGGATTTTCACTCACTCTCTGCTGGCTAACCACAGTTATTTGCCAGTGAAATGAGCTCTCAGTACTTCCATTTGTTTTTCAGATGATAACAGGGATGCTTTGTTCAGACAGTTTCATTCATTTGTTTACATGCTCTGAGTAGGGGCTCAAAGTTTGAAGCTTATTTGCTGTGACTGTAATCCTGTAATAGATTGACAATTGGTAAACACGCTGTGAAAATAAATGAGAGCATCACTACTACTTTTCTGCTTCGTGATCCATAGTAGGATGCAAGTTGATAGAAGTTGATCCACTTTAACACTAAAGTTTTTAGGGTTAGAAATCCTAATCCCACCACTCTACATAAAATAAATAAATAAAATTATTCTTAACGTGACTAATTTCCTCACTGATATTAAACAATCTAAACAGTTTTTAAAGAGTTTCTCACTTTCGGTCCTCACTAATATACAAATATATCTAGTATATATAAATATCCAGTAATTTAGAACCATAAATATACATGCAGTGCAACTGATAGTTTAGAACAATCACTCCTCTGTAAAAAAACATTTCAATTAATGATTGCTTGAAAAACGTTTTTGTGTAAACAAGATATGTGAAGATATGTGGGGAACCTTTATAAAGTTTAAAGAACGTCCACATAACGTAAAGGTCCTATATACTCCTAAAAATAAAGATGCCAAAAAGGTTTCTTTGTGTGATGTCGCAGAATAGGCATCTTAATGAAGTTTGTGATTACGAAGTACAGATAAAGGTTCCTGGAAAAATACTTTAATTGGTAAAGAACCTTTGTGAGTATGGGTGGGCAATATGGAAAAATATATCATGGGACATTTTCACAATACATTTCATATTTAGTCACATACAAAGTGTGCTAGTCTAGAAACTGCTATTTAATTTAGGTCCAGGGATTTTTTTATCTCACATACCTGTGCACTTAATCAAAATAAACCACTTCTAATGGCCTTTTTAATGAAACATGCAGTTCCTCAGTGTTCTTTAAGTACTGATCATATCTGTGATATGCTCAGAAAAGCATACTGTGTCACAATAACATTCATCAATGATAAATAACATTTATAATGATAAAATATTATATTCCCCACCTCTATTTGAGAGAGCTCTTCAAACTTTTGAAAGGTTCTTCACAATCGCTCAACTGAATTAAAAGGATTCCTCTATGACATCATGCACAAACTCTGTGCCACCTTTTTTTGTGAAGGAAGGTTTGTCCTTTACATCCAAGCCAAGTCAGTCTTTACTTTAGAATGTATCATCTGGTTGCATGTTAAGGAGCATTTTGGAAAAAAGAGACATATATTTCACACTGATCTGAAGAGGTTTTATACACAATGGCCAAAATTCACCCAAAAAAGACAATTTACTGTCTTGACACTGATACATTGAGAAAATGGTTCACAACATGATCATACCCAATCTATGTGCACAATTCACTCAATGCTACATCAAAATGTATCATCTCAACTGTAAGGATCTATAGAGTGCTTTTCAAAAGCTCTATATTTGTCCACATTGTCAGCTCTATCCATTTTAAATTTTTAATATTTCTAAAAAATAAAATGCAAATATATAATCTAATGTAAAAAATTCACACACCTAATTAAAAAAGAATAAAAAAAATGAAATGTCACTTAAATTAACTTAACAATATTAGTATTTCAGCATTCAGATGCACTGGCAGTGATGGTTGTGCTTATGACATGATATACAATCCATTGTCGTAGTTCAATTAACTGCTAAAGAAGACCTAAGACACACTCACAAATAATATGTATGCATTACAAAGACTGTTTGATTTAAACTCTGCTTGTTAGTTGCTGAAATGTGCTTTTATTTTTTGGATTTCAGCAACACCAGTTTTGTCTGAAATAGACAAAACTGCCAAAAACAAGATATAGGATCTGCTAAGCATCCAAATATCCCTATTTTGCAAGGAACATGGCAGAACCAATGTGATTCTTGGTCTACTTTTCAGTTCCACACTATACAGCCCAAAACTGGAAATATTCTTCAATTTTAAGGGGAAGCTTTACTAGCAGAATTTAATAGGTTTGTTACTCCCTTGTGACAAAACACAGGTTGTGTCTCTATGTTACACAGGAACATACTGCAGCCAGTTATGTGTTTTGAATGTGTGTGTGTCTGTGTGTGTTTCAGACATCATGACAAAATCTGTGACAGATGAAATCAAGTTTTCCTAAATACCGCAGGTAAAAAACCCCCCCAAAAAACAAAAAAACTAAACACACACACACACACACACACACACACACACACGTTCAATAATCATAAACACTGTAAATACATCACTGATACAGTAATTAATGTTTTGTAACAATATTAAATAATTGGTATATTCAGCCAAGTACAACTGGGTCATTTACAAACATTATCTCATTAAGACATAAATACATAAATACACAAACATGCTGTGTCCACTTGACCATGATATCTTCAGCACAAGAGTGGCCTTTCTGGATATTGAGCCATGGAGGTCCTTTGGTTCCCATGATAAGTTCTTTTTTTTTTTTTTTTTTTTTTTTAAAGTAAGATGCGCTTGCCCTCTGGCGGTGTTGCTACCATAACCTCTTTACTTCCAAAGTCCCAGAAAGCAGTCATATGAAAGGCCATGTTGAAGAGCACTACCAAGTACTCACATAGTGCGAAGAATGTGTAAACTACGAAAGAAGAGAGAAACTCAGAATCAGAATCAAACTCCAACTTTTCAAAGGGGTTAGGATAATTAAGGATTACAAAGCACTAAAGCCTGAACCAGGAACTGCTGAAATTGGGCTGGACTGGCTCTGAAGAGGTGATCTACAGGAAGTACTGTAAATATTTTTCCAGGGTGTAACCTCCTAATGTTGTTGTTGAAAACTTGATACTGTACCAGAAAGCAACCTGCCATTCAAGAATATGGGAGGGAGTTGTGAAGTGGGGAATCTGAAATTTTCAGGAGAAACAATGCAAGAAGGATGCACACGCATTTTAGCAACGGAAGTAGTTTATGTGCAACTGAGCCACAGTGTTGAGCCCTCTTCTTTAACATCTAAATCAATTTAAAATTGTGTGCATGTTAGTCAAAAAATCTTCTTCAAAGTCTGCACAGAGTTATTCATGAAGTCTTTCAAAATAAAAATCACAACCAAGGATCAACTTGATTATCAGTGTAATTTTAGTTATATGGGCAATTTCTGTCTTACAAAAAAGAATTTCTCACAGGTCCAGAAGGAAAAATCATCAGGGAAATAATATATTGGCATAGCCTTTTGTTGCTTCATAGCTTTGTTGTAGACTCTTTATTCTTTCTGCTGTCCACTCTGTTAGCTCAGGTCCATGGCAGGTCCATGACACTTCTGGTGCCAGAATATGCATTCATCTTTGTGACTTCATCTTTAGTTCCAACTCTGAAAGGATCTATATATAATGTACACTGTGACATCACACACACACATTATATATAGATCCTTTCAGAGTTGGAACTCATGCAAATTGTCTTTTTTTACATTTTAATTTTCAGAATAATTCAAGTATGTCAATGTGATGAGACGACAACATTCACATTTAAGTGACACATCAACACACTATTGTGCATGCAAAAATCTTTGTTATTTTAGATGAAGTTTAAGCAAATGAGCTGAACAACAGCCAGTTAGATTGTTGATATGTGGTATGGTAACTGAGTCACACCTTCACTCTCATATAACTCTCACATAATTCTCACCAAGTCAAACAATTCAGCTGTTTGCACTAGTGGTCTGGAATTCTACATTCTGTGTAATGTAGCAAACAAAATTAGGTTAAAAAAAGGGATATAAAAGGGGAATAAATCACTGTTTGACAATGCCAGTCAAACAGTACTAATAACTTACTAAGGAGGCAACTAATTTCAGGAAAATAAAATCAGATCAGGGCAACGGGCAACTTTTTTGCAGAATATACCCACAAATTGAATTTGAAATACCAGCAGTTGGTCATAGGAATTAAATGTTTCTCTAAATGGCTTCTGAGCCTGAAGCTTTACACTGTTAACGTGACTGATTACCAGAAAAGAGATGTTGAACTCACTTCCTGGTTCACAATACTTGTTGTGGCGCCTGAAGAAGTACAGAGCGAGTAAACACAGGCCAATGCTGAGAAGGAAGAGGCGGACCTTATAACGATATGATGTCATCTCCTGTTTCAGAGACGGGACAAAGAGAAGGAAATTGAGAGATACCATTAGAGAAGGAGAAGGACCAGCCTCAGAAAGACAAGGAGAGAGTAGAAATCGTTGAACGTTTCACCACTTCTCGTCTGCAACTTGCTGTGGTGCAAACAGCTGGCGACAGGTTCTGTAAAAGTTCAGTCTATCTAAACCACTTCCCTTCCACATTGTACTTTACACACATGCTGCAACTGCACTTTCACAGCCTTAAAATAAAGAGCCACTGTGGTCTCCAACACATCTACTCCCTGTTCACAGATATAGCTACACCTCTCATTATCACAATCATACAGGCCACCATGTCTGAGGGCTAGTCAAAATGTTAAGCATCAAATAAATGTTATGCTGAATTTAAAAAACATAAGAATGGGATATGACCATTTTACTGTTCTCTGTATGTAAACTAGAGGACAAATTATAGTCAAACAATTGTATAAGACATGGCACCCTTGATAGTAATTATGAACACAAAATACAGAGTTGGAACACAATTTATATAGTGGATTTATCTAAGGATGTTTATAATATATATTATTTTGGTATTAGACTTTAGTCTGTGACTAAAATGAGACTATAGTTTCAGTTTAGTTTCAGTTTTAGTGTAGACACATTAAACAACTTGTTGGCAGTGATATACAGGATAGACTGTCTATTAGCTTTTTGTGGGTCTTTAGATTTCACACTCATTGGAACCACAAAATATCAGTTGTATATGAATGATCACAAGCTTCTCCATTAGTAAAAGGAAAAATAGCTTAATGCACACATGAGAGAGATCAGAGGCAGATAATGAGAACAACTGGGTACATTTACACTGATCTTGCAAAATAGTAAAGATTTCCAATTGACTGCTAATGCAACATTTGCCCAATTTTGAATGTTAAAAACACCTTTTGTACTAAACTGCACTTTTTACTTCAAGTTTAAAGTGTATATTAATATTCTATTCATATAAGAATATTAAGTGTGTCTTTTTGTACTCTGTAAAATCTGGAGCCACGTTGTCTTGTCTCACTGTGTGCATGTATATAGCTGAGACGAGTTTACTTTTACTTCGACTTCAGTAAAACAGTGAAAATGTGAAAATAGTGCCCTCTGCTGCTTACACAGTAGAACAGATTCATTCAGACAAACATGAGTGTAAAAGAAGGTTACAATACCTCAGCACTGACGGAATACTTTGTGATCACCTGCCACAATCTGCAGGTACACATCATGTGGAGCAGAGAGCTTGCGATGAACAAGATGAATCCGTTTTTATGAAGACCTGTCGATCAAAATACCAAACTTATCACCCAGCTATGTCTTTAAATTAAGAGGACACAAATTTAATTCTGTGTAAGCACTTTTAAAACTCATTGTTTTATACTATCCTGCTTGAGTGCATAAATAACACACATTCATTACTTGGTCTTAAAGAAACAAAACAAACACTTCAGCAACAGAACTGTTTGGCAAATAAAAATAAAAACACACTATCTGATCTGATCAACCTCCACATGTTTGGAGTCCAAATTTTGCTTCTTTAATTTTGCGTTGGAGCTATGAGACTACTTTACCAAAACACAAGTAGTTATATTCTGTTCCGTAAATACATATCCTAAACCTTCTCTTAATTAGCTCAGAGCACATCCAGTTCTTCATTAAAGTTCATTCAGCTGCACAGTGAAGTACTGTTAACTTTTATAGTTCACAATAAATGATCCTGTGTTCTAAACCACACTGACAAGTCTGTGCCACCTTACTGAAGTGCTGGATACTGTTTTTGCCAGTTGAGAGTTTATGTTTCAGTAGAGCTTTAACAGAAACAATTTCATTAAGTATTGACTTCTACTGTTTGTTAGCGACATGAGCATCACAGCTCTGGTTCTAAACTAAAGAAGCAAAATTTGGACTCTTTTTTCTCAACCATTCCTTTAAACAGCACCCCATGGGGCTGAGCAGTAGTTTAACAATACTGAGTTTTTCTAAAGCAGCTCAATCCTAATTTTCAAGAAATTCTCAAAAAAGGCAACTGTGTTCATCTCAAAACGCTGACTGATTCATGCAGAGTATAATTTAACTCTGCATCACCATCATCCTCTGTCTTGTCTGAGGGTCTCTCATTTCTGTGTTTAATTCAAAGCACTGTCAGTGATCAAATCTACACATCTGAATGCATACTATCTACTATTTTACTGTTTATACCTTGGTTACATTCCTTTATAAGATCATTATTTAGCACAAGGACATTGTGCTATTGTGAAAACAAAACTTAAAGTATCATGTGTTTTTTGTGTTTTTCAGAGCCAAACAAATTTGTGTAAATGAGAGTTTTTAACACATAAAACACTGCAAACCTATGGGTTATGTTCATATGGAAGTGGGGTGACAGAGAACATTTTTCTACATTCACAAGTACAACAGCTAATCGTTGCCCCTACGGAAGTGTTTTAGGGCAAACTTAATTCAGGACCTAGATCCAAAAACACTCACTGTATGTTTCAGTAGAACAGACATAGGTGAGCAACAGTAGTCCCACATTTTCACACAAGGCGCAGAGAAGAGTGAAGATGCTCAGCAGCTGATCCTTGAGCTGTCTGCCAAAGCGTCCTCGGTAGAAGCTGAAGTAGGCTGCTGCCACAAGGAAGCGTGGGGCAGAGTGCAAGCCAATGCAAAAGCGCCAGATGTAGCGCTCTGGTGTGAGGCTAATGGCTGCACTGATGGATGGGAGGTAGTTGTGGACCTGCAGAAGATAAGTGTAAAGTGACCATTCTGTCATACGTGAACACACCACAGCACACAGTGTGAACAGTGTGAAATTCTTCTTCTGTATTTAACCCATTCACCAAGTGAAGCAACGGGCAGCCAGGAACACAGCCCCCGGGGAGCAGTGTGTGGGGACGGTACCTTGCTCAAGGGTACAACAGAGGTGCCACTAGCAGTCTTTTTTTTTTTTTGCTGCGGTAACAGTCTCTGCTCTCCTGGAAAGGATTTACACTCAATGTTGGACACTGATGTGAGGATTTTATTGCCTTTAACATGAAGAACAGTGGTGTGGTCAGGCTGATATTGGATGAATAGTTATGGATCACATTTGCCACTCCTGCTTAACCCAGAAGTATTGGATGGCACTCCATCCAATTAGAATGGTGACCTTAGGGTCATGTGCAACTGCTCCAGAGTGTCCCATTCTATTATACAATCCTTTATATGGACATTATACAAGCTACTTGCACTCAATGCACTTTAAAGTGGCTGAATTCACATATTAGTAAGAATCCTTGTTTGCCTTTCAGACATTTAGTGTATGGCATTATTATCACACCACAGCACAGCACACAGTGTGAACTTGCATTTAAGCCATTCACCAAGTGAAGCAGTGGGCAGCCAGCGACACAGCACCCGGGGAGCAATGTGTGGGGACGGTACCTTGTTAAAGGGTACCTCAATGGTAAAGTGGGATTTGGCAGACACTAATGGTTGTAAGTCACCCTTAGACAGAGTGACTTACAACCATTAGTTACAGGGACAGTCCCCCTGGGGGTTAAGTGTCTTGCTCAAGACACAAGTGGGGTTTGAACTTGCAACTCACAGACAAATGTTTTACCCACTAGGCTGCTACCACTCCCACTAGCAGTCCTGGGATTCGAGCCCACAACTTTCTGATCGCAGGGGCAACTCCCTAACCACTAGGCCACCAGCTAGGGTCAGCGACCAACAACACACTAACAGAACAACTTGCAGAGTACCAACAAGCCTGGGACAGCAATGGCAGGAATTACACACTCTCAGTGACATTACACTGGAAAGTCCATTCTAAATTTGCTCAGCAGTGCAGGGATGAAGACGGGCAAAAGTTAGCATACACACCTGGCAGTGGGTGTACGTGGCTTCATTGTAGTGATAGAGAAGTGAAACCGTGATGCAGGTGATGAGTCCAAGCAGAGGCAGGCAGACAGTCACAACAGCAAAGAAGGTGAAAGGCAGGCGAATAAGAGGTTTGTCACGGTCCAGAGCTCCGTAAGGCACCTGCAGCGTCATGACTGTGACTCTCACCAACTAACGCTACACATCCAGGAGGCAATTATTTACTCCTAATTTGACAACACCTAAAATGATCATAACTCTACACTCCATTTCACAGCACCGAACCGTTTAAGCTGCCCATTTCGTCTGTTAAAGCCTGTTTAAGTGAAATTCAACTTAAATGGTCACTTCTTTAACATGAAGCCCATTATTGCCTGCTAGCTCACTCCTAACTCAACATTACCTGTAATTTACTTTCAGTTCAGACAGTAAAACGCTGTTAAACTAATATCAGCAACAAATAAACCGTTGTCAGCAATTATTTTAGTAAAATTATCTACTACTGCAGCAACCGACTGACTTCCTAACAGCGTTGCTATGCTATCAGAGAACTGTGCTACAATTTCCGTCTTTATGTTCGCTTAGGACTTTTAAACCAAACTTCAAACTAAAAGTCCCGTCGTACCTCACGAGAAATATAAAGGCAGGAGCAAAGCTCAATTTAAACCTGGGCAGAGCAGCTTAAGTCAATACTAGTAAAACTATTCGTTATTTCAGTGAAATGAGTAAAGAGCACCTATCAAAAAACAACTTAAGTTTCAAGTCAAAAATCCCACCCAAATTGCTGAGTAACTTGCTGAACTCCTGTAGCACTTAGTTATACCTCAGGAATCTCCCAGAGCAGGAAATGGTTTAAGACATATTTTCCTCTTTTTGATGTATGCAGGTCTAAATTAAAACAATAAAATCAGAGGACAGGCCAAATGCAAAGCAGTACAGATGCTGCATCAAGGTAACATTATAAATTAAACACAAAAAATAAGTAGTAACTAATTCAGAGTAATTTCCTTGAGGAAACGCTTGAATAGATGTAAAAGCCCCATCACTAGATACAAGTGAATTAAATTTTTTTACAGTGATTTAAGTCACTGTAACTTGTAGTAAATGTTAGTATTCAGCTATAGTTGTAATGGGTTGAAAAGTTATTCATTAAAAGCCAGGCTGCCAAGTATGCAATATCAAGGAATTCAAAAGAAGCAACATCACAATTTATAGAATTATGTAAAAAAAAAGTTTATTTCCACATACAATATACTTTTTACCTATGTTCTTGCTTGTTGAACTCACTGACAGCCTATTTGGGAATGATGGTCACTTCTTTTTATGAAAACAACCATATTATTGATTGGCTACAGTATTGTGCACCATTTGCAGTACTGAATTCACAATACAGCATTCATCAATCTGGGTCCAGTGCATTTTTCGATATGACTAGCACCAGGGGTGTAAGATGCATAAGCCCAAATTTTCCTTCCTATTAGTAAACCAGTGACACTTCCTAAAATTAGCAGTCAGTCTGCAGATAAAACTGACTGTCCTCACAGACAGGATATTCACCACAAAAGTACTGCATATAGACATGTTCACATTGCTTGTTTTTCAGTCCTATACCAAAAAGGTGAGATTTGTTAATTTCAACCTGGTGCATTACCATTAAATCCATATGGGCCCTGAAGATGTGTCAAAAACACAACACCCAATTACAAAATTTTCTTTCAAAGAAAAACATGACCTTTTCTTCCTTATTAACCCTGCTCTAAATAAAACAAATTCCAGTACTCATTTTTAAGGGAACCGAGACTTTGAGTCGTCAGTCAGTACATATGGAATAAGAGAGTGAAAGAGTGTGAGCAAAGTAGGATTTTGCCAGGATCCAATGCAGATTAGGATATCTACTTGTAAGGGTCTCGCCAACAACACAGTTTATCTCCCATCTCTTCTTCCTCATTAACTGACTCTTTAATTTTACTCTTACGATTCGATCCTTCTCATGAGTCACTGTCTGAGCCATTGCTGCTGTCTCGGCTGATCTCGATTTGCAGTGAGGGGAGGTTGTCTAGTCGGCTTTTCTTCATTTTGCTAGACTGCTGCTCCTTTTGCTTGATCATGGCTCCCCACATCTTCTGTAGCTGAGAATCATCATCTTCATCTTCATAATCATCGACTCCATCAGAGTCCACTTCATCCTGCTGCCGGCTTGCCCGTGAGAAGGAAGCGCTATTCCCTATCCTTCCAGAACGCTTGGGGTTGCCTTCGCCATCTTTTGATGGTCCCAGTCGGCTCCACAGACCACCTGAGAGAAATACAAGCAAAAGCAGGATAAAGTGAGAGCATTTACACCAGAAAGCATAACTTAGGTGGCCTGAATATGAAGTTGGTCTGACTATAAGAAAAGAAGCTGGGCTGAATATAAGAACTGGAAAGACATTACTTGTTTATTTTGCCTTACCTGACTTTTTGTCTTTGGATGATTCTGAGTAGAGGCCTCGTGCTTCGGGCTTAGTTATCCCAAGTCTGCTGTGAACATCAGTCAGAGGTTCTCTACGAGGGGCTGTGTTTCTCTGGGGAGGAGGAGAGACAGAGCGATGTCTGTCTGGAGAGTGTGGTCTCTTCCCCAACCTCTGTCTCACATCTGCAGTGAGAACATGGCAAACACCAATCAAATGCCAAGAAAACTTTTTCTACCAGTTGCTTACTTTTTGTTCCTAAATCATTTAACATCTTTCAATATTCTTCCAACTGTTTACTTACTACAATGCATACTGGATACAAATGTCAGTTGGAAAGGGGGCTTGAAGCAAAGACATCTTTCTAACCTGTCTTTCCACTGGAGGCCACATGGGGGCGTGTGCTCTGTTGAGAGAGGCCCTGCCTTTTTTCCTCCAGTAACTGCCTGACATCCGTAACTTTCTCTGAGGTAGATTTGGTCACACCACCACCACTACCAATGCGACTTCGCACACTGCTACTAGCTGAGCCAGAGTCACTTCGAATGGAATTTCTGTGAAGAAAGTCAGTAAGCCACATTATTGTCAAAACAGAAGAATTAATAGTTGATGTCAAAAAATGACTTGTTCTCGTTACCTGTGACAAGCCTATTCTTTAAATCTAGTGAACATTTTTTACTTACCGGAGGCTTCTAAGGTTGCTCTCAACCTCATCTGCATACATAGTCATCTTCATGCTTTTTTTAGGTGAAGGCGTTGAGATCATCTTCAGCTCTAGATCATAGTCCATTTCATCGGAATCTGAAGATGCTGAGGATGAGCCTCCTAAACGACTGCGTAACCCGCCCTCCCCAATTCGCGATCCCCGCTCTTTGTCTCCCCGATCTCGGTATTCAACGACTCGGTCGTCAGCATCCATGTCTTCCTCTCTATCTTCTTCCTCTTCCTCTTCTTCTTCTATTGGCTCCTCTGGCAGATTCACCAGATCAGCTTTTATTGGAAATAATGAAAAAGGCACTAGTGTCATGTGAAGTGATATTTCTACAATTCTGGGGTTGATTAATGAGATGTCAAATCAAATACCAGGAAACATTAATCTAACCATCAGCCAAAGAAGTCTAATTTTCACACCTGAATGTCTGTGTGTGTAGGGTGGGGTGTGTCCCATACTGTCTCCAAGTAAAGTCTTTTTGGTCTTTAGAACATCACGCTGGATTCTTCGTGTGTGATACCTACGTTTCCTGTGGAAATAAATTGATGTAACAGAAACTTTATAGTGGCATCTTTAAACTTACAAGCACTATAAAAAAAACCCAATTAAAATGACTACATTAGTTCAATACCACATCATCAGTTCAATCATCAACACTAAAACAATGAAATCTCTCATTTCAGCACATATAAATTATAATTGATGATTCTTAAGTATAATTAATTAATTTGAATTTAATCAAATAGTTCTTTCACAAATAAATCAAAACGTGACTAATAAACCATTACTTATCAGAATGAAGGTGTCAGTCCTGAACAACAGATCACTCTCTCTTACCAAGAATTACTCAGAATGCCTTTCATGCCTCCATAGTTTGGATTGCCATATTTCATGTAGTACCGACTCCGCCTTGCTGCACCTAACTCCTTTTTGTCATCTGTTGAAAACAATAGCATTAATTTTGACAGCACTGATACTCATGGAATGCTGATGTAAAGAACACATACAAATTAGCACTTAAATACACAGACAGAAAAAAAGAATTGACGGCATAACATCAAAAACGCTTTGCTAAACATCAGTATATGACATATGTGCAAGTGAGCAATTCTTTTTGACCGCCCATATATTACATGTTATAAAAATGATAAAAGATGAGATTAAGAATGTGTCTGGACCATACAAAGCTGTAATGTCACTTCTGAAGCACTTGACACTAAGTATAGAGCTTGTGTGCTCTTACCCTGGGTGGCAAAGCGCACAAACAGCTTGTTGCCTTTGAAAGTTTTGGTCGAGGACCGCAGGTCATTCCGGAGCAGCGATTCGCGCTCCGTCTGTGTGAGCACGTCTGTCTGAAGACCAAAAAGAACATCATCCATCAATGCCAAGCAAAATCTCTGAATGAATAGATTAAAACTTTATTATAAATGTTTTGCCAAGTCAAGTCTACAAATCTGTTTACCTCAGAGCTTTCCTGTGCTGTTTTTTTCTCCACTTCCTCATCACTTTCACTGCCTTTCCCTTCACTGTCATCACTGCTCTTGTCTGCTTTTACCACATCATCATCAACCTCACCTTCCTCTTCCTCATCATCGGAGCCATGTGTTTGACCAGCTGTAAAAACGCCACATGAAAAATGCATTTGTTCAGTAAAATTACAAGTATTTCTGGCCAAAAGGATGGGTTTATATAGAGAGCTAAACACTAGTTCTTTGGTGATTACCTCTGTACAGTCAATGACAGGACTAACCTCTCTTTTCTTGGACTGGAAGGTCAGTGGTCTTGGAAAGAGCAGTGTTGGAGGCTTCTTTGTTAGGCATTTGGCTCATGTTAAGAAGAGCTCGCGTTGAAGTTATATCATCCAACCAGACCACATTGCCTAAAAACAGAACAACATGCATGCCCATTGTGTTTTGTATGATGTCTGAGTATTTGTAATATCTATATCATAATATACACAGACATAAGAAACTACAATGAACAGTCTAATGGACAGTCTAAAGTCCTGTAGCAACTTACAGGATGTGTCATCAATCCACTCAATGTGTGCTGGAGGATACTCTTTAAAGTAACCAAACACATCCTGAGTGCTCATGTCATCCACACCAGTAAGGTGCAAGGCCTCCAGTCGTATCTTTGGGATAGCTAGAAAAGAAACAAGAAAATGAAAAAATACTTTAGATCATTTAAAGTATCCTCACCTCAGGGTGCTACAAGGTAAACTAAATGTAAAAAAAAAAAAAAAAAAAAGTTAAAAAAAAAACCCAAAACATTAAAATCACAACAAACTTATCAGAACATAAAAACAAACTACAGTAATCAACTTAAACTTTAGTGTCACCTGAAGACATGGTTCTTAGAATTAAAAAAGTGGTCCCTAACCCACACTTTATTAAACTTTGCAGCTGCACATAGCGAGGAGCAAAGCCCTAAGGGAGACCATATCTAATGATTCTGTCATAGAGGCACAGACAGAGTGCATGTTGATGATTAAATGAAGGAAATTACGCACTTCTGTAAAGTATCCACTAGTTGTGACCGTGTAACAATAGTTAAACCAGTAACATTTTTTCTAGGCTCAGCAGGCAAGTTATGTCTTAGGAACGACCAGTAACCCTGATGACAAGGAAGAACATTGGAAGAGCTGGAATATAGAACTGAATAAACAATAAATGCATACATATGAACACTTGAATGAACAGGTCCCAAACTTAAGAGCTTACACACAATCCAGGACAAATAGTGCTTCACCAGTAGGCCTACATAAACACAACTGCCATACAATTACAGCACTGCTGAGACTGTTTACCTTTTTTCATCAGCTCTCTGTCAAGAACCACATTTCTCTGAGCAACATTTTCCTCTGCACGGAAGTGGAAACGTCTCGCTCTCTTTTCCTTTTTCTCAATTGCCTCCTGAACAGATGACAATGTTTAAAAACACAGGCCACAAGCAAAGCACAGGCAGTTTACCATTTGGTAACAAAAAAAGCAGAGACTTACCTTGGACGTTACATCAATCCCAGTGATGAAGGCACCAGCCTTGTTTTCATATCGTCGACTCGTGTCCTGAGGAAACGATTGCATAAATAATTAATCAGGCCAGCTTTAGTGAGCACATAGTGATGTGACCAACTGTGTAACTCAAATTAACTCAATAATTACAACAGGACAGTGAACAATAACATTTTTTTAAATGTAAAGTGTCCATTTGTCATACATGCACAGCACAGTATAACCACAGTACAGCACTGTGTGAACAGTGTGAAACTCTTCTCTCCATTTAACACATTCACCAAGTGAAGCAGCGGGCAGCCAGGAACACAGCGCCCAGGAAGCAGTGTGTGGGGGACAGTACCTTGCTCAAGGGTACCTCAGAGGTGCCACTAGCAGTCCTAGGATTTAAACCCACGACCTTCTGATAGCAGGGGCAACTCCCTAACCACTAGGCCACCAACTGCCCTCTCACAATCCGAAATATAATGCATGTATGGATACGACTGAGACTAAATAGTGATTTTAACATCTCCAGATTCAAATATGCTCATTGTTTATTGAGTAAATAACATTATAGTGATCTGAACAGCTCACAGAAATGGTGAACACCTGTCTCCTTAGCTGAGGTCCCATCAGAAGGAGCCGTTTACCTTTACTGGTGGGCAATGATTTGCTTATTGTGTTCATTAAAGGGGAAAGAAGCACTGTCGGTAGGAGGTGAGATGAAGCGACGCACAGTTTTAGTCTCTTACACTAAACATGAGATTCTGCCCTCTAAGTCATAGCACTTAAATCAGTGTGATGTGTAGAGAAAGTGGGAAAACACTTGTGGACGTGCGTGACGAGCTTTGCTGCACAGCAGCAACATCGAGCTGCGACTTCTCCTGCCCAGTGCAGAGGAGTCAGCAAGCAGCTGGTAGGTACAAGGAAGGTCAGATACAGACCAAACACGTTAACTACTGACATCAAAGAACTGCTGGGGCACATAAACAACCTGACAAAAACTTACTAAAGTTTCCACTATGATTTTCCTTAAAAAAAACAGCACCGGTTTACCATTCAAGTCTCAAATCAACAAACACGGCTGGCTGGCTAACTAGCTACAGCTGTCGCTGCGTATAGCGAAGGCTAACACATTAGCATTAGCAGTAAAAGTGCTAGGTAGCGTTAGCCCTTAGCATTAGAAAATAAAACTCATGGCCTTTACAGGTCGCTATAATTAATAGTGTGCCTCATATTCATCACTAAACGTCTCCATGAAGGCAAAAGTAACGTTTTAAAACTACAGCGATGTCTAAATGCGCGATGAGTGTGAGAGCGGTCGAGTTAGCCCGGAGTTAGCCGACGCCGCGCTGGTTCCATTCAGTGTGGCGGCGGGGCTGCGAGCTCCGGGCCGTCTCATTCAGCAGGAAACGCCGAGGACTGACGGGGCCTGCTAAAGTCTGGCAAAGACTTACCGGCAGCAGTTCTTTCAAACTTCTGCGGACGGGGATGGACTCGAACTCGAGCTCGCCCTCCTCCACCTCCATCGGCTCCGCTTCTCGGGTGTTCTGGTCGGAGTCCGAGTCGGAGTCGGAGTCCGAGCGCTCCGACGCGCTCTCGTGTTTCACGGAGACCCGCAGGCTGCGCACAGACGCCATTACGACCGGTAGAGAAGAGGAGCGAGCACCTGAAGAGGATCTCTCATCGGGCGGAGCGGAGCTGGACCAGCAGGGCAGAGCACGGCCAGCAGGCTCCTCACTAACCAGCCCCGAACTGGAGCGCCAGACCAGGAGAGACCACTTGTTATAGGGTAACACACTCAACCCTCCCTCTTCACAACGAGTGGACGCTGCCTTCACTAGAAAACACGTTCTCCTTCACTTATAGAAGTAGACTATCTTAAAACCACACCCAAGGGCTTTTACCCCAGTGGATAATGTCTCAAGGGGAAGTTAAATAGGCACTAAAAGCAGTTTGAGTATGAGTTAAAATGTTGGGTCCAAAAAAAAAACAAAAACAAAAAAACATCAGTTATCAATCAGGCCTAAAGTGTTTTAGGTCATTTGGTACTTTGGTCTAAGGTAGAAGAGAGCTTTGAGCAGCAGGAAAGCAGTCTATCAGAACAGAATGAAAAATAAAAGCAGGGATTAAAGGATTAACAAGGTGTTGAAAAGTGGAAGAGTGCAGCAGCGGAAGAATTCTAAGGCGGTTAAAAAAAATTGTTAATGAAAAATGATTGGGCAACAATAAATGGCAAGTGGTACATCATATATAACATTTTAAAAGAAAAATAAATAAATAAATATGCACATTTTTTGGAAAAAAAAAAAAAATAGCACCATAGTAAAAAATCAGTACCACCAGACTTTCTGAAAACCTCTTTGGGAACTCAGTAACAAAAGCTGTTGCTATTCACTAGAAAGGATCTTAACAGTTTAGATTTTAAGGTTACGTTTATACAGTTGAAGTCAATAGCTTGTAGACCACCTTGTTCATAATCTTTATTTAAATAGTGAGATTTTCTTTTCCATATGTACCATCCATCTAATCTTAATTTGCGTTCACCCATTCTTTCCCAAATATTTCACTTAATTTTTCACCTAATTTTTAAGCCTTTTTTAATGTGCACCCCTAAGTACTTGACAGAAATTTTAATGGGGATACCAGATGATGACGATAAAATGACAATTATGTATAGCGAGTACTTCATACTTTTTCAAGTTCAATTGTAAACCAGATAATTTGGAGAATAAATCTATAATCTGAATTGCTTTGGGGACCTGCTCAATATATTTCAAAAATAAAGCTGTGTCATCTGCCAAATGACCACTATTCGACTATTCTAAAGACTTTCAATTGCTCAATATCTGAATGTTTGATTAAAACTGAATATTTTTGCTCCCGTGTAAGAAGAGTGATGGTGAAATAGAGCAGCCTTTTTTTTTATACTTTCAGAAATGAGCGAGAAATCAGTTCTGGACCTTCTTGAACCACCTAGTCCAGTTCTTTTACATCAGGATGTATGATGAACTATTGATCAATCAGCTTCTGACTACTACAAAAATGAACTAAATGAGGATTATATTAATAATTATAAAATTTTGTGGGAGCGTGGTCCAACCACTCATTATACACCATATTACGTGTACGTTTACGTTTACGGCATTTAGCAGACACTCTTATCCAGAGCGATGTACATCAGTGCTTTAGTCCACATCTGTTCTTCATACCTGCAAAGCTACACTTAAATCAACATCTGCTTTTAACCAAGTTACTGCTAGCTAAATTACACACCTTAACAAACCCTGTCAAAGAGAAAAAAAACAAGTCAGAGGAAAAACAGTTAAGAGAGTAAGTGCCTGAGGGATTTTTTTTAAACATATAGGAAAAGATGTATAAGAGATAAGTGAGAGTACTGGTTAGTCACCAAGATGCTCCTTAAAGAGGTTTGTCTTCAGACGACGCTTGAAGACAGTGAGGGACTCCGCAGAGGGATTGCAAGAGGGAGTTCATTCCACAACTGGGTGGGCCAAGACTGAAAAGAGTCTTGATGAATGTCTTCCTCTTCTTTTGATCAACGGAGGTTCGAGACGAGCGGTGCTT
>JBBPCZ010000023.1:7610736-7634758 GCA_037974445.1 Brycinus macrolepidotus | reverse complement strand
CCAAGATTTCTTACCTTCTTTGAGGGGACAATAACAGAATTCTCAAAAGAAACGGTGAGGTCGTGGCTTGGTGATGGTCTTCCCTTGATGAAAAGTAGCTCCGTCTTGGTGGGATTCAGCTTGAGGTGGTGGACCACCATCCAAGAGGAGATGTCAGCCAGGCTATCTTGCCTGCCTGTCAGAAGGAAGGATGTGCTCTCCAAAACTTTAGTTCAGCTCACTGCAGAACGCTTGGTCAGATGCCAAGGCTCATGTCTGAAGTGCCTCATGGTGAACTGCATGACAGCACGGTGATTCCTGCCTTCCTCCTTTTTCCTTGCTTCTTGAGCTCACAGTTTCAAATTCCAGCAACGTTTATAACACTCAAGCTCCATTCTCTCTTACAAACTGGCATTCTTTTTCTTCACTTTGTTACCTCTTTTTCTAGCATAAGAGTTTTGGAATTATAGGCTATTTTTCTTTGCCTCAACATTTGTCACCACTTCTGCAGTCCTCAGGACATTATTAAAACATAAACAGTACAGATTCTGTACATTCTGTTTGTGTGTTTGTGTGCTTGTAAAATCTGTTAAATAGTTTTACAAAAGGTATCATGATTATTCGCAGATAAAAGAACACCCACATACAAAAGAGCTCATTGATTTAAGAGCCCAGGAGCAATCAATAAACAATTAATAAATTAATTTTAAGCAAACTATATTTGTGTGTTGTTCTTCATGGAGTCCAGAGCTTGTCATGCACCTGAAAACACTTTATACAGGTGTAATCTGGATTCAGACTGCTTCAGACTGTTTTGAACGTGAAAAAAGTTTGACCGGAAGCTTAAACTTTTCAGTGGGTTCTCCATCATAGTCATAGAGGAGGATTTAGCCTAAGATAAAATATCACTGATGTGAGCCAGCTAGCCCTTGAATGCTAATGCTAGCCAATGACATTTGGTTGTATTTAGTTAGACTTATCTAGCTGGCTAGCGATTCAAAATTTGAGTAACTCCATGTTTCTGAGTCATTACTTGCAGCACTGCATTTTGCTATCATAGATATGTCCTTTTCATGCCACCATTGATCTTTTTGGTCTATAAGATAGTGAGAATGTACAAAAGCAAAAGGAAGAATATGTATTTGTTTCTCAGGTGAAGTTATGAGAACTTATCCATAAATTGATAAATAATTTGTTTTAGCTTGGTAAGTATTAAGTTAGTGATAATGGAGTAATGGATAGTAAAAAATAATGCACATTTGAGGTGGTAATGTGATGTTTTATAGGATATGAAGTCTCTAATGTCTGAAAAAGTCTGAAGTCAATACGTCATAGGACATGCTGGTGAGTTTAATATGGTGCGACATCACACTGTACATTAAAACTTGATATTATTTACACACAGTTGATGTAAAGGACATGTAGAAATGCAGAAAGTTACTTACGATTTGGTATTTTTTCAAGGGGATATTACACACTTTCATCTGCCAGAACATACTGGAATTTAAAAAAAGCTTCTCCGGTCCAAAGAAAAAAAAAAAAAAACAAAGACTGCAGACCATCTTTAAAAAATAAGCCCACTGATAGCCTAGCCCTCTGCAGTCACTGGCCTAGCCACTAAGTGTACAGCTGTTTGAAAATACTCCAACAAACATTTCAACACAGTCCAACAAAAAGTACCGAGTGTTTCCATGCAAATGAAAGATACTGATTAACAAAAATGATTAAAATAATATTTGCAAAATAAATAAATAAAAATATGTATCAGTAAGACTCATTGCTCGTACAGTCTGAGGTGTAAAAATGTTCAGAATAATGACCAAAACATGTGCAAAATACAATTTTTATTCAGGAAAATCAGCAGTCATAAAGATACATCTAAACATGTAGCAGAACAATCATAGTGAAATAAATTAATACATCTGAGGAATTGCTCAGATTACAAGAAACCAAAATATTTCTCTACACATCTTTCCCATATAATTCATTTACATTCGTTCTCTTGAGAACAGTGTCACATTAGACCTGTTTATAAGTTTGTGTGATTTAATTTCTGTTTGGCCATATTCTAATCCCCAAATTCTGCTTAATCAATGTACACAATAAATATACACACTGGTAGTTGGTGAATTCATAATACATTTAGACAGCAACATCAGTCATTCTGAATTGAAAAGGTGGCTACTTCAAGTTAACAACATTACACAGTACAGCCAATACAAAAATGCAAGTGATATTTAAATCCTTTGTTTGCTGCACTGCATTAGCAGAATGGGTGAGAGGAAGAGGTCATATGCCTATTTCAGCGTCGATGTCATGGGTTTGCATGTCAGTGGATATAGGTAGAAGTACAATCAAGCTCCAACAAGGATCTGCCAGGTAATAATGTAGTTGTTTCATCCAACTTTGTTCATTCATAGTGATGGTTTTAAGCCAATCAGGTACCTTCCTGTAACTCGTGTGTATATTGCATCAGTAGTTAACAGCTATTCTTCTGTGAGTTGGTGTCTGCATTTACCTAGATTTAAGCAATTACTGTGCTCAAGTTTGCTTCACATCAAAGACAGCATATGAAGAACTAGAATAAATAGTACAAGAGGTGTAACATGTCATTGCCTAAAGTAAACTCAGCTCTTGTTAGGATGTCTGGATGCAGTACCATTTTACAGGGTTAACTGAGTGAAGTTCATCTCTGTGGAGTCACTATGCATTAACACTGGTTAAAGTATTAACTAATAGTATTAATCCCATTTTGGTTTAGTTATTAGCTGATAGATGAAAGTGACTGGTACAGATCAGCAGTTTTACACATCCAGGAAATAGTTGTTTCCTCCGAATCAAGCCTATGTCTGCTACAACTACCAAAAACTGACCGAGCACTGAGTATTCTTATTACCTTCAGACTCAGTTCTTTGCCATATAATGAAATTCTTGTTAATTCCATTTGTTTTGGTATTTCACCATCCAGGACCCAGATTCAACCAAGTAATGTGCTGTAATGTACTTCATCTCTTTTCATCAGACTGCAAGCTCTTTACCAAGCAGAGAAATAGTGTGGAAAAATAATGTCATTTTCTCATCTCATCCCTCTGAATAGGCAGAAGCAGTTTCCCTCTGGCTTGCCTGCCACAAGCATAAAATGTGCTTGTGGCAAAAATGTGCACAATATGAACAATGGCTGAAGATGAATGAATATATGAGGGCAATGTTTTGTGCTTTTGAATCAGATTTATGATGCCTATATCCTAATTTGCATGACTATCGTGGTTCACCGTCAACAAAATATAACTCTTGCTATCAAAAGCTCTAACTTCAATGTTTTAGGAACTTATCAAAATCCTTTTTTATGAGAAAGGCATAGGCAAAATGTTCCACATCAGCAAGATCTGTAGTAGGGCAACCTTCAAAATTTTAAGCACGGTGTGTAATTTGTGTGTGCAGTCTAACAACAAATTCTGCCTTAGAGACAGCCCTGGCTTTGGAAACATTTTTATCTCCATTGTCTTTCTTACTCAGTGCATTGTGGTTTCATTCCACAGCCAGTGTCTGATGTGACTTCACACAGTGCTCCTGGTCTCTCTTCACTCCTCTGTAACTAGTGCCCCTGTCAAACAAACCAAGAATATACACCAATCAGCGATAACATTAAAACTGACTGCCTAATACTGTTAATAAGGTTCAAAGTTACTTTATTGTCATTAGCAGCTGTGTACATGTACATATTGTGATGAGACAACATTTCTTCATGGACCACGGAGCAACATATAGTAACAGTAACATATAGCAACAGTGTAGGTGCAACTTGTGCTGCCAAAAGGTAGGCATTTTTGGTGATGGACAGGGGTCAGCAGGGGCACTCTGATCAGTCTGTGCGCTATGCATTCATGCACATCAAACTGTTATGCAATGAGTGTTCTGATACTTTTCTATCATAGCCAACATTGCCTTTTTCAGCAATTTGCACTATAAAGCCCCTTTTTGGGATCAGACCAGACCGACCACCTTTTGCTCTCTGTGCATATCACTGAGCCTTGTGCACTCATGACCTTGTCACCAGTTCACCAGTTGTCCTTCCTTGGACCACAATTGGTAGGTTCTAACCACTGCATACTGGGAACACCCCACAAGACGTTTTGGTTCTGGCATGATAGTGTGTGCTGCTTGGAGTGGATCATACTGTTTTTATACAATGTGTCCACTTACTTTCCACTCTATTAGACTTATCTAACCTTGTACATCAAACAGATAACTTTGTCAGCAATTGCAACGAGGTGTTTGTTTTACAATCCATGCAACAAACACACACACACACACACACATACACACACACACACACACACACACACACACACACACACACACACACACCACTACCATCAGTGCCAGCGCTGTGCTGGGAATGATCCACTATCCAAATAATACCTGCCTAATGATGTACCTGTGAGGGTCCTGACTATTGACAAACGAGGTAAAGGGGGGCTAACAGATGACACGAGAAACAGATGAATTACAGTGACTAGTTAGTTACTGGACTGATGTAACAAACTAATGGCTAGTCAGTGAATAGTAAGTCAGTCACTGTGTTGTCCTTAGATGCAACCCCTCTGACTATTTCTCTCACTGATTATTTGTTGATAAACATTTTTAATCAACATCAGCAGTAACATCAAGATTCTTTTCAAGGGTGTGCAAATTTTAATTATATTTTCTAACAGGTTTAGGTCTGAAAAAAACTCCAACCACTATGGGCAGTCTGTGGACAGCAGGGGGGATACATATGAAGGGATTCCTTTAGATCTTTCAAAAGCTATGAAAGTATGACAAAGCAGGGTGAAGTCGTCATCAAGACTTTACGTGGGCCCATACAATACTGATAAACAATGGACACTGCAAAAACATTTAAGCAACTCCTTTTGATTGCCAAAGTGTAAATAGAGACACTGACAGAAACACATACAGACAGACACAAACACACTCAGGAAATAATATCTTACAGCTGCTGTGTTGTTCAGCTTGTCGAAGCGGAACTTAAGATTGGATCTGGGGGAATTCCTGTTCTTGAAATCTATTGGATGTAAGAGGACAAAAATTTCACTGATTAAAATATGGTTATCTCAAATGAAAGAAACAAAAGAGATGAAGAAAATAAACTGAATACATTCTACAAGAAAAGTGAAGAAAAAAATTAATTACCTGTCGGGCTACGACACATAATGACAGGAGTCCCTACACTCTGGCCCTCAACACCCAAAGAGGAACTACACACTGGTGAGAACGTGGGAGAAACTTGGAGATTGTTCTAGAGGAAAAAGAAAAATTACATTTTGCTTATAAATACAACTCATAAAACCTCTCTTCCTGAACTCCCTGAATTCAAATGATAACTGTTGCGATAAGAACATGTTTCTATTTAGTCTGCATTGCATTTCATCGCTGCATGTTGATTTTCGATTCCTAACATCAACTAGCTGATGTAAACTGTGCTCATACACCCACACACACTCACAGAGTCTCCTTCCTCTAAAGTGTCTGTATCTCCAGCAGCACTGCTGAAGCTGCTGGTGCTAGAGGACGACCGAGAGATTATTGGCCTTCCACCACACTCTTTCAGCTTCAGAGACGGCCTAGAGAGAGAGTGAGAGTGAGAGTGAGAGTGAGAGAGAGAGAGAGAGAGGAAAACGTGGGGAGGTTCTTACATGAAGGTGAGATTTGTCAAACAGTGCACAGCATCATGATGAAGCGTGAAGAAGAGAGATGTAAAACCCATCTTCACTAAATATATTATTACATGTTTTCAGTATATTCTAAAATAAAAACATTTTCACTACTGGAACAAAACCTCATATCTCCATTTTGTTGGTCCTTTTTACATAAAGAGCAAATTCCAGCTGTTCTTTATGCTGTCAAAATTTCATTACAAACAGTTTAATAGAAATTTCCCAATGAGACCTTCAATAAAATCTCATTACTTTCACTTGCAATGAAAGTTGAGAATATTTTTTCCTTCTCCTTTAAAGCTGTTAAAAGATACAAGGCTTTTGTTTCAACAGCGTAATAAATATATTAAAATTGTAACTACTTGTTGAAATATATTTTCATTATGTCGCTTTTTATGGGTAAAAGTGATAGAAAAACAGTACAGAATTCAGCCTCTTAGAAAGGTTTTCTGGAACACAAGTAATAAGTAATACTTCAATTAGTATAAGAACTTATGCGTTGTAGCATTACAGTGCACACAAGTCAAGATCAGGTATTTGCAGATATTTTAATGAAAATGAAAAATAGAAATATTGCATTAAGTATTTAAATCCTTGTGCTTTGAAAGCTTATACAAAGGAAAATATATGATATATGATCAAAATATATGATATATTATCAAATATCTGTAAGTGATAATACATACAGTTGACCAAAAACCCATCCATGCTTGTTGGACAGAGAGTGTATGAGAGAGAGAGTGTGTGACAGTACCTGTCTTTACTTGGGCAGATCTCTGGAGAGCTGGGGTTTGAGGATGTCTCTGACCTCACCTCCTGTGAGAGATGACCACTGTCCAGACTCCTCTGATCACACAGCACACTACAGAAATGTGAAGACAACAGTGCAAATGACTCAGCAGTTTTCTTTCTCACAGCATAAGAAAAAAGCTCTTTTTGTACACCCATTTGTCAGCATAAGAGGCCTGACAAAGGATGAGAAACAGAATTCAGTGTAAGATTAAAAACTGTATTCTGAGTCAAAAAGAGATAAATGAGCAGAGATGGTTTAGAGGCTCCTTCAAAAACTTTGTAAACAGACAGAATGAGACATGAAGTAGTGCACTTAGTTTGAATTGCGTTTCTAATGAGTCTGACCTTCGTGTTGAGCGATCGGACTGCCCATCCATGCTGGTGTGTAGTCGGGGGAAAAGGCCTGAGCGCCTCTTCACTGGGCTCTTTAAAGGAGACTTCGTAGAAGATGATGCTGAGGACTATGAAACAAAATAAATTACATGCAGCTGCAAAAACTCACCTACTGAATATCAAGGAACGTGATTAAAGCTTTTGAGAAAGGACAGGTACCAGTTTAAGTATTTAACATGGTTTAAAACTTAATGAGCATAAACCATTTCACTTTTTAATATCTTTGATAACTGTATATGGTCTGCAGCTACAGTCTCTCTTTAAACTATATTATCTGTACAGTACACAGTAGTAATGCTTAGTAAATAATTTCAGATGTATTTAAATTGTAGCTGATTTTTTATGTTATAAAAGTCTACTGATTAAACACCTGTGGTGAAAGGATTTTCAGTCAATTTTAACAGCCTGACCAGGATTACAAGGACATTCTGGTATCTGTCAAAAAAAGCACCTCTTATCAGTGATTTCAACAGGAACAATGCATTGATAAACAACAGACAGCAGTACATGGCAATGTGCAAAAACGGCATGCTATTGTTCACTGAAAAATGTCAGCAGAAAAATAGGTACGTTTTATGTTTTGACAAAACATACCCATTCATTAGCCAGTATAGGACTACTAGGGATGAGCCTTCAGTCCATCATGTCAATATTGAGCAAGATGGAGGATGAATCTGCTAGCATTCAGCTCTATTGTCAGCTCTACACCTAAAGATCTGTTTGGACCATGGATGCAGAATAGAATCTGGGGAGAGTCATTAACATTTGTTCAGTGGTGCATATACTTGCTTCAAGCAACTGACCACGTTGAAAACACACAAAAGTGATGAGCTAATAACAACTGCTGATGGCCTATCTTCAAGTCGTTGGTCATAACAACAGCAAACCTTAACAGCGCTCCACACTTTTGTTTCTTCAGAGAAAGTAACTAATTTTGAATAAGTGTCTAGGATGAGACCAGAAAGGATTCATGCCTTTTTGTCACTAGAGCTAGCCAGACACATTTGTCCAGCCAGACCCCCTTCTCTTGACTGTGAACAGTTAATGGTGACCCTTGTCTTTTTCATTTCTTTCTGTTAAGAAGAAGAGCAACAGCCAGCATTTGCTCACATGATTTCTATTTGCCTGGGTAAGAAGCATTGTTCTCTGCCATCAAACATATTTACAATAAACCTACAGAGAGTATTAGTGTTTGCTGACAGATACCAAAATATCCTTGTGAATGTGGTCTAAAATCACAAACTGTCATAATTTTCATCAAAGACATCCAGAATGTCCAGAATTTTCAAATGACCCCTAATGTGTATGATTGGCATTTGATGCTCACCGAGTTTTTATTGCAATCAGTGTTGCTATGGGTGAGGCCCGCTCCACTCAGACTAGTGGGCAGTCCCCCTCCACCTGCAGAGGAGCGATTGTGCTTTTGAGAGCCCACCATCGTGTCCATGGAGTGACTGCGCACACGCATTGCCCGCTGAGAGAATGACAGAGAGAAAGGGGAGGAAACCTCTGTCACCTTTCTTTCAGAGCTGAAGATTAATCAAGTGTAAAAACAGCATAGAATAATTTTTCCTATTAAGCCTGGCTGAGAGCTGAGAGAGTGTAATGGTTATTTTAACTTTACAGAGCTTTTATCTTTCCATCAGAAGGTCCAGACTCTCATACACAACCTACATAGTAGTTTCACTGTAGCCACTAAATAATTACAAGCAGTTACTAATCTTTATTGTTACTAGTCATTATTACTAGTCAGTTACTGGTCATTATTGAATAAATCATAGTAGTCACTGAATATTTCATAGTAGCAACTGAGCTATTTATAGTTTTACCACAGTAATTAAAAATTACTAAATAAGTAACAGTAGATACTATATAATTAATAGTAGCTACTGTGCAATTTATAGTTTTTACTACAATTTATAGTAGTTATAGTAGTTCGTGAATAAATCATAGATACTTAGTAATTCGTAGTAGTTACTGAATAATTAAAAGCCTAGTGTTTAAGGGGTTAATTTAAATGGCCCTGTTTGAATATGCACCTTGATGGACTCCAGTATTCCTCCATGTCCTCCGTTCTCCATGCGCTCCTCCTCACAAGTAAGTGGATGACCCAGCATGGCCTGAGTCTGTCTGTGCAACTCATTATGGAGGTTATCTAGCAACGCGGCTCGCGTTCTCTCCTAAAGTGCAAATGCGTGCGCACACACACACACACACACAGTTCAGTCAGTGAACAGCATGGTTATAGAATTTTTACTGTATTTATGCAAGTCTAGCTGAAGTGTTCAATGCTGTTGTCCTTTTTATGCTTACCTCAAGCTTGGCAAAACGGTCTGAGCGGTAGCAGGCCAGCTCAGCATTGATCAGCTTGGTCAGCAGAAACTCTCGAAATTCTGGACCCTGTGGATGGACACAGTGAGACAGCAAATACACTGACAAGGTCAATAACAGTTAGAAATGACACTAGCATTAAATCCTCCAAAAAGCTGGACATGTATCCTTATTCACCTTTTTAAAAACCGGTGGGTTTGGGAGGGGAGGGCCAAATTGTGGCACATCATCTCGTGCTGTGACAGACACCTGTAACCAAGGGCGAACATCTGGTCAGGGTATGAAGGTGAAAGGGTTCTACCTAAAACTGCATTATTTCAGTTTGGTTTATTGTCTTGTACATCATCTATTTTAATTAGCCTGGCTTATTTTCTACCTTGTATGTAGTGTTGTTTGTACAAGGATTCTCCACTTGGACCAGGATGTAGGCATGGAGGAAGTTGGAAGCGATCATGTCAGGCACAAACGGTGTGGCCTCCTCTTGGAAAACTGCTGCCACAATATCATTTCCTATGTGTCTCTTCCTTTGGAGCTGTTGTTGAAGAAACAGTCAGAGCCATTTTGGAATACAGCTCCAGATCATCAAAGATGCTTTCTTAACAAGCCTAGCAATTCACTATGCAGTTAAGATAAACACAGTGTAGCATGAGTTTTAGGGGAAATGACAATGGTAAGTAACAGCAGATGGTCAAAGCTGTAGGTGTGACCCCTGGCTCACTGCATGTTAGTTTTCAGGCCAAATCTATACCTGTTGTGTGTCTCCTTCGGTGTAAGGCAGTTTGGTGGAAACATGGAACATCAGCTCCTGTTCTCTAAAGACTGTGTAAACTGACTGTGAACCTGTCTGCCCATGGCGGACATCTAGACCACCCCGGAACCTAGCAGAGGTAGAGAAAGATCAAGTTGAAGCTTTGACTAAATTATCACAATCAAAACAATTTTCATTTACCGCTCTGTACATGGGATTTGTGTACAGTATGTAATTGTTGTCAGATCAAAATCCATTTTTTTCATTTTTTTATTATGAAAATGATAACTAGCATTTAAATTGTGTAGCTATTTATGATGGTGCTGCCTGGCTATTTTTCAGACGCTATATGAGATTACAGAAATGAATGCCTAATCATTATTTATAGATACTTAGTATTTGACAACTATGGTTATAGATTCCACATCTTATTTATGACTTTCACCTTCAGAAGAAATCTAGATTTTGGTGACAGCAATAAAAATACATTTAAATATCTCCTGCTGCTTTGTTTTTATTTTTCATGCACAAATTTTCTTTCCATTTTTGAAAACTTCCTTTGGAGATTAAAGGTTTCCCTCTAAGTGTGATAATATTTGTTCTTATTCTGCCTAACCATCTTCCTCACCCCTTAAAATCCTGCAGCTCTACACAGTCTCCCAGCACTTGGAGAAACTCTGTGAAGGCTGCCGTTTCCTCACTGTTCCCAAACAGCTCCTCTTCTGATGTCTGCACAGATAATGATGATGATGATGATGATAATAATAATAATAATAAGAAGAAGAAGAAGAAGAAGAAGAAGAATGTTATTATTATCAACAACAACAACAACAACAACAACAATAATAATAATAATTATTATAATTCAACGTACATGTACTCAAGAAAGGGCAGCTTAAACTACTGTAAAAGCATTGGGTGTGGTTGCTGAATGGCAAAAGCAAATAAATTAAAGAAATATTGAAAGTGACTCATGGAACTATGTTTTTGTCAAAAACACAGTGCACACTGGATTGAAATCCATACACCTTCCCTAAAAAATTAAATATCTATATTTGCGTTTTATGTGGACCTTGAAGGTGTGCTATATTCCCACTCACCTGACCAAACTTCTGATAAATGACACCAAATTTGAAGGTGTTGTTAACCTCATGCTCATCATAGCTCACTATTAACTGCGACCCCTGTGAAATAAGAGTATACCAGATAATAGATATTTCCTGTACTGTCCCAGTTGAGATCAAGTAATCAAACTACAGTAACATTATTATTATTATTACATGGATAATCACATTCCATCACTGGGCAAATCATAAGCTCTTAAATGGTCTTCTACATTATCTGATTTCATAAAACCCTTGTGAGTGAAATATTTGCTAGCAGAAACTTAATATATACTAGCATCAACTTCCTTTTTCTATTGCATGTTCTGAAAGTACTGCTAGAGGATGTTGCCCAATGAAATATGTTATTTTAAACTTTAATGTCCAAAATTAGATTGCATATGTAGACTGAACTCACCCTTGGGTACAAAACAGGGCTGAATCTCAGACCAACAATATCTTCGCAAAGCAACTGCAGGAACAGAAAACAACAGCTTTAAATTGCAAAAAATGGTGCACCAAGCTCAGTCCAAGCCAAGCCAATGCACTCAAAAAATTTCAAAGTAGTTTGTCAAAAATCTTATTTAAATACTTATCCCCTTACCACAAGTGTAGTCAATCACCTAAAATGTTTGGTGTCCAAAATTTGTATATTGTTTGACAGCTTATGTTCTCAATTAGCATCAAATAAACTGCATGTGTAAACTATCACGTTTGTTTGTTGTTAAGTAATTTCAAATAGCCTTGCTTCTGACACAGTGATATGTGCACAAATACAGAAAGGTTAGTAAAAAGTCAAGCTTTTTTAGATATTTAGCACTTAATTTACTTCTCAGCAACATTTGCCTCATTGCTCAACTTCAAAATTAAAGAAGCAAATTCCAGACAACAAACAAGTTTTGATCAACTTCATTTGGGATAAAGGGAAAATTGTGTAAATATGATATCTAATTGCTAGAGAGTGTAATGCTTACTTAAAAAAAGTTACATTGTACTCTATGCACTTTAGTCATTTTGGCTTCAACAGTAAATAACTATGAATGACAGTCCTGCACATCGGCATCATCACCTTGGCTAACTGAGGGACACTGGGGAGCTCAGTCAGACCAGCAAGAGAAATCCTGTCATAAATAGTCTTTGATGGTGTCCTGAGAGAAGGACAGAGACATCCACAGCATTTAATCAAAAGATGCAATCAATCTTCAGACGTGCTGGGTGTAATGTGCTTGGACATATAGAATCTGTCTCAGGGGTGTTATTACCTCAGTATGATGTGCAGATACTCTTGATCCTTTGTTTCCTCTTGGCAGAGGGACAGTATGAGGTTGCCATGGTTACTGGCCGTGCAGTAGAAGTTGAGGTGTTCCTGTTAACGAGTGATGTGTGAGCATTTCACAGTCAATCTCATCTCAAATGGTATGAGTTGCTCTAATGTCTGCCCTATTCGCTCAGGTCCCTAAAGCCCTCTCTAAAATTAATCAGTTGACATCATATCTCCATTAAATATATTTGCTGAGGGATTGTGTACTTACTGCACGTGGCAGGGATGCTGCACGGGCCTCATTTTTCATAACTGAACAATCAGTGCTTGCTATGAACTGTTGGTTATCTACTGTCTATCACACAGATTGGAGATTTTATTTTTAAAACTAATCAGCGCAAAAATTTTATTGATTAATGAGACTCTAGGTATAAAAAAAACACAGGCAGCGTGTTTAAAGATCAAAGCTTTACTGCCAATAGTTCACAGAACTACTGTCTTAATCTGTTCAAAATAAATATTCTATATCTTATGTGGTACATTATTCTCTACATCATGTATAGGTTCTTTAAATTTTTAAAAGTGTCTTTATCCAGTAAAAGGTTTTTTAGGGATCATAAAAAAGGTTCTTCTAAGGTCAGGGGAGTCCAATCTTATACACAAAGGGCTGTTGTTGCTGCAATTTTTGTAATTCTAAGACTTAGCAATAGTTAGTATTCAGTTATTATTCAGCAATGATATACAAAATGCCAAACAATTGAATAATTATTAGATAACAGAAGTGTAAATTTGGAAGTAAGAAGTCGTTCTGGTTACATTCCAGGGTCCCTAAGATTTTCTGATTGGAAACTATTGGTAACATACTGCTACAAATTATTCTCTCAGGAAAATGGGTTCAGTTTCAGAAAAAATTACATATTTGCAGCTTAATTTACAAATATTTAGTTTTAAACATATATATTTCGCCTTCTAATATAAGTGGTCAACAGGTTTTCTTTTCGTTTTTAGGCATAGTGAAATGCTTTGAAATTATTGTCTTTGCTATATAAACAATAATTATGTAGACTAGAGTCAAAAAAGACTCTACTAGTGGAGTATTTATTTAAGGGTTAAATTGGTTAAAGGTGCTAAGTGGAATTTTTAGCAGGACAGCTTCACCCCCTTTGCTGAGTGCACTATATTTTCCTGTCATTTCATATGTTTTATCAAACATCAGGCCCTTACTCTGCCCAGAAAGTGCTTGCGGTAGGCTCGTATGGCGTAGTTACTTTCCAGCCGGTATCCAAACTCTCCCCCTGGATTCACCCCTTCTCCATCTTCCTCATAATAGCAACTGTTCTCCCATGAATTTGACGTGCTTGCTGGGGTCTCAATGTCTTCTATCCAGTAACCCCCAAACTGTGGCAGGATCACCTGAGGGTACGGTGCACCTTGCTGCAGCACCTACAATGCATTAAATATGAAATACTTCAGTGTGGTGATCAAATTTTAGATAGCATTAAGTTTAAGCAACAAAAAGTACACTATGCCTCACCTGTTCTATGCTTGGGTATGGAATGTAGTCATCCTAAAGAAACAAAAAACAATGTTAAGGATTATTCTCTCAAAATGCCCTTGTTTATACTTTATGTCCATACATTTTCACACATGTACACACAGAATAAAACAGACACACAGGCACAACTGATGCTGAGACATTAACTTTACACAGTTTTTGACTTATCCCTGATGTACTCCAAATTTGTAGTCCAAATTTTGCTTCAATAGTCATCCAAAGTCAATAGTCATCCAAATCTTTTCTGCAAATACATTCACAAAACCATATTCAGGTCTTCATTCAGGTTGTATTGACTCATTGATGTGGTTCAGGACACAGCATGACTAACTGTGAACTATAAAAAATTATAAAACTTCACCAGACAACGGCCATCATAAATATCGAGGACCTGGTTCCAAGATCAGTCCTCTCCAGCCCTGGTGTTGTCTGAAATGGCTGCCATTAACTATGAAATTTTGTCCATTTTTATCATTCACAGATAATCCTAAACCACACTGACAAGCCTGCACCACCTTAGTGATGAGCTGGATGTGGTTTGAGCTATTTGAGAAATATCTTCTGAGGATATTTACAGAATATATGAGTGACTATTATCTACAACTGTTTGTTAGCTAGCGTTGTAGCTACAGTTCTACACTACCAAAGCAAAGTTTTGACTTAAAAAATGTCCTGGCTGATCCAGGGAAGGTGGAACATTTGAAACATTTAACCACAATGGTGACACGAGCACAGGAAGGTGAATCCAGAAAAAAATCATAATAATTTTATCATCCTGAATCATGGTCATGCAACTGGAATGACTGAACTGGAGTATCAGGGTATAAATGAATATGAGCAAATGAAGGGACATATACTGGCCCAAAGGGTCACTTCAGGGCTGTGTTAGTGTGTTTGCTGTTTTGTAGAGTTTTGGGAATACTGAGCTATATAGCTGGACTTTCTTCAACATTAATAAGCTGCTAGATAATAATTAGTTACAGCAGTAAAGCACATGCCTTATTTATAATCAGTGAAAGCCAATGACAGCATCTTCACACCACTAAAACAACCCTTTGTAGCCTTGGGGTCGTAACATATAAGCTGCAGACCTTCACTTTCTGTGGGCCTGGCCTCATCTCATCCACCTCAGACACCTGCTACAGGTCAAGGTCAAAAGGTCAGCTTTCAATAGGTTATAAGTCATGAAAGTCAGGACGAGAAGTTGAGCATTTTCTAAAGCTTTGAGGTAATGTTCATATGCAATGTCACTCACAGTTGTGTAAAATGATGTGAAGTTATTGTGAGTGACATGATCACAGGATTATCTGTAATGAGCCTGTGTGATGGCAGAATTATTCTAACCGGCTCAAACACAAAACTTTCAAATGTTTGCATTCTTACCTCCATCTTTTCCAATGAGTCGAAGAACTGTGCAGTCTGTAGAGAAGTAAGATCATTAGAGAGATCCTCTCTCAAATGCTTTAATTTATTACAGACACTTATAATCAACAGCATTCTTCATTATGTAAATGCACTGAATGACTCATTCTACCCTCACCACACACACTGCATGACCCCAGCCTGGTTTGTCTTTATATCTGTCCCATAAGCTTCGTCTCATTTTCTTATTTTTGTTTAAAGGGCTCTACCAGATACAACATACTCAAAGTAGCAAACAGCATATCCACCAGTTATTTCACACCCCTGCTCTTACAGGTCTTGATTAGCTGATGTTTAACTGTAGATCATAGATCAATTGAGGACTACCACAGTAAACTATCCTAATATGTTTACATTATTATTATGTAATATTATTATGTTGGTGTCCTGAAGATGCTTACCTTTAACTAATAGTCAAAGAAATATTTATTAAATTCAACATAACTTTCCTATAATCCTAAACATTACCTTACTCTAACTCAAACCTCAACCTTAACCCAAAACCTAAACCTAATCTTGATTCTAGTCCAAATAATGTTGACAATTAGACATACTCTCCACTTTTTTCATTTTTATTTTTCTAAAACATTTTAAAACAGCTGCTGCTCTTTATACAGCGTATAAATATTTAATGATGAATGGACCAACATAAATGCTCCAAAATTACTTATTACTATATGTTAATGTTAACTTGCATTTTGGGTTTTGAAGACCACCATTGTTTCAGTTTCCTGAGTTTTTATGCATTGTTTATTTTTGACATGTACTATTTTGTTTGTATTTTTATACGTTATTTCTGCTTGAGTACGCGTTCAACATCATTCAAATCATACCTACTATTTACAGTTGGATTCCTAAACCAGCATGACCATACATGTGAACAGAGATGGGAGGCAATGTTGAGACTAGAACCGTTTTCATCTTGACATATTCCATTGTTCACATTGTTTATTTGAAATGTCCTTTTTTCCTTTTTCAAACATTTTCAAAAAACATTCTTTTTTCACTTCTGAAACTAGGAACTGTCTGGGTCATGCTTCACTATGCAAGCAGGGCACAGCTTCTGCACCTTAATTAGCAGTTTTTCCTCAAGGTAAAAGACAAAGGAGACAATAGTAATGTCTTCATTACTGATGTAATTTAATGAAAAGGTAACAGATAATACAGCCTAGCTGAACAGTTTAGCTTTCTAGTCCATCCTGCTATCTACAGGTCTCCATCCTTTGTGGAAACATTTAAAACTCCTTTTAAAAATTGTATATGTGCAACATAAAGTGTTACAACATAAAGCTGTACACTTATGTACACACCTACAAAGTCACTCCATGACACCTGCATGAGTCTAAGCTACATTGAATTTAAGGACAAAGTCACTGATGCAAAGCACTGTTATTATAAACCATCAAAAGCTATTTGACTATTTTTAGTCTACTAAACATGAGCGATTAATGAGTGAGTGACTGAATATGTCTGAAAGTGAATATATACATGTGAGTGTATAAGTAGTTTGAGTCAGCATGTGAGTAAGAACACATGAATCAGAGGTAGCATTGACCAATAAATCCACTTGTCAGCGATGTGGGCAGCAGCCAAGTAGTTGAGGACAGTGCCTGAAGTACAGCGACAGAAAATATACAGTAGTGTACAGACATGAGGAGAGTCCAGAAGTAATTTTTCCAGCTAAACGAGTATTTAAAAGTATTTAATTTGTGTGTAAGTACAACACAAGATGACCGCAATTAAATTCCACTGTGAGATGTGAACAAGCTGATGACATACTGCCCAGTATACCAGAAGGGTTTCAAGAACTATGATCCCTGATAGGACAGGGCCTGACATGAGAAATGACCATGAAAGCAGACCTTTCTTTTCATAAATTAGAGCAGAAGTTGGAAAATGCATGACTATGGCTTCAAATAAAATTCAAGAATTGCTACTTAAAAAAAGCATATGCTATGTCCTGAATGTGTATAAATTAGAATTTTAGTGAATGAGTATAATTGATTATTTAAGTGACGATATGAGTAAGTATATAAGCGAGTATAAGAGAATGAGTTTAAGTGACTAAGAAGGTGAGTATATGAGTGAGTATGTGAGTGAGTCAATGAGTGAGTGAGTGAGTGAATGAGTGAATGTGAATGAGTGTGTGTGAGTGTGTAAAGAGGACTATTCTATGAGGTGCTTCACATCTAAATAACATAATTTAAGTATTTATAAATTGCTTATGTAGGCATACATTCTATAAATCAGAGATAACACGGGATAAAGAAAGATCAAGTATCACTTTATCTATATTGAGTCTTGTATCTGACTACAGCCCCAACTCCAACTTGAATCTAAGTATAAAAGGTAAATGTACTGTGAGTTTAAAAGTGTGTTATATTATTTTTGATGTACCATTTCTATGTGATGGGCGACTCCAGACATGAAAAACAGCTCATTATGTTAATGGAACAAATGTTCCTCACTTTAGTACACTGAAAAATGTGTCAAGTGGTTGCACATGAATAAAATGTGTTAACACAATTCTTTCCAAATGAAGCAATCTTAAAAATAGCAACTGAGTTGATGTAACATTGACAGTGTTTGCTTATGTGTGCAACTTAGTTGGTAGTAACTTGGTTAAAAGCAGGTGTTGATTTAAGTCTAGCTTTACAGGTATAAAGAACAGATGTGGACTACTAAAGCACTGGTGTACGTTGCTCTGAATAAGACCGTCTGCCAAATGCCGTAACTGTACCTGTACTTCATAAGACATCTTATATCATTTTGAAAATACTGGCATAAGGTGGTCATAAATGGTCATGTATTACTTTTAAATATAATATTGTGTATGTATGTGTTACGTCTCTACTCTGAATTTTCTATAACTGCTTCCACCTACCCAGCATGCAGTTTGTTGTGAAGGGTCAGGAAACCAAGAATACTTCAGCTTACCTTCATGGCGGCTGGGGCAGTTCTTGGGGGAGAAGGTGGGCAGTCTGCCAGAGGAACATTGGAGATGGTCAGCAACTCCTGTTTCCTGTAACACAACATCATCATCATTATATACAGCCTCAGTGCAGACATTGCACAGATTGTAGTTTATGTCCTACAATCTGTGCAGTGACTGCAGTAATACAGAGGTGCATGCAGAGAAAACATTTCACCTTAAAGCAACTGTTTGATCAAAGTTCACACTGATTTTCCCAAACCTCAAATGTAGTCAATCAACCAAGACATATTTGGTTTCCAAAGTTTGCTTACGTGGTTTTGCACTGCTACAAAGCTAGCATAGCTTCAATTAAGTGTAACTTCCATTAATTAGCATCATGCAAACTGTGAGCTTAAATCATCACATGCTCACCTCAGGTGTGAATGGAGACGTTTTAAATCTTAAACAGACATGTTAAAGGATTCTGACAACGTGTGTCAGACTGTTATCTTTAAGAGTGAACAAAGGTTCAGACTTCAAAAAGGCTATTTTTTCTAAGTTCAATAATAAACAAAAAATGCTGCACATTTAAAAACAGTAGAAACAGCAGAAAACTCCACGTTCTGCAAGTGTATTTTGGATTACTTACTAGAGATCTGAGGTGAATATGTAATGATTGAGGCATGCAGTTTGCATATTGCTGATTGGTGGCTTACATCCATTACTTGTGGGCTACATTAACCTCTTAACAAAAGAATTGGCTGATTAACTAAGGATAGGAACTGTATACATTAGATTTTCCAAATATGGATAGTTCACAGACAGAAAACAACTCAGTCCCTCAGTGAGGGTTTTATATAAATTAGATAAAAGCTTGAGTCGTTTCTGTTTGTGAACTGTCCATATGGTAAACAGCTTGAGACATTTGCCCACGAACTTGGACACACCCTCTCTCTCTCTCTCTCTCGCTTGTCTCCCTTCCCTTGCTGCATTTCATTATCATGAAATTCATCAAAAAGAGACAGCCCCCATTTAGGTCATCTATAATGAACTCTTGAGGGGTCCAGGGTCTTGGACTGCTATACATTATTTTTTCAGTTCTGTACCTTCCATAACCTTCCATAGATTAAGGAAGAACAAGACAGGATGTGTGTGTGTGTGTGTGTGTGTGTGTGTGTGTGTCCTGTGTGTGTGTGTGTGTGCATGCATGTGTGTGTACTTGTGTGTGAGAGAGAGAGAGAGAGAGAGAGAGATAAATACGACTAAAAATATCCCCCCCCTCCCTCATAAGCTCTCTGTAGAGCTTATGAACAGATTCCAAAGATCCATCATTGGACATGTCTCTAGTCCTTATTAGGAAGTTAGTGCTATATCATATATTACATTTAATAAAGAGAGGACCTGCCACGACTCTGTTCTCAGAAATGACTGATGAAATAAAAACAAAACACAGTGCCACTGATAGCAACAGCACACACATATATTGGGAAATCTAATTAATCCTTTACAAATCCACAGAGACTGACAACTTTATGATGTTAATGTGTTATTGGTTTACAAAACACACACCTTCAGTTTTGCCTAATTTTAACAGCTTAATCTGTCTGAGAATTTTCCTTTAAACCCATTCAGACTGTGTCATAATCCCCTATCATTAATACCCCAGAAAGACACCGCTTAGGGGAAATTCAGGTTCTTCCTTTTTTATCTCCTCAAACTTCACTCTGTTGTTGAGGCAATCATGGATACCCCTTAACTTCATCAAACCTGGAGGTAGGCTCCAGAGTTAGCAAGCATGTGGACATGATAACACACTCACAGGTGCTTTGGACAGGCATGGAACAAACGCTAATGCTATTTACATATACGGTCATCTGCCAAAGTCTGAATACCCATAATCAAACTGTTTTTTTTTTTTATCTCTAAGTGAAAATAAGTCTACATTCCCTACTAGAAACATACCAAAATATGATAACAATTTCTATTTATTTATATCTATTTATTATAAATGATAGGAAAAAACATAACATGCAACATAACATACATATGTGCAGAATGACCTTTTGGACAGGACTTTTTTTTTTTTTTAAATATGATAATTCAGTAAATAAACAGTAATTTGCACAACCTCAAAAGTACGTCATAAATGACACATTTAAGAGTCCTGTATATTTATAAAGGTGTTTCTGAAACACAAATCTATTATGTGGCATCTTAGCTGATATTACTTGAAAATTAAGAAATATTAGCTATAGGTATATCTTGTAAGATATAAAATTGAGAGTTTGAGAGTAATTTGAGAGTAAAAGCTTGAGAGTAATTGCTGTTGATTTAATAAACTATCTAACTGAAATTGCATAATGAATTACATAGTTATGTACAGGAGAATTTACACTTACAACTGATTTTACATTCTGTATTGCATTTCCACCTCTGTACTTTCAAAGTCAACAATAGGAAATCATAGGCGAGTAGTTTAAAGAATATTTTTTCATTCTGCAAAAAAAAAAGGCAAAGCACAAAAATAATTTTTCATAAAATTCCAAACATAATAAAATATCACCTTATGTGCTGTCAAGCACAAATATTATATGTATTGACTTTCATCAGTATACCTTTACTCTTTCAGTGAGTGAGAAATAATTAATACTGAACTTTCACGAGAACTTTATCACTAGTAATAACTGCAACGTCTAAGCATTAAAGAAACAGTTTAGCAAGAATTTCAATTTAGAAAAGTTTACATCTACCCCAGATGAAGTCAGTCAGCCAACACATCCAGGGAGACCAAATTTTGTTTCCCTACTTTAGAATGGGAGTTAGGAAGCTAAAGCTGCTAACAAACACTCGTAGTGAATTGTCATCCTAATCATTTTGATAAATAAACCCTTAAAAAACATCTCTCAGCCTGTTCAAACCCCATCCAGCTCTTAATCAAGGTGGTGCAGACATGTGTTTTGAGGATGTATTTATGGAAAAGATTTGGGTGACTGTTGACTTCTAGTGTTTCATAACAATGTTAACTTTGCAGCTTTATTTCTAAACTTTTGGATTCCAAACATGACCTGGCTGATCGACTCTCAACTTTCAGGAATAAACAGAAAAATGTAAATGTAAATTAGATTTTTCTGACAAACCATTTCTTATTCATCTCTAATGGTGCACACAATACTATTCACATTACAAATTAAAGATCCCACTGTTTGATGAAAGGCCTTGATCAAAAAAACTGATGTAGAACAGAAATACTGTTAAAATAAAAAAAAATGTAGCATATATCCACAGTTCACACAGTCGATGTGTGAACTAAGCAGCAAAAAGCCTTTTTTCATCACAGTGATATATGTCCACCTATACAGCCAACAGCAGCTTAGCTCCATTCACTCACACTGAGGTTAAAAAGAATATTCAATCTAGGACACTTTTTTGAGGCAGCCAACAAACACATTTACGTATATAAGTCTTAAAGGCACAGTAACATAAACAGCCTGTTTAAGTGTAAGGCAAATAAAAGTTGGATCATTGATAAAATGTACTATACCACACACAGACACCAAAAGTGGACTTCAACAAAAACTGTGAAATAAGATGCAAACATCTACTCATTAGAAATTATTTGGGGCTTCCAGTACAAGCTATATTCCTTCATATGTCACATTTCATTTACATGTTCATAGCTTTAGTGCCCGAATACAGTTCAGCTACACTACAGTACACAGTACAACTACACCTTTGTCTAAACCACTGACAATAACAGCAGTTTTGGCTCCAGCAGTGACATACAAAGAGGCAGAGGAAATCAATAGACAAACAAAGTGTTGGGAATAAGGGAGAATTACAGGATAAATGAAAGTGGCTGGAGGTAATACTGAAGCACAAACAACAGATGTAGGTACTGTATTTTGAGAGGGTAATCAATGTAAACCTCCAATTCTGCTTGTGAAAGGAACAATCTCTCTGACTGAATTCTGTTTCAAATTGGCTGGACACACAAATGCCCTTAAGCCTCAGAATACAACAAATAAATGTGTAAAGCACAGACAGGATGTTGACAGCAGCAAGTTAGAGACCCCTTCAATCACTGCCTAAGCAATGCTTAACAACTAAGGCCATTTCTGAAAGAAGATGAATAGTTATTACTCATGTCTGATAGCACCCGCAGCAGAGGCACAGGTGGAACAAATCATAAATGCATTAAAAAAGTAATTAACAAAATTTACATTATTCAAATGTGTATCATTTCCACATTAGAGAAAATACCACAAATATAATTATTTCCAAACCTAAGAAAACTAAAAGACAAAATAGTTTTGTATATGTAATGTCACTTTTTTCATGTGGCAATGATGTACATTCAAATACAACACATTACTTTTTTTCAGAGCACACAGTGCTGGGCGATATATCTTCTGTATCTGTATATCGATACAGAGCATTGCTGACTTTCACTTTTATCAATATTAACAGATAACAAAAAAATTTACCTAGAATGTTTAGTTGGAACACAATTACATGGAACGTATTTGTTGCTTCGGGTTCTTGAAAAAACATTTCAAACTACATAAAAATTAAATATCTAATTCCTTATTTCCTTTCCATAAAAAACTACTGTTTACATTTTCTATTGATCCCTTCCTAAGAAATCAAAACAGAACAAAACATCAAAATAAGAGAGACACTCTTTTACTACAGAGCACCAGTAGTAAGGAAGAATAGTCATTACCTTGAGATAACAGACTGTGTACTCTGTGAAATTTAGACATTGAACTTTTATCAATGTCCACAAGCTATACATCAAATGTATAAATAGTAGCCCCCAACAGCAAGCTCACCCACCACTGGCCGTCCCTGGCTCCCAGCCTCTCTCTCTCTCTCTGCCTGCGGGAGCGGTGGAGGAGTCCGATGAGTGCAGCGGCCGCACGAATGCCCGCTCTCCTGCAGCGCACTCTAGACCTCAACTCAGACATCCCTTAGCCCCCTGAGTCCTAGGCTTAGGCTTTAGACTTAATCTCAGCCTGTCTGCTTACATCATATTACAGTATTATCATTACACTACAGGCTTTAGCTGCTAAATCTGCACCGTCACTATTCCACTACCTCCAGAGAGACTGCCTGAGAGAGTGTGTGGAAGCATCCTTCACTGTGAACACCGTTCTCTCTCTCTCCCTCTCTCTCTCTCCCTCTCCTTCTCTTTATCTCTTTCTCACGGTGCCCCCCACCCTTCAATTACGCTGACATTTCGTTGCACATCTCTCTCTCTCTCTCCTTCTCTCTCCTCTACCTTATTCTACCTTTAACTGCTACGCACTAAGTACATAACCTCTACTATTCTCTCTTGGCACGTAAGGTATTGCTATGTTGTACCGACATTACACGTTTTGGTCTCATTCTTTGCCCTTTTCTCTCTCTTCACACCTTCACGTCTGTTTCTCCTCTCTGTCTTGGTGTGCATTATAGGCTAAACCTTATCCCTTCTCTCCCTTGTTCTCTGTGCTGTGAGGACGTGCTCTGCTCTTCTTCTCCTTAGGATTTTGTTATAACACTGTGTGTCTGCCTCTAATTTTCTGCTCATTATCGCATGCAACCTCTTGGTACCTCCATCTGCTACAAGCAATAATGCACCTTCTAAAATGGCCTAATTGGAATGGGTTTTTGTTTGAAGAATTAAACATCAGCTTTGCTAATTTTCCGGCATATTATTTATAACCTGCACCAAAACATACACACACACACACACACACACACACACACACACCCACAAAACCACACCCCCACACATACATACCTACATATATATATATACACCC
>JBBPCZ010000023.1:7590205-7605579 GCA_037974445.1 Brycinus macrolepidotus | reverse complement strand
TTTTCAAAAGGAAGTGCAAAACCGAAATACCGCGGTACACAAGGGCGGACCGGACCGTGCAGCGCGTACCGAACGGTGCGGTATTTTACCGAGTACCGTTGCATCCCTAATGTGTGTGTGTATATATATATATATATATATATATATATGCGGAAAAGTCATATTTGTGCAATACAAACAAACAATTAATTTGCATTGTACTGCTGAAGTTCAAAAGGCCAAATGCAGTTACCTGGTTGACACGGCAAAAGGTGACAGAGAGACAAAAATAAGGAGTTAAGAGACAGGAGAGAGCAAGAATGAAAAAGGGAAAAATGTGAAAACTTTCCTGGCCTTATATATGAAACGTAAGCTGCAAAAACTGGCTGTTTTCGATTTGCCATGGTTGCAGTGCTGACAACATGAAAATTACATATGACTAATTGTCCAGCCTACAGCGGTTTAACCTCCTTATGTTGAAGTGAAAACTGCACAGCTATTTGGAGATTGATCTTTTGAATGAGGCACAATGCACAGTAGCCACTCAGAACAGAATCATTTACATATCTTATAGTCTCATGGGCTCAGTGACAAAAATGTATTGTTTGATAGTGACCCACAAAGCTTAATATGACTTTACTTCTTTTCCCTTCTGTTTACTTGTCTAAGCCAAAGGAACAGATCTGACATATTGTATATTACCTTACAAGTAATTTTAAGGCTTAATGGCAGAACTCTTCATTTGATAGAGCAGAGTTTCCTAAGCATTAAAATTTACAGGGTATTGGGATTACAGTTCATAACTATAAAATAGAAAGAGGTTATTTTGGATAACAAAATGACTGGCAAGCATAACGATAACAGCTGAGTTGTCAAAAAAAAATCAGATTTTCTCCAACAAAACACCCTTATTTGAGCCTCACCTCAGATTCTTTGGAGGCCTTATATATAAAATATTAAAGTCTAAATATTGACAAGTGCTGACCAACATCAACTCTCTATAAACTATTATCTAGGTCCCCCTACTGGTAAAATGTTGGTAGCAAACATTATAGGTGATGCCTTATTTTACACGGATGTGTTTTTGTACAAGACTGCACACATTACTAAGCTGAAAAACCTGATCCAAAATAAAGTACACAATATTTACACAAACCACACATTTAATGTTTTGGTATGAATATACTTATTTGAATGTCAGTACTTACACAGACCAACAGCATGTTTCATGAGAAACAGCATAATTTTGGTCAATATTATTTAGTGAAGTACAGTGTTGAATAATATTATTTGTATTCATAGTTGGGTTGTATTGTATCTGAAGTAACCTTTGTATTAGTGTTGTATTAGAAGTTACTATTATAGTCAAAAATATCTTTACAGTGAAGGAAATTAGTTTTAATAAGGTGGAGAATTTAGGGGGTCAGCCCCCACAACTAGTTCGCCATTGTAACTCGCAGTGTTCAATACATGGTTATAGGTGTTGTTAGTATTTGCAACACCAAGAAAGATGATACAAATTAGTGTGCAAAATACATTTAATAAAAGAATAAAATGAATAAAATTACTTTTTTAAATAATGTGGTTTGACACTGGCTGTCTAAAACTATTGGCCAATGCAATACCGCTGTCACTCAGCTCCCTGCTGTTCAGTGCAGTGAGAATTGAAAGTGCTCAGTGCACAGTTAAGTTCACAGAGTGCAATCAGAGTTAGGTAACACCGTCACCACGGTTTCAGTCTACCCTAAAAGGCACAACGGAAAAAAAGAGTTAAATATCTACAGCAGTTTGGTACAAAATCAATATTCATTAATGTTCTGGTTACAGTCGACTGTGACAGTGTGTGAAATGTTCACTGTAAAATTACTGGAAAACAAAGTGTACAAAATTAGATTATTTTAGTTTTATTAAGCTTGACTTATAAGTAAAGTTAAAGCACAACTAATGACTGTACATATTCAGGAAATCCCAACTTTAGGGAAAATTGTCAATGCTGTACGATGCTGTTCATCATTGTGCTCTGGCTGCTGTAAGCACTGTGCATGTGTAACGTTTTTTTACTTCTAGCTATGCATCTATATTTCATCAGAGGAAAGCGCTACAATCAACCCGCTCTTATCGAGGAGGCTGGCGGGGAGGAAGAGGGGTGGAGGTGGAGAGAAATGGAGAGAGAGAGCACGCAGTGAGGGATGAGCGGTGGAGTGGAAGAGGAGCTGTCAGTGCTGAGGAGCAGCAGTCTAGAAATAAATGGCTGCAAACAGCACTAAAAGGGGGGACTCTTAAGAGTCTAAAGCTCACAAAACACACTTAAGTTTCTGCTATGGAAAAAAAAAAACAATGAAAGGAATGAGTGGAGGGAAGTGGTGGAAATCTCAGTTATGCTTTTAAAAAAGAAAAGAAAAAAGTAAGACAGTAAAGACAAAAAGCATCATTGCAATATACAGAAAAAAATCAGCCAAAAATAATACATAGAGGATAACATACATTAATTAGGGAAATATAAAGGATAGTACAAAAATACAGTCTTTCAATCTAAAACAGTAAAATAAATATAAAATGTACAATATATTTTTTCAATGCAAAAACAACTATTTAAGAGCAGTTTGAACTAAAATGTAAATACATCAAATAAAAACTATCCATACACAGTAAAAAACATTTCTTATTTTCTGAAAAAGTCAGTAACCCAATTATCTTAAAATTTGAGTTAACAGAATAATCTAGATTGCATTCTGTTAATTTGAAGTTCATTAAAAGCAAAATCTTAAGGTGGTCAGGTTGCTCAGGTTAAAACATCTGATTTTTTAATAGCGTAATTAATATATAAGAAAAAAAGTAACAGATGTATATGTAATGACTAAGACCAAAACTAAGAGTATAAGTAAAGTGGCCCCTTATATTCACGCATGAACACACCACAGCACAGTGTGAAATTTTCTCTGCATTTAACCTATTCACTAAGTGAAGCAGGGGCTGCCACCAACGAGGGCCACCCGGGAGCAGTGTGTGGGGACGGTACCTTGCTGAAGGGTACCTCAGTGATGAAACTAGCAGTTGGGATTTGAACCCACAACCTTCTGATTGCAGGGGCAACACCCTAACCACCAGACCACCAGCTGCCCCAGATCATATCAAAAGCCAAAGATGACCCATTCCCCCAGAGTAGATGATATAGGTTTGAAGGTTAAGAGGAAGCAGAGCGTATGACAGGCTTTACACCTGCATAATGAAATGCACTGTCATCTCTCTGGAGTCCATGTACACACATGCATCCCTTCACATCATCCGGCTAAGACCCAAGAGCACATAGAGTATCTTATCTCAACATAACATTTAACTGCTGATGGAGCAAAATTGAATAATTCCAGTGCAGTTTCTTAACTCTTCATTGGAACACTTTTTGAGTGTAGGTTTCTACTAATACACTTCCACAGACTAGTCTGAAAATATACACAAAATATACACTGAAGGAGTAATAATAATAATAATAAATTGGATTTATATGGCACCTTAAAAAGAACCCAAATACATTAAATGTACTTAATTCAAATTTGCCTTTTTGTAATAACCATGTGATGCATGATGTTATACATTTACCCATGTAGAAATTAGGTACACATTTGATTCAAAAAAATCTAATGCATTACTTCTCAGAACACCAACACAGAGATTTCTAATATTCTGATTCTAATACTCTAATACTCATCCTTGTTTGCACGGATACCCGATCACTGTCACTGTCATAAATTAAGCTACAATTTAAAATGAAAACACACGAGCAATCCAAATCTATCCATTTAACAATAAAGATATGCAAGACGCTGTTCATATAGAGTAAACTCACCACGGTCTGCGTGGCATGTTTGCAGCGTGCTGCAGTTACTCAATCTCCAGCTCTCACTCACAGGTGGAAAATTTGCACAGAGAGGCACGGTGACCGATGGCTACTGATTACACAGCTGTAATCCAGCGCTTTGGATGATGCATAAGTACAAAGCGCTTCACTTTGTTGTGTCTGTCAGGGTGGGAGGGGGCAGAGAGAGAGAGAGAGAGGGAGAGAGAGAGAGGGAGAGAGAGAGAGAGAGAGAGAGAGAGAGAGAGAAAAATGGAAAGAGAAAAGAAAGGGCAAAGGGGGAGGTAAAGGGGTGAGATGCTCACACACACCCATTTAGCCCTGTTTACTCCCTCGTTCAAGCTCAGTCTGATAAACAACACACAAAGGGGTAAGTCAGAAGGTTGTGGAAAAGGTGCTTTGGCTTTGACCGCAGCAATTGATGCTAACAGTACAATAGTACATGTGCATGCTGAAGAAAATGGTGCTTTGAATTAACATTATTCAACCATATCAATCAATCACACATGAATAAAATAAACAATACAGCTGCCGTCTTTCAGTTCACGAATTTGGCAAGATGAAACACATTTTATGTACAACATGTACGACCATCTGACACACCTAAATCAGGGACATTCAAAGCACCACATTTTTCAGTGTACCAGAGCTTTGAATAAATCATAGACTGGGCAGAGTTGATCTTTGACACACTTCAATAAATCATGAACAGACCCGAATACAAGCACATAGACGAAACAGCGTGAACTTTCACAGTGATCAGCAAAGAAAATCCCAAATGCACACTCCTACACTATGGAAAGTGCATTGAATGTATTTGATTGAAATGAAATGTATTTGAAAAAAATATATCACATCAACACAAATACTAACAAAAGTAAGTAAACTGAAAGACAAAATTGTGCTGTAAAGTTTTTTCCTTTGAAAAGGTGTGTTTGAATCAAATCAGTTATTTCAGTGTGCTGTCCCAGCTGGGCCGCATGCATGTGCAAGATAGAGACTGCAGTGCATTACGCATGACCTCCTGTGGTCCATCATTCACTTGTATGCTAGGCTAAACTGAACTGACAGGGTTGTCAGATGTTTCACAAAAACATGCCAATGAAGCCCCCAAGACCTCCTAGAGGTATCCCAAGTGTCTCTGAAACATTCCAACGAGCATCCAGGCTAGCATTGACCTTCTCGTATTATTAGCTCATAGGCTAATCTTAATAGTCCAGTTCACTCAGATCAGTTCTTGTGTGGTACAAAGGGGCCACTGAACACAAGCACAAAGAAAATGTGATAGAGTTTTAGAATGACAATTTAGCATGTTGAGAATAAATGAGAATTGTGTTTAGCTAAACATAACTTGGGCTGTCCAATTAAACTACCCAATTAAATCTGATTGCTCAATGTAAAAAAGAACATCAATTAAAATGTGCCAATTCAGTGAATTGCACTGATTAGTTGCCAATTTGCAGGATAAGGCATATTTTAAGAAACAGTAAGAAACAGGGCCTGATAGACTCATTTATATGATTTTTTGCCACATAAAATCTTCTTTCATTGATTTATATTAGAATTTTTGAAAAGCCATGATTTGTATGGTTTATTTATTATTTAAAAATAACTAATGATACTGACAACAGTAAAACAAAACTTGGAAATCCACTGGGCACAGCTTACGGAAGCAATCTGTATCATGTAAGCGGGTTGATCTGTCCTGTCCTGACAGGTTCCAAACCTCACACACAGAGCAATCCACATCTTTGCAGTGGACACTGAACAGCAGAACAGCAGATGAAGAAAAAAGATATAGATATGCCACCTGTTACCAACTAAAGTGCCTGCCAAAATGAATCTCCTGTCTTTTCAGTTGCATAGGGAAGAAATATTAGACAAATATCCATTCAAGATGAACACTCTGATAAAGACCAAATTTGTTTTCTGATTTGAATGACACTATTACAGCTCTGCTACGATCCTTGTGGGTAAAATGTACTCATGCTGTGATGTAATGGTGGGCTAAAGGGCATTAGCATCTAATGAGCACACAGAGACAGACTGGCTCAGGGCTTTAATGAACAGCAGTACATGAACTCATTCAGGATCAGAGAGCTGACAGCCACTACAGGTTCAAAGAATTTACCTTGCCAATGGGACCTCTATAAATAGAAACCGGCTCGTGATCTGCTTTTTCTGTGGGTATGCAAGCACACACTATGGCTGAAAATGTTAATGGACTATGCCTTTCATCATGTGTGGAGGCGATCATTGGTTGACAATAACAACCAGCGCTAAACAGTGCATCATTTCCATGTGTATAACAGCGAATGGCCCTGTCATCATGACCTCATTCAGCCAAGAGCACCACACTCTACAGATAACACTTAACAATTCTTCAGAGTTTTCCATGAATCACTGACAGAGAGACACACAGACTGAGAAAGAGAGAGATTGAGAAAGAGAGGAAAAGAGAAAAAGAGAGGGAGCTGAGATAGGTGACAATGAGAGTAAGTGGCAGAGATGGTCAGCCAGAGAATGAGAGGGAGACATAGAAAAAGAAGTAGAGAGAAAAAGAAGGGAAGCAAAGAAGAAGAGAGAGAGATAGAGAGTGAGTGTGAGAGAGAGAGAGGCAGAGAATGAGTGTGAGAAAGAGGACAGAGAAAAGTGAGAAAGTAGGGGAAACAGATAAAGCAGACCACAATTATACTTTACTTGCACTCATCCAAAAACACATCCATCAAACAAAGAGAAAGTACTCGCCTGTTTCACTGACCTAAAAAAAGTATTTGATTCTGTCTGGCAGTCTGATCCTCCAGCTACTTCTTTCAGCTACACCACAAGAACCTACACCAACATATAACTCTACTAGAAGATTACAGTCAGAATTGGGCTTTAGACATCAACATAAACAAAACCATGATTTTCCAAAAAAAGTCACGATTTTCCAAAAAAGAAGTCAGATGGGACCCAGTACTCTACATTTAGAATTTAGAAATCCTTGGAGTCCACTGAAACACTGCTTATCTGGTGTGTAGGGCAGAGTTTATTTTCTCTCTCTTCCCATGTTAAAACAAATTTAAAAATTTTCACTCTCACTTATCCCAGGCACATCTGGAATCATACCACCACACAGCATACCTCAATACCTGGACACACCCAGATACAGACCCCCAAGACACATTAAAGATAAACCCCACCTTCAAAACACACCCCATTACACCCTTTCATGCACACAACTCAGCAGCATTGACAAAACACACCAACTAGAATACATCACAGTCACAGGATCAATGACATTGTCTTCATTAATAAATTAAGGTGCTTTTGAACAGAGAATACACACTAATTATATGCTGATTATATGATTAAAGTAAAAATACCCTAAAGAGAGACACGCCCTCACCCTGTATAGACTCAACCTGTACCCAGAAAAAGGGCAACATAAGAAACTCTGAAAACCCAAAAAAGTGCAGCTCATGACATATAGAAATAAAGCACTACTCCCTGTCCTCATGTCCCAAATATACACAACTGAGAGAACTCTTTAATGAGATGACAATGAAAACTGAAGATATGGTGCACATGTCTAAGTAAAGGTCTCACAGTTCGTTAAACTATTAGCTGTACAACACTGTCACACCCAATGAAGACAGAATAAATTCCTTAATCCAATCCCGTGGAATTTCATTCCACTTACTTCTTTGTATGTATATACTGTTTGTTCATATGTTTACTTTTTGTTTTGGGTTTTTTATTTAATTTGACTACTTTTAATATTAACCATTCTATTCATTGCTTTTGCAACAGTTGTTGATTACAGTTCATGCCAATAAAGCATTTGAAATAAGATAAGATAAGATAAGATAAACCTTTATTAGTCCCACAAGTGGGAAATTTGCATTGCTACAGCAGAAAGTAGACAGAACAATAGATTAAAATAGACATTTGTATGTGTATGCTAATGTATGTGTCTACATAAACCTATATATGTATGTGTATATGTACAGAGAAAGAGAGAGAGAGAGAGAGAGAGAGAGAGAGAATGGGAGAATGCCAGAGAATGCTGCATAGGTCATTTGTGAAAAGTCACATGGATGTAGATAAATAAAGGGTGACTGAACTGAATGAATTACTACAAAAAATGTCAGTATACTAACAGCTACCATAAAAAAACAAAGAAAATAGCAGCTTACAAACAGTAGATATGGAGTCAGTTTATGCATCCTTAGTATATTACCACAATATAATTTTAGATAGGACTCTTTAACACTCTGCATGTTGATCTGTGTTGATGTTGTACTGATTTGTTTGCTCTGGACTGAAGTGCTTGCCTGACTAAGTTGCTACCCTTCACTGTAAACAACACACTACAATGAACAGAGACTGTAACTTCTACAGTTATCTGCTTTTTACTCTCTCTGTTCAATTCTTGTATTGGAGACTCTGGTTCAAATATTTGAAACCTTAAAGATCAAGAGGGATTCATTTTGTTTTGCTATATAAATCAATTGTAATTATATATTTAACTGCATAAAATAAATTACATTTACAGTCAAGGCATGCAGAACTGAACCATCTATATCAACAGGTTCAAGTCCACATGTCTGATTGTCCTATTTGTTTCAATGCTGTACTGTACACACAAACAATCCTCAAATTCAAATAATAATAAAATGCATGAGAAGAAATGTGAAAGTTTAGAGTCCACATATCCAACAGGATTTCCCTTTTTCTTACTGTGAGCTATGAATGTGAATTAATTGATATGAAATTGCACCAAGCTATTGTTATTGCCAGTGATAACTAAGACTAAAGGTTAAGGGTTTGTACCTGCATTGATGTCCACTGTAAATCAATCAATCATTCAATCAATTGGTTCTGTTTGTGTCCACTGTTAGAATCACAGTAATGACAGAATGGAGACTTACTAGTAGTGCTTCTGCCTGTGCAATCCTGAATGACAACGGAATAACCTTATATTCAAAACAACACGCTTTTACATTAATTTTATGTAGTCAGGAATCACACACACACACACACACAAACACACACACACTTCTCACACACTGTATTTTCATTATTCTTCTTAGTGTCTGGCCATTAATTCATCTCCTCAAACAGAAAACAATCCATCTGTGTGAGAAGTGTGTGTGTGTGTGTGTGTGTGTGTGTGTGTGTGTGTGTGTGTGTTTGAGGGGATCTCAGAACTCACCGCGTTCGAAAAGCAGTGACAGTCGATTTGTCAATCCTGTATTGGAAAGGAGAGAGAAAGATTTTGGAACCAGACATCAAACATGTTATTCAAAACTTGATATTCAATAATATAATGACCGCATTAAAACCACTGACAGGCGAAGTAAATAATACTGATTATCTCATCAAAATGGCTCCTGTCAAGGGGTGGGATATAATAGGCAGCAAATGAACAGTCAGTTCTTTAAGAGTTGGAAGCAGGAAAATCGAGCAGCCATAAGGATCTGAGTGACTTTGACAAGGGCCCGAATTGTGAAGACTAGACAGCTAGGTCAGAGCATCATCAAAACAGCAGGTCTTAGAAGCTGATTCTGGTATGGTTGTGGTTATTACATACAAAAATGTGGTCCAAGGAAAGACAACCAGTGAACTGGCAACAGGTTCATGGGCACCCAAGGGTCACTGGTGCATGTGGGGAGTGAAGGCTAGCCTGTCTGATCTGATCCCACAGAAGACCCCCTGTAGCACAAATTGCTGAAAAAAGTTAATGCTGACTATGACAGAAAAGTATCAGAACACAGTGCATCATAGCTTGCTGTGTATGGAGTCTCCGTGGCCACAGATCCCTGTACTCTGTTGAAACCATCCATAATGGGCATGTGAGCATCAAAACTGGTCCATGGAGCAATGTAAGAAGCCTGGTCTGATTAATAAAATTTTCTGTTACATCATATGGATGAACGTGTGTGTACGTTGCTTACCTGAGGAAGAGATGGCATCAGGATGCACTAAGGGAAGAAGGCAAGTCGGTTTAGGCAGTGTGATAATCTGCAATTTTTTGCTGGGAAACCTCGGGTTTTGGCATTCATGTCGATGTTCTTGGACATGTACCGCCTACCTAAACATTACTGCAAACCAAGTCCAGCCCTTAATGACAATAGTATTTCCTAAAGACATCGGCCTCTCTTAGCAGGATAATGCATGCTGCAACTCTGTTGCAAACTGTTCAGCAGATCTGCTGCTAATGTCTTGGTTCCAGGTCTTTGAAGTCCGTGTTTCAGAGCTGAGAGGTCAGAGCTGTTTTGATGACACAAGAAGACCTACACAATATTAGGCTAGTAGTTTTAATGTTATGTCTGATTGGTATATATAAATAAAAATATACAAATATGATTTTAAAAAGCTTTACACCACTCTGAATTTGAACTGAAATTATAAACTTAACTGGCTTGTTATGTCAGTTATGCTGGCCATGCATTTTGCCAGACTTATCAACAAGCTCAGCATAAATGTGCCCTAATTTTGCTAAAAATGATCACAACAATATTTGCTATTTTCAATTTAGTTTTTTTTTAAACGTAACTATACTGAAATAAAGGTTTTAGTTTATTTAAAAGAAACAAAAAATAAGACAACACTGGCCCCCTAGCAGTACCATCATAGCCCACTGGGGGGATGTAGTCCACAGATTGAAAACCACTGACCTAGACCACAGGGTCCCACCCTGGGTCCCAGGGAGCCCTGTGAACTGCACATTTTTGTGCTTTTTGTGCTCTAACAACTCCAAACGGCTTCTCAGTTAGCTGATCAACTGGATCAATGAGTGTGGTCCTAAACATTTAACATGTATATGTTTATAATATGTTTGTTAAGCTAAATAACTCAAAATTCTGAAGGCAACCAGGTGACTTATTTTTTCACAGCTAAAACATTAATCATTTGTACAGTGTAATACCTCTGTGAGAGGATGTTTTGTCTTCTGACTGAGGTAACCGGCGGTGTCAGTATGAGGCCTGTAGTTTGGCTGGGTGTGGTGGGGATGTGGGCAAAAATGAGAGAGGAAGGGTGTGTGTATGTGTGTGTGTGCATGACAGATTTTCCCACAGCATGAAAAAGCTGACTCAAATAGATGCCATGGGCACTGTACACTGGCTGCATTTTCAAAGAAATACCAAATGTCGATTTTCCTCTAAAAATGTGGCAGATATCAGTGCAGCAGTGTTAATGTTTACCTAATAGATACCTTCTCAGTGGATCTGTTCTTTCACGTTTCAATAGTTCTATTCTCTGGTGATTTAACCTATTTTTATAATAAACTGACCTACATAAAAGCAAGCAATTCACAAACAAGGGTTTGCACCACAGTTGCAGCTTTTTCCCCTTGACCTTAATTAACCTGCTGTGAAAGTTCAAAAAGGTTATGGTACACATGTTAAGGGTGGTGACACTCTTGACCACTTCCTGTCTTCTCACTCATATACAATCTACACAACAGTGAGAGTAATGGCTCTCCTGAGAGGCAGTTAAAAATTAACCTCTCCTCGGGTAACGGGTAGTGTTGTGAAAAAGTTATGATATACAAAAAAGAAAAGAAGAGAGAGTATGGTAGCACATTAAGCACTAAAAGCTTCAGAAAAAAAGATAAGTTCCATTTCAGCAACATCATAAATAAAGCATTCGCTCTCTAACAGGCAAGGCTGAAGCAGCTGCACAGGGATATGTGGGCCAAGCACATGCTTTTTATACAATATATTCAATAAATAAAAAATATATTTTTATCCATATATTCAAAACACAAAATAATACATTATATTTCATACTTTTTTCTTTTCTTTTCATAATTCTTTCAGTTTAGTCAAGTCCAATTCTACCTGCTAGCTAGAACTTCCCCAATCTCACAAACCACCAGCACTGGGAGGGGTACGTGTAACTTTCACTGCGTCACATGAAGCCAGCTGCCGCATCTTTTTGAACTGTTGCTAACACAACGTCACTGGAAAGCTCAAGCCACTTGTGGGAGAGTGCTAGTTGCCTAGTCTGCTATGACAGCTAACAGATAACATCAGTGTTGGGGTGACAGGGTGATCCTACCCACCCAGAAAGCGAGGACAGTTACGCTGGAGATCAAACTTGTGGTCTTACGATGATAGGGCTAACATGTACAAGTTTTGGCACCCCTGGTCAAATTACATTTAGTTGATTTTTGAAGTAAAACATCTGCTGTAAAATTAACTTTATGAGGTTAGGATAATTTTGTTGATGACATTAGGGGTTAATCCTGTTTTGCCTAAGGTTTTCCTACATGTATATTTTGTACATTTTCTGAAAAATGTACAAAAACAAACTAACACACATTTATATACATTTCTGTTTCTGAGATGTCACCGAAACCAAGCACTAATGCATATCCATCAGTTCAGCGCTCAGCAGTTTAGCTCCACCCAAAGACTGCTTTTTGAAAGAGGCAGAATCTTAAAGACACGGTAACAAAAACAGTCATCTATGTTTACTTCTAAGGCATAAGAGAGATTGGAAAATGTTCATGTAGATATGACTGATGAGCGGTTTTGGTACATAAACCGCATACATCATCACCATAAGTGGACAACGTTATATATGGGGTATGGCCAAGCCAAACTAATGTGCTAATGCACTATTAAAGCAGAAAAAGATAAGGAAAGACATCAGCATGAAAAAAGAGCTTCCAAAAGAGGGAGATGGGTGGAGGGAGGAAAAGCAAGGAGAGAGATGAGGCGTGTGTGTGTGGGATAAAAAGAAAGAGAGAGCGAGAGAGAGAGAGAGAGAGAGAGAGAGAGAGAATGTGTGTGAACATGTGTGTGGAGAAATGTGGAATGAAGCTAATACCTCCTCTAATAATTCTCCTACATTATTACAATTCTGGCTGTCATGAAGAACAACAGTGGGTGTTCCAAGCTGAACAGAATGCTTGCTACAGTGTTAGTCAATGCATGATACAGTGAATGAGACACATCATCTGGCACTAAACATGCACACACTCAGTTTGTGTAATCATTTAAGAGAAAGGAGGGGTTGTCCTGACCAAACTAGAACCAGAAGACAGTTTAATGAACAAGATTTAGCATTATGCAAAAATAATGCAAAAACAAGTGTACAAGCACTTAATTTAGCGTTAGTGATAGATTTTCAGTTTGCCTTTGCCTGAAGCTGAAAACACAGCATTTGACTGTGATTAAGTCTTAGAATTACCACTGCAGTTACAAAATCACTGAAACAAGCAGAGAAACAAATATCACATTTGTGTTTATCAGCTAAAGACTAGATATTTTATTATAATTCAAATCTGAAGAAAAGATATTTAGCTACAGTTACAGGTTTGTCACGTTTTGTCATTTCTTGACACTGAAGCAAACAGACCTAAGCAAAGACTTCAAGCTGTCGAGGCAAAATATAAATCAAATTTAATTGAAAGTGTAACTGATTATGTAATTAGTCAGTTTCATAATAAAATGTATAGTATAAGTGTAGCTAATCGAAAGTAATAATAACTCTGGACTTCTAAGGGTTAATTAATAACTAAACACTCCAGTTCTTCACTTTCATTCCTTACAAAGTAGTACTTGCATAGTAGTTTCATAGTATTTACTCAGGAATTCACGGTCATTACTGGACAATAGGCATCAAGCTTAATACCTGACTAATAGGCCTTGAGTTTAAGAGGTTAAACTGAACAGAAGAAGCTGTACTGATCTCTGATGAAATACATTTATACAAACAGCTGTCTTGTTGGAATGTAACACTCTTTATTTGGGTTTTTGATCAGTTATGTTTAACGGTTCAGGCGGCACTACTATCTGACTGTGCTTGTGAAACAGAGAGAATACGGATTTAGATTGTGCTGCCTCACCAGCATGAGGAGTCTGGCAAGCCTGTTTTATGGTCTGTGCTCTAAATGCATGAGCAGACACAGAGCCAAGGTAACACTGAAATATTAATACATCACTTTAGAAAGCTGACTGTGCCTATAAATGTAGTTTAATATACCAATCAGCCATTACATTAAAACCACCTGCCTAATATTGAATTGGTCCCCCTTGTGGCCCCAAAACAGCTTTAACGTGTGGCATGGACTCCTCAAGACCTCTGTAGGTGCGCTGACAATAGCAGCAGAGCCTTTAAGTCCTGTAAACTGGGAGTTGGGGCCTTCTTAGATCTGAGTAGTTTGTCCAGCACATCCTGCAGATGTACAATCTGATTGTGATTTGGAGAGTATGGAGGCCAAGTCAACACCTTAAACTCCTTGTCATGCTCTTCATTTTGCAGTGTGTCAGGGTGCACTATCCTGCTGAAAAAGGCCACTGCCATTAAGAATACTGTTGTCATGAAGAGGTGTACTTGATATGTTGTACAATGTTTAGGTAAGTGGTGCATGTTAAAGTAACATCCACATGAATGCCACTGCCTCCCCTGCTTGCCTTCTTGCCTCTTCCCCAGGTAAGTGATGCACACACGCACCTAGAAATCCACATGATGTAAAAGAAAATGTGATTCATCAGACTAGACCACCTTCTTCCATTGCTTTATGGTCTAGTTCTGATATGGACTTTGGGGTTTTGTGTTGGACAGAGGTCAGCACAGGCACGCTGGCCGGTCTGTGGCTACACAGCCCCAAACACAGCAAGCACTGTTTGTTTTGACACCTTCCTATCACAGCCAGCATAAACTTTTCAGTAATTTGTACTGCAATAGCTTTTCTGTGGGATCAAACCAGACAGGCTGTATTTTGCTCGCCATTATATCCTTCGCCTTCGTTGCCCATGACCCTAATGCTGGTTCATAGGTTGTCCTTCCTTGGACCACTTTTGGCAGGGACTAACCGCTGCATATGTGAACACCCCACAAGACCTGCTGTTTTTGAGATACTCTGACCTAGTCTAGCTATCACAATTTGGTCAAAATTGCTCAGATCCTTGCACTTGCCCTTTTCCTGCTTAACTTACTGCAAGGATTTGTAATAGTTTGACTGTTTCCAGTTGCCTGAACCTGGAAAACTGATGTACTTCTGACTGATGACCCTACTCATTAACTTCAGCTTTTCAGAACACAAATCTAAATAGGTTTTCTAAAACTGACAAAACCATGTGACTAAAAAATGAGTTTTTAAATTGCCATATCTAGGAGTTCATATAGAGAAAACAAATTTTTACTGCAAATTACACATATATTTTCAAATGGATACTGTTCAATGTTCATCCAAACTGTACAAAGTATCACCACTTTCGAGCAAAACTGGTTGTGAAGCATTTTCCTTATCATACTAAATGTAGTTGCTGGACATGAAAAGGTTAAACTCAGTGGAGGAAACTGCAGTAATCTTTGCTAAGATACATTCTCACAAAGTCAGCCCAAAGAAACATCCCTCAATAGATTTGTACACGCTTGATTTTGCTTTGCTGTAAAGGACCTTCTATTTGTCAACTGTGCATTGAATAAAGTGGTGGATTTTTCAGTTGTTAAGACATGAAAATGGTATGATGTGACACAGTTCATCATAAAAACACCTACTTGTACACACCCACACACACACCCATGTATATATATA
>JBBPCZ010000023.1:7532925-7578019 GCA_037974445.1 Brycinus macrolepidotus | reverse complement strand
GGGCAGACCAACGCCCAAGACTGATTTGGTGCAAAAATCAGGGAAGAATAACAGGTCTTTTCAGCTCTCCTAGTATGTCAAGGTGAAACGACTGACTGGAAGTGTTAAGTTGTCTGGGCAGGGTCAGGGTCGTTGAAGATGCAATCAGTGAAGGTCTTCACATTCAGTTGGCAAAACATAATGAAACAATAAAAAAACAGGGTCTTTCTGAACTGCCTAGTTGATGTGACTTCCTTGCTGGCCGTCAGGAGCTGGCATTCAGGGGGCATGGTGGGAGCAATGAATCAGCAAATACTGGGAATTACAGGGAATTTACAGAAACATTCGCTAAATATGACTCTGTCTTGACCACACAATTTCAGTCATCAGCTGTATTTTCTGGTATGTCCCACTCAATCCAAAATGACTTGATCTCTGCTCCTGCAGCTGCTGTTTCAGATCATGTCAAAGGTAAATTCCGACTGCTCCCTTTATAGCGTGGCAGGTGGATGAAGTACGACTGGGTCACAAACCATTTTCTGAAAAAGGAACAGAGGGCAGAATTTAAGTACAAATAACGTAACGAATTTCATGATGTAGGTCTAAACTGAGCTTCCCCTGTTTGAAAGACTAGCAGCCGCCGCTGATCTGATATGACATCTGTAACAAGTCTATTTGCTGTTCATAAGTATTTTTTAAATTCTGGCTTCACACACTTTGGGTAAGCCAACCAAGTGTGTGTGCAACAACTTCTACATTTCCTGCAAATTATAAAATGAACGCATGCCCTCAACACAAACCTATAAACTGCTCTTTCACAAAAAGTGCATCATAAAGTATTGGGTAATAAGAATGACAGTATTCTCAAAACAGAATAACTGTAGATGAGCAACAGAAGAACTGTTTGACTCATGGCAGTTCTGTTAGTGTACCAGCTTTACAGATAGGTAGGTAACTTTAAAATCTCTAAACTAGCAGTAATAGTATTTTAACAGCTACCATTACTAGCAGATGTACCAGCTGCTTCATTAGCTACTTACAATTAAACTGTACTTAATGCATCATTTACATAAATAAGAGATATTTCACAATGGGCAATTTAAAAGACTGAAATCACAAGTGTAAAGTTCCTTATTTGTAGGAATTAGGTGAATATGATATGGCATGACTGCATGCATGCACACATTTTTTTAAATTAAGAGACAGACACACTACAGGATTTCTTAATTGATTGTCATTAATTATGATTAATTTAATTTGTTGTGCTGACTTATTTATGTGTTTATTGTTTTTCTCCTTTTTAAGTACGTATCTGTTTGTCCAATTATAATACACTTTGTGATAAAATCTTATGGTTGCTGTTATTAAGGTTCAATCATTTGGCATTACCAAAAATTCCTCATTCTCATACATTTGAAGATATATTTACATATCTTGGCATATGGATATGGCATAATGGCATAAATCAGCTATAAGCTAATAGAGACAAAGGTTAACATGCTGCTCTGTATTATGTTTTGGCAATCTTTTTGATCCATTGTATTGTTTGAAAACAAAACACAGCCTCACAGCTACTTTAAATCACACATTTTGCAAAAAGGCCAAATTGCAGTCTTTGTCCTGTTCTCAATACCACGCAAGCCAGTCTGGCTGCAGATTAATAAGCCTGATAGTTTAATATTTTTATTAACTGGCAAGTCTGTAAAATTTTATTTGTTTCTTTTGTAAACAAGCACAATTCATGATCTACACCATTACTGTTAAAACTGCAGTCACACCATGATAATAACAAGCCTTTTCCTAAAGTATGTATGAGGACTGATATCACATCCATTTAAATAATCTGTTTATATAATCCTGAAGGGATTAAACACAGTTGCATAAATTGTAGCACTAAAATGATTTAATTTTACCTCACATAAAGTGAAGAATAGGTCATCAGAGGGCATACTTCATGTCAAATGAAAATATTGTTTTCTCTAGAAGTTTCCCTTCTCTCTATAATATTTTTTTCACCTTCTTCAGGCAATGAATAAATATGGAGTGCAGCTCTCTGGAACAGAGGGTTTATCAAGACGACGTAAACTGAGTGGCCCTGAACTTCTGTGCCAACTCAAAGAGACAGTGCAAATTACCACATTAACACCAGACATGGAACCGTTTGCTGGATTTCCCTGGGCCTCCCAACTGCCACCACGACCCCTAATCTCTGACCTGGGTCCATTCAAAACGTGTGCAGTTGTGTCATCTGCAGGTTCTCTGCGAAACTCCGGATTAGGAAAAGAAATTGGTGCGTAAGATTCACTTTCATCTTGAAGACTGATTAAGACTGTAAAAATAGTTTTGCTACAGCATTAAAAATCTAGCCGTGTTAATTTAGATTAGTGGTTCTTACATTTAGGCTTTAAACTACTTGCATGCAGCTTGCAGTAACATGTACAGTTCAACTCAGTACAGTACCTCATGTACAGTAACTCATGTACAGTAGCGTGATGTGTTGGAAGCATGGGAAACTCTAAAATAGATTATGGTGTGGGCTAGGTGGAGCTGAAGCACCAGGACTCTAGCATGCACTTGGCGTCATTCTCAGATGTGCAGCTCTTAAACATTCATGTTTGCCAAGAAAGTTCTATTAAACAGAATAACACCAACATGATGAGTAATCAATAGCTCCTTCAATTCTGACTCAAGAATAAAAGACACTATTCTCTCACAAAAACAAACTAAAAACAGTGGAAAAATCGTCATAGAAATGTTCCACTTCGCCTGTGTTACTGAATCACTATTTGCACAATATCAGCCATGCATATCAGCCAGCATTTTCTACCTCTCTCTTGAGAGGTATACCACTAGAATTATGCAAAATATACCTTTTTTCATGGTAAAACAATAGAAGGTGACACATAACTTAGCTTCTAATGTATTAGACTAATTTAACTAATGTTCTTAACATGTTTCTTTTTTCAATACATGAGATTTGCCTCCCAGTAATTTTGCTAAAATTGTACTAGGTCTCATGCAGGTAAATTGCCCTGTTAATCTTATTGAGACAGAAAACTGTGCTCACACCTTTTCTGCTTTATTGTAAAAAAAGTATTATGGAAAGTTAAGTATTTGTTTTTTCTCAGTTGTCTACAATACAGTGGCCTTAGTTTCCTTAGTTTAGATTTTGTGGGCTACACATGGCTTTACTTTAGTTTTCAGCAAGTGTGTTTTTTCTAATTCATGTTTTTTTCTAATTCACATTCACATGTTATGTCATCACTCTGTGTTCGCAATGTAGCAGCAACAGCTAATTTAAAGTTTCTGACAGTAAACACTGCAGAAGCATGTGGCCTTTTTTCCTAATTCTCCCCCTCAGCTGAGGGCTGCTCAGGGCTAAGGATATTTACAGTGATAATATGTGCTGCAAGTTCATTTAAAATTGAACTGTTGTTGTGGTTGGAGCATTCAGAAAGATAGGAGTCACTTACAAACATGAATGTGAATCATTAATGCAAAAAGACCTGAGCAAAAAATGTGAACTCAGCAGTAAGTGCCGCTGTGTTAGCTGTAATCATCCAATGGCTACACAAGAAGGAAAAACTGCATACTGCATGCTGAGATTAAGTCTTCTAAGATGCTTGTGTTTTACCTTGGCCCGAAAGCCTCAGATTCCTCTGAGCATATTTAATGAAATGATGCATTCTTAAAGATGGCGGGGGACGATTGGTTTATGGGTCACGGGCTGAAGGACGAAGGAGAGAGGAATTCAGAAGGCAGTAATTAGAGAAATGAGATCCACCCTGAATCTACTGCATATATTGTGTATAGGTCATGAAACAGCTTCAACATCCAAACAATGCATTCAATGTCTATGAAATTAATTTGGAATTCAGCCGTAGGCTGCATGGACATATAGTGTATTATTTGATTCTAAAAGCCATACTCTTTTATACTCACCTATGTAGTGCACTATGTAGGGAGTAGGAAAGCATTTGAAATTCTTTTTTTAACCCACTATGCCAAACATTGTTCAAGTGAAATATAGCCAAATCAAAAAATTACTAAAGGATTACAAAAGACATGGTTATCTGTCAGCCCGTAGTCAGAAAAATAATGTACAAAAATTCTCATAAAATCTTCACACAGTGGCCAGCCAACTTCGATCTGTTGCTGCACAGTGTCAGCTACTGTAGATCCTTTAATTTTGTTGGAATCGGTTTCCACAAAGTGGTTGCTAGTCTTCCTGGGATCCACTCAACAGCAACAACAATAAATTCAGAAAAATAATATTAAAAAGAATACTGTATCGAAACAACGAAAATGAAAACTAAACAAACCAAAACAAGCCAATCCTCAGGAAAATAAGTACAATTACTGTTCATATAAAACATTAAACCTGCCCTGAACTGAAAACCAGTACCTGCTTTATGGGCCATTTGTTGGTTAGTTTTTGATGATGCAGTATAGATCGAATCAGTCAGAAGCATGCAATATGTGGCAGTGCATGTCTTTCAAACTGAGTGCGTGCACATAAATGGCTGATAAATACATAGGCTTATAGTAGCTAAATTGCTTCATCTGTCATATCAGTGTGTATGAAATAAGTTCTACGCATGAAGACAAAACTGAACTACAGTGAAGGATAAATGTATCAATTTGTGGCAACAGCATGAATAGTCTATACTTTTTAAGCTTGGCTTTTTTCTGTGTGTATTTCTGTAGAACTGCTGACCATAGACTTTTCTGCCAAAGTTCCTCTTACTGCTGCTGCTGATTTTAGGCAAGACTGCGCTGGACCAAAATATGAAAGTTTACAGTACTGTTCCAAAGGGACTGTAATTTTGGACTTCTGAGGAGCAGAACAAAAGTCTGTCTCTTATTTTACGACATAAATAATTCACATTATGAGAATGGTAGCTATCATGAATGCATAATGGTGTGATTGGCCCGCTTTAGAGAGGCATTACATCTGACTCATGTGATTAATTAGATCAGGCCACTTTCTTCCGTTTTTGAAGCTCCTTCCACTTTTGATGGTCCAATTCTGATGCTCATGTGGCTTTTGTAGGCACTCTCAGCACCACTGCATACAGGGAACAGCCTACAAAACCTGCTGTTTTGGAGATGCTCTGACCCAGTCATCTAGTCATCAAAATTTGGGCCATGTTTACACTTGCCAATTTTTCCTGATTCCAAAACATATACTTCAACAACTTTTTGAAATGTCCTTATAAATACTGTTTTTCTCTTTAATTCCAGATTCTCATGATGCAGTGGTAAGATTCAATGCTGCACCCACTTTAGGCTTTGAGAAAGACGTGGGCTTGAAGACTACAGTTCGCTTGATCAATTCCCAGGTATGTATAAACAGTCACCACATGCACAGAAGGTTTGGGAAAATTAAGTTAACAATGTTAAAATAAATTAACAATGATTCATGAAAACATAATGCTTCAAAATAATTGTATAACAATCATTCTCTTTAAGGTAATGGCATCAGAAGATCATCACTTCCTCTCCAGTTCGTTATACAGTACGGGGTCATTAGTAGCTTGGGATCCTGCACCTTACTCCTCAGACCTTAATGAGGTAACAACACAGTATTCTCCTCATCTGTGTTATGGTGTGAAACAAATTTAAAATTTTTCCAAAATCAGCTTATACTTAAAGTGCAGTTCTTAAAGTTTTTTTTTTTAATGAAAAAATCAAACATTGAGTGATTGAGAGCTACAAAGTGTATCACTTTCATGTGATTGTATTTCTTCCAGTATAGCTAGTTACCTATTTAAGATGGCCTGGACAACTCTATGGAATTCACTCTGGTATATACTCAGGGGTTGACATAATTTTTTTGCTCAAGTACTCCAATGAGTACTTACATGAATGAACTGGTACTCACCAAAATTAAAAATCTTCTACCTCACTATCCATGTCATCCTCACTTCTGCTGTCAGTTTCACCAGTTCTTTCTTTCTGATTGATCTGCCGATGTGCTGTTCCCATTCATTGTTCAACTGCAGACTTGGGTTTGAAAGTCTCTGTAGTCAGCTTGGACATGTGAATGTGCATCAAAGCTGACAAACTTTTGTCTGACAAGCAATTTCTGTACTTATTCCTGATTAGGTTGACTTGTGAAAACCCCCGCTCACAGACAGCACTACTTAAGGGGAGAGTGACAGAAAGTGTCAGTATTTTCTGAATGTTTGTGTAAGTATCCGATCTGTCAGTGTTAACAATACTTAGCAAATAATTTACTGAGGATGCTGACAAGCGTTTTCCAGCTTGCTTTAATCTCATCCATTCCGTTGAAGTAGAGTCTGATTCTACAGACAAGCAAGCTTTGTACTTCTGAATTATATCATTGAGGACAATGTTTCCAAAACCATGAATGTCCTGCTTGTCGTTGGGCCCTGTAGAGGGAAATGTCACATGCATTTAATGATGCATACCGGCTTTCAAATTCTGAAATCAAAACTGTTAACAGATCCATTTTGTCTTTGTCCGCATCAACTTGACTGGGTGCTGTTGACCTGTAGTGACCATTGCTTTTCAATAAAAGACTGAATTGGCCTACAGCCCCCGTGAGCTCGTCTTTACACTGTCCAATGGTAATTTGCTCATGCTGAAATATAGCAGATGTCTGTTGCAAGACACTGCCAATATCCAGCAAGTATTATAAGAAACAGTGAAAGCGTTCAGTACAAATCTCTTCCATGTCTGAAATAGATGACAGTTGATCCCTAATTGCAGGTAGAAGCCTCCAAATTTTAATCAAAGTTTCATGCCTCCACGCAGACCACCTGATGTTATGGAACTTGCCAAGTTTCACAAATTGAATTCCTTTCTCGTCGCAAAGTCGCTTTAGGGAGTCCAGCTTCTTTGCATCGCCCTTCTGCAAATAGAAACCGAGAAGTTTAGCGACTATCTGATTAAATTTAGCACAATATGAGACCGATTTATCAGCAGACTCTGCACAGTTTTCTAGCGTGTGTGCGGTGCAAAGTACGTGAATAAGGGAATCCCCAATGGCAACTACCCGTCGTAACTTTGCAACCAACCGTTGTACACTCCCACATTAACAGTGGCTCCATCTGAACACACAGAAACCAGTCTAGCTTTCCATTCATCACCCATTCCATTGGCGACAAATAAATTGTCAAGTCCGTCAACAATATCTTGTGTAGAGTGCATCGGACCTAAATTAAGTAAACCAAGGAAATCCGATGTATATTTACCTTTGCTGGAAACGGTTACGAGGTACACAATTTTGGGTTTTCAGCTGAGTAAAAACTGGCATGTCTGACTGCCGCAACTCTCCTGAGTGATTGACTGAACGATTGTCATCATCTTTCCTCACTGATTTAGTTGTATGTTGCTTTGAGTGGATAACTTTTATTATTCAATTCCTAACTGGATGTACAGCTCTACAAATTAAGCTACTACCTGACTCCTGGATAAACTTTTAATCTCATTACTCTCGACAAGTTCACTTACAAGCCTAATGCAGCCCTTCCTTGTGTCTGGTTGATTACCAGTGGGTTTATGCATCCCATTTTTTTTCTTGGCACATTATTATGACATTTGCTGGTAGTAATAGTGGTTTTGGTTAACAGGCTAACATGATTTCCATTTGGCTGTTAGTATGGACTCCATGAGCCTTTACTAACCTTACTAGGAATGTTCTGGAAAGGCAGAATGACGCTATACTTCTGTAGTGTGTCTCTTTCGTATCTAAACTGTTAGACCTAGCTGCCTGCTGAAGTATATACTGGCAATATCATTGTTTGGGTTATAGCTTGTGGCAGCATTTATCCAAAGCAAACTATGACCGGTTCTATCAGAGCCTCTTCTGGGAGCATTAAAATTTGTTATACTAAACACCCAGTGTCTCATCAATGAGAACTAGGTAGTTAACATTGACTTATATGTTTCTGACCAAAACCTGGCTACAGCATAATGACTATATTTTTAAACCAAGCAATGCCTCAAGGGTTTCTGTTTGTTGACACACCTCCACTGGTTTTGGGGATGATTTAGCTGATCTGCATCTCTCCACTTGAAGGATTAAAAGTCACCAGGCCTGGTATGAAATTCTTGTTCTGTAAATTTCTGGTGCCAATTTGTCACATCTGTACCTAAGGAGCGACGTCTTCGCAACCTGCACTGAGTGATGGGCCTGTGTCCTGATTGAAGAGGGTGGCTTTTCCATTTCTGTTAAGGGACTTTCTAGATTTCAGTTAAGACAACTGCCTGTCTCTCAAAGACTGTTTAAGCCTTCCTTTGAATTAAAACCTGTTTGTGTTCTGCACTCCTGCATTTGTGATCTCTTTCCTCAAGCCACAGAACATGACAGAAGATCGCACCATTCACATGGACGCAGCAGGAGTACCCCTACCGAGCGAGGAGGAACACCAGCTGCTACAGCGCCTCACAGACCATCAAGGCCAGCTGGATCAGCTGACATAGGTGGTTTCTGAGCTGGTGCTCAGCTTACGCCACATGCCCCCCTCAACTCCAATTCTGGCGTCTCCGCCACCAGCCCAGATCATGCCAGCTCGCTCCCCACCAATTCATCATGCTTCAGTTCTGGAGAGGTATAGGGGTGACCCATCAGGGTGCCGGAATTTTCTGTTAGCATGTGAATTGTATTTTGCTGAGTTTCCAGATATGTCACCAACTCAGAAGGTGTCCACGCTGACCCAGCGGCTCACAGGGCGGGCTCAGGACTGGGCAGTGGCCATTTGGAAGAGCAACAGTCTGGTCACCCAGAACTACTCTGAGTTTTGCCATCTCTTCCAGATGGTTTTTGATCACCTGGACCAGGGGCTATCCAGCAGCACTCGCCTGTTGCAGCTTCATCAGGGAACCACCTCAGCAGCCGAATACTCCATTGACTTTCGGATCCTTGCAGCTGAGATTGGTTGGAACGAACCTGCTCTCTTAGTAGTCTACAGGAGAGGTCTCAACCCGGAGCTCCAGACGGAACGCGGGCCTCGGCCTGGACCAACTCGTTACACTTGCTATCAAGCTGGATCTGCATCTGCAAAGCTGAAACCCTCCTCTCAGTTTCGCTCCCTGGTTCAGGGTAGGAAGAACCTATCCATGAACCGATGCACCTGGGGTCCTCCCGTCTTTCCCCAGTAGAGAGAAATAGACGGCTAATTGGAAAGCCTTGCCTCTACTGTGGTGATGGAGGGCACAGAGTGGCTTCCTGTCCCCGACGAAGGAAGAACCCTACCAGAGAAGACCAAGTATCGGTCTCAAAACAATATCAGATTTCTCAATTTTGTGTTCCTGTTATACTGCACTTAACTAACCATTGCCTCTCCCTTTCTGCTTTTTTAGACTCTGGATTGGCTGGCAACTTTATTTCCCAGAACCTAGTATCCTCTTTGTCTCTTCCCGTTGTCGACTTCCCGATCACAGTGCGAGCTTAAGACAGCCACCCGGTTAGTGAGGATGCAGTAAAGAAAGTAACACTCCCGCTGAGGGTTTCTATAAATCATGTTCACTATGAAAAGGTACAGTTCCTCGTGTTAGGACACATGGATCTGCCAATAGGATTGGGAATGCCGTGGTTAAAACAGCACAACCCGCAGATCGATTGGAAGAAATCTGAAATTCTCACGTGGTCCCCGCCATGTCGGGATACTTGTTTAAAATCTAGATTCCCTTCGCTAGCTACATCAGTAGAAAGTCTTGTAGCACATCTCCTCGTGAATATCCCCAGACAGTATCACGATTTAATGGAAGTGTGCAGCGCCTCTAAGGCGACCCGTCTCCCTCCGTGGGACTGCGTGATAGACTTTCTGCCTGGCACTACACCACCTCAGCCCCGAGTGTATCCATTGTCTGAGGTGGAGACCAAGGCCATGGAGGATTATGTGGCTGAAATGCTCAGGCAGGGCTTTATCAGCCGGTCCACGTCCCCTGCGTCGACTGGCTTTGTTTTTTTTGAGAAGAAGGATGGTGGACTCAGGCCACGCATCGACTACCACGGGCTCAATGAGGTTTCTGTGAGGTATCCACACGCTCTTCCGCTCATCCCCTTGGCCATCAAGCAACTCCATGGGTCTAGCATTTTCACAAAGCTCGACTTGCAGAGCGCATACAACCTTGTGAGGATCCGAGCAGGCGATGAATGGAAGACAGCTTTTAGTACTACCTCCAGGCACTACCATTATCATGTAATGCCATACAGATTAGTAAATGCTCCATCCTTAAAAACCCTATCGGAACACGTATCACATATATGTAAGGTCCTTCATCGCCTGCTCGCCCACGGGTTGTATGCGAAAGCCGAGAAGTGCGAGTTCCACGTTCATGAGCTCTTATTTCTCGGCTACCAGATCGGTCTGAGGGGTGTGGGCATGGATGAGAAAAAGGTGTCTGCAGTGTCTGAGTGCCCTGAGCCCCAATCAGTGAAGGAGTTGCAATGGTTCGTGGGATTTGCAAACTTCTATCTGAGGTTTATCCTGGGTTTCAGCTCTGTGGCAGCACCGCTTATGGACCTCCTGAAAGGGAAACTCAAAAAGATCCACGTCACGCTGTTGGCGTATCAAGCATTTAGAAAATTAAAAGAGCTGTTCATGACAGCTCCTGCGCTAAAACTGCCTGACCCAGCCAAACCCTTTGTAGTTGAGTTTGATGCCTCGGAGGTCGGTCTAGGAGCTGTGCTGTCACAGAGACATGGAACCCCAGGTAAGCTCCATCCCAGTACCTTCTTCCTGCGAAAGCTGACTGATGCGGAGCGAAATTATGACATCGGTAACCGCAAACTGCTCTCAGTAAAGGCTGCATTAGAGGAGTGCCGTGATTGATTAGAGGGGGCCCGACACCCATTCACTGTGTTAACCAACCACCGACACCTAGAATATATCCGGCAGGCCAAAAGGCTAAACCAGCAACAGGCACGCTGGGCTCTTTTCTGTACTCGTATCAGTTTCCATACCAGCCAGGGTCTAAGAATGGGAAAGCGGACGCCCTGTCGAAACGCTATCCTGTTCCTGTAGATGACACAGAGCCAGAACCTATTATCCCAGCAGCTGTTATCGCAGCACCTATTACATGGGATATAGATTCCGAAATCGAACATAGTGCGTTGCTTAATCCTGCGACAGTAACTTGCCCTACTGGTAAAGTTTTTGTACCTGAACTGCTGCATAATCAAGTAATAGAGTGGGCCCATACCACTCCTGTGACAGGGCATCCCGGAGTCCAAAAGACTGTCACGGTGATTAGTTGCAAGTATTGGTGGCCTCATGTCAAAGTGGATGTGGCTAGAGCAGTCCGCTCTTGTTCTGTATGTGCGGTCACCAAACTATTACCCCTTCCAGTTCCTCAGAGACCGTGGTCCCACATTGCTGTGGACTTCGTCATGGATCTCCCACGTTCTAAGGGGTACACTACCATTCTGGTCATTGTCTGGTTTTCGAAAGGTGTTTGGTTTATCCCCTTTAGTTCGCTTCCAACCACCCTTCAGGTAGCAGAGGCTCTGTTTCAGTCTGTGTTTTTGCACTATGGCATTCCGGAGGACATCTTGTCCGATCGGGGACCCCACTTCATATCTAGGGTGTGGACAGCTTTTCTCAAGAAGTTGGGGTCCACCGTCAGCCTGACCTTGGGTTACCATCCCGAATCCAATGGTCAGGCTGAGCGCTCCATCCAAGAGCTCAGCAGGTTCCTCTGGGCCTGCTGCCATAGTCATCAACATGACTTGGCAGAGTTCCTAGGCTGGGTGGAGTATGCCCAGAACTCATTACGCCACTTCGCCACCAGCCTGATGCCCTTTGAGTGTGTGCTCGGGTGTCAGCCACCACTCTGTCCCTGGGACACTGAGCCCTCTGACCTTCCCCAGGTTGATGAGTGGTTCAGAAGGGGAGAGCAAGTCTGGGAAGGAACACACACATATGTCACCCAAGCAGTCCAGCGGTTTAAGAGTCAGGCCGGCCCAGAGGAATGGAACTGGGTCCCGGCTCGAGACACCCTCAATCAGGTAGATAGAGGATAGAGGATTTCCACCATGCCTGGCCGGTTCGCCCAGACCCCTGACCTCATGGACACCCTCCTTGCCAGCTGTCGCGACTCGGAAGACCAGGTCGTCCTGGGTGGTCCCACTCTCATCCGGGAGTGTTGGTGGTGCCTTCTCACCCGCCTCCAGGGGGTTCTGGAGGGGGATACTGTCATATCTGTGCCGCCTCCGCCACGCCCCCCGCGCGGTCTGAGTCGCCAGTCTACTGATCTGAGGTTTCCCTGACATGCCTCCCTCTCCATGTGTAGATTTGTTTTGTTTTGGTTTTGGTTGTCTCGTGTCTGCCCGCGTGTTCTCCCTAATGATTACCTGCCTCAGTTTCCCCTTGTGTTTCTGGGTGTCTCGTCTTATATGTTAAGTCAATGATGATTGTTTGCTCCGTGTAATTGGTTTGCGTGTCTGTGGCTTTAAATCCTCCAGCCGATCCAGTAGTCCGGTGTGCAATCTCCCTCATACAACTCCCTCATGACCTGTCTGTTCTGTTCACCTACTGGCTCTACGAACTGTGAAGTCTCTGTTTCTCCCTTCAAGGTGTAGAGTAGAGTAGAGTAAGAGAGTAAGTGTTTACCAGCGAGGCGGAACCACTCGCTGTTTGGACGATCCCTCGTGGCTGCCGCATGACGCGGAGTTTCTGTTACCCCTGGGTTCCTTGTGACCCCTAGAATGGAGTAAAAACTAGTATCGGGTCCGTTGTCTTTGCGACCTGCACTGAGCTTGACCCTCGGCCTGTGTCCTGATTGAAGAGGGTGGCTTCTGCATTTGTTTAACCCAAGAGCTCTTGTTTAACCCTAACCCTAACCTAACCTAACCTAAGTAACCCCTAACCCTAACCTTTACCCTAACCCAGGGGTGGGCAAACTTTTTGGCTCAGAGGCCAAACAACATCAGCATCCTCTGTGCCATCTTCTGGATGTTTGAAAATTTGGCTGTGCTTAATGAAGCATAAAACTCATCCAGTTTAAGAGAGTTGAACGTCTCCTTTAAGACAGCATCACATTGGGCAGCTGGTAGCCTAGTGGTTAGGGTGTTTGCCCTACAATCAGGAAGTCGTGGGTTCAATTCCCAAGACCTCTAGGCACCTCTGAGGTACCCTGGAGTAAGGTATTTACTGGCTGCCCGCTGCTTCACTTGGTGAATGGGTTAAATGCAGAGGAAGAATTTTGTGCTGCTCACACTGTGTGCTGTGGTGTGTTCGCGTATGACCGAATTGTCACTATCACATTGGAGATCAATCCAACTGCAACTCCTGTGGCACTGTTTCAGGGTCTTGTATGAAGGGACATGACACCAGCTGAAGTGATTTGTCAATCCATCTGTGGTGATGTTGGCGAGTATACTCCAAGGTAGCTTGTGCCTCTTGATGACATGCTGTCATACAAGTCCTCTCCCCGTGTTTTCCCCTTTAGGGATTCCATGGCCAAAAACTCCTCCGTTATCTCAAAATTGTCATTAATCCCTCTGATAAAAATTAAAAGCTGAGCAATGTCCTTTATGTCATTACTTTCGTCCAGTGCCAAGGAATATAATGTAAATGACTCCGCTTTTTTGTTTTGCTTGTTAGCTAAGTCTTTGTCAATTAGCTCAACACGGTGAGTCACTGTCCTGCGTGATAAGCTTATTTTTTAAAATTTGTTCTTGCTGTCAGGACACAAGATACCTGCTGTCTCTACCATGCACTCTTTGAGAAACTCCCCTTTGGAAAATGGCTTGCTGGTCTTTGCTAATTTGAGTGCCAGCAAATAACTTGCCTTTGTGCTTGATTCTTGGATGGTAGTTTGTCGGATAAAGGTGTTTTGCTGAGCCTGCAAACTAGCTGCCAATCTCTAAAAGAGGTAGCTGTCCGTTCTTGTGTCGACTGGTTGTTAGCGTAATTAGCATGCTCGGTGGAAAAGTGACGGCTGATGTTGTATTCCTTTAAAACCGCAATGGTTTCTTGGCAAATAAGACATACAGCCTTTGACCGAACTTTTGTGAAAAAGTATTTAGTTGTCCATTCCTTGTTAAAAACTTGGCACTCACTGTCGACTTTTCTTTTCATTGGCCCACGCAGATGGGTTCAGAGCGGTAGCAGAGTGATAACAGAGGGTAGCCTCTGTTATCAAGTCAATGTACAGGGATTGATATAAGTGGTGCGCCAGTACGCATTGGCATGCGTGGTACAGTTTTCAGTATTCACAGTGCAAATGCGTACCTAATTTGAGTAACTTCATACTGCGTGCCCCGCGACTTCATGGCCCAAAACACGGATGAGACACACCAATCTTTGGCGGGCCGGATTAAAAAGACTAACGGGCCGGACGTGGCCCGCGGGCCGTAGTTTGTCCACCCCTGCCCTAACCGAATCCAAACCCTAACCCTAACCTAACCCTAACCCTAACCCAAGCCCAAGCCCAAGCCCAAGCCCAAACCCTAACCCTAACCCCTAACCTTAACATAACCCTAACTATAACCCTAACCTAACCCTAACTCTTACCTGTTTGTATTTCAGTGGTACAACAAGACAGATTACCCAATATTTAAACAGTATCAGCGCTACCGGCGGCTACATCCTCAGCAGCCTTTTTATATCCTACATCCCAGTGTGGAGTGGCAGCTATGGAGGCGGATACAAGACAACATGGCTGAGCCTATCCAAAAGAATCCACCATCGTCAGGGTTATTAGGTAGGTGATGTACACAAATAAATATTAACACAAAAAAATAATTTCATTCGTAATGAAATTAGGAGTCAAACAGTAAACAGTAGCTGACAAATTGTAGAAAATTAAAAAGAAAGCAAAAACGGAAATATAAGGTTTCGTACATGTATGTACATGGGGTGTGTGTGTGTATGGTAATAATAACTGTTCATATTAATCTCTTAGCTGCAATTATCTATGTTGCAAATTTTATTGTGTAAGACTTTAGTAAACATCCATATTATTCTTTACAAAACTGTAAAATAATCACAAATAAATGATCTCAATTTTAAATAAAAAAAGTCTTAGTGATTCCCCTTAAGACTCTTTTTTTATCAATGTGTTTTTGGTTTTCTGAGTTGCATATTCTGTTTCTCCCCAGGGACAGTACTGATGATGTCACTATGTGATGTGGTCCACGTGTATGAGTTCTTGCCATCACGACGCAAAACTGAGCTTTGCCACTACTACCAGCGCTTCAGCGATGCAGCCTGCACCCTGGGTGCCTACCATCCTTTGCTTTATGAGAAGAACTTGGTGAAGAGGATGAACCAGGGATCTGACCGAGATATCTACACTCATGGTAGAGTCACACTGCCTGGATTCAGTACCTTTAACTGCAACCACACTTCCACCTCGTCTGGTCTTTCAAGGGCATAAACTAAGGACTGCCTTTACTCAACTTAGCATTCAGAGTGGAACTGTATTAATGGCGCATGATTCATTGTATGATCACGACAGCTCATTCAGAACAAATGGAACTACAGCCCTCACAAGAGTGCACGTAGGAAACTCTCTAAGCTGTAAGTATTTTTAGCTATTAACAAGCTGTTAATAAAATTCCTAGAGGATTTTAAAATGCCTAATGAGCACCACTTGTTTACCCTCTCCAGTTCACAGAAATGTAACCTTATCCTATACTCAGTCCTTCGCCAAGTAAGTGATAAACAACCCTAACACACCGACCCCAACTGCTCTACCCCATAGTTAAATAGTTCTACAAGTAGTTGTGTAAGTATATAACCAAAGTACACAACAGTACAGTTATTTCTAATGTGAGATGAAAACATTGAATGGACTCATTTACATAGATACACCTGTTGTATTTTCCCAGTTTTTATTCCTTTTTACTCAGCAAATTCTCGGCCTGTTTCTACAGCTTTCAGTGAGATAAGGTCAACACAATTGGAAAACTGAACTACTTAAAAGAGAACAGAAGCTAATTATTCTCTAATTATGAGGCTAACAATTTATAATTACCTGACAGCACAAAACTCACTTACAATTACAACCAAAAAGCTATATTCTGGCCCAGTGTATACAAAATTAGGAATACAGAGCACTGAATGCTGTTCAGTAAAGCTCTCTCTAGAACAGTATGATTCTTGGTATGAACAGGTCAGTTATGATTTACTGTTTTAAACAACTGTTGAACAGGTAGCATGGAAACAGTAGGCCTCTTTGCAAATATAGGCCTACTTACCTGTGTACACACACACACTGCTCTGGTATCTCTTTAAAAGGGAAATTCCACTGAAATTCTACAGGCTTATTTGGTAATAAGTAAGACAATACAAAAATGTTCTATGAATGCAGCAAAATTAATTCCTGAAGACCACACAGAATACAAACACAAATCTATAGTAAATTAATGAAAACATAAAACTGCCCACATGCAATATAGTAGTATACCTATGTGCTGTGTCTAACATCATACATAGCTATAAAGTTATGTTGCCTTCATGTAATGTTAGAAATATTGTATTTATGAGATGAGTGAACAAAAACACCACCACAGTATCGTGATTATCATGATGGAAAACTCTGATTTTCAAAGAACCCTGACTTTCCAAGGTGAGGTCGTCTCAGCCAAGTAAAATGGTAGCTACTGATGGCTGTATTGTAAATTGTTTGTATTTCAGTTATTTATCTCCCACACATGAGCACTTAAGACTGAAATGTACACATGAAAAATTCGATATTTACAGTAGTGCCAAATATACCTCTCTAGGACATCAGAAAAACAAATAAAATAAACACAAAATCATTATTCTGAGCTTATCAGTCTAATTTCTAGCAAAAAGCAGATCATATTAGATCATTTGTTTTTAGCTCTGTTATGTTTCTGTTTTCTGACCTGCTAGAAAAGATCAGATTCAGAGCAGAACAGATTTTGATGCTATACGGTATGGTGCTTGATTCTTTGATTTGGATAATGGATTAGTGGAAAACTGAGGCTGAATGAGAGATATTTTTGGTGATGGCATTCAGCTTCATTGGTATGGAGCTATTCTTGAACCTATTTTGGTTCTGGGACCTAACTTTGGCAAAACTATTATTATTTTTCAAGAAAAGTCATTGGTTCTCTAGATGTACACTGTATCACCCCACTTCAATAGAAAATGGCAACCAAACCCAATTAATGGGTAACTACAACAGACAGCTCATTAGTCACTGCTAATAGTGAACTAGACAACCAGATCATGGCTGGCTTTAGTATCTAGTGATTATTTAATTAGGATCTCAATCACTTATGTGGTATATTTAGACAGAGTTTTTTTTGGTGGAATTTCTCTTTAACAGCTCACAACTCAAGCTGAGTTTGTATTATGTATATAAGCATTTGTTCATTACACTGTGAGGGACTGGCAGGCTTTATACCAACAGAAACACTGGACCACCAGTGCTGGGACTGTTCAACCTCATTCTTTAGAGAATGTTATTGCATGCATAGCTTAAATTGCACTGCGCCATACCTTTGATACGTTTCTGGTGATTGTGTTGTTAAATAAGTTCAGTAAAACTGCATGAATGTTGTTTCACTGTCATCAAGAAAATCCCCATACTTATTCATGATTTGCAGCCTGTTAACTGCTTATAGGCTTGTTTGAGATCACATAAGATACAAGGCTAGTCATGAATCCATCAGTGTCCACTTTTATTTATAGCTATTAACTATGTCCTCATAAACATATTTAAAAAAATGTCTCATGAGTTGCTTAAACCCAAGAAACCTTCACCTTCACATTTAGTTTGGATCAGATCAACTATAAATTATGCAAATTTCATTACAATTTAAAAAATGTAAACAGTTTTTTTTTTAATATTATTCCAGAACCTTTGTATGTAGGGAAGTTATTTTCTCATACTTCTGTTCTGACTTGCTTTTCATATTCTTACAGCAGACTCTGTAGACATTCAAATGCCAAAGTTCATGTTGATGTATTTCTATAGGTTTCTCATTCTTTGTGATCACATTGGGAAAACCTAAATAATGATTAAGTTATTCTGTTATTCTAAAAAAATGATCATAATGCACGCAGATAAGCTGCTGCTATTCCAGTTTTAGGCATGTATGCTTTGTCTTCCTCATTATGTTTCACTGCCACTGTGCGTAGAAGATTGTATGAGAGCAGATACAACAAGCTCTTCATTCATGGCTGTGACCGTGTGATTTATAATCTGGAAATAAGCTCAGTTTTAATAATACACCAGTCATTATCCCCTTACTCAGGAAAGGGGAAAACAAACATTGTTTCTGTCATAGAAAAATCCAAACTCTAGCATAGACATACCAATATCCTGCTTTTTCCAAATTATAATTTTAGCTTCTGATTGAATTCTTTCTTCAGTTTGCATCCTCTGATGTAGCAATATATCAGCTCTTATTGTCAGAAACATAAAACTGCCACGATTCAGCTAAAACAAGTTTTACTGGCACACTCGCACCAATGAGCACTGAACCACTGTGACCAGTGGTACAGTACATGTATTGATTGACCTAAATCTGGGAAAACACACTCCTCAGTACAAATGTTTGAAACAATGTACTCAAATGAAACATTGTATCACTGGTATACTATGCACACGTACGCTCGAACAACTGGGCATATTCTTTCTGATGTCTAAATTCTAAGAGATGCTTTATAGGGCCAGAGCAGCAGCAGATATTTGAGAACCTGTGTCTGAGCCAAAGCAATCTGTGTAGTATGTAATTAGAGCTCCATACAATCAAGATAATTTGCTGATAAAATATTGAAAATTTAATTAAATCTGGAAAATTGTACCAAACCCAAAAATGGGCATATTGTTACACCTTGATTGATACCAGCTCAGATTCTTGCTCAATACAAATGGGGGACACTGTAGCTTCTGTCAAAAGCAAGCTATATTCGAACAAAGCAGAATACTCACGACTATAAAGACTTGCTTACAAGCATATCACTGTGGTCATGAGGGTAGAAGAGCATGTAACACAGTCTTACAGCATTCCAGGTTTTCTGTCCTCTCGTGGTGCAAGCAAACATTTTGGAATCACATTTTGGCCAAAACAGTGTTATTCTGTTGCAATTAGGCATGACAATTGTATCACTTATCACTGTATAATAAAACAATAACATGTATGTCAAGATAAATAAATTATACCGAACGGTGTGTGTGTATGGTCTTTGATTTTAGTTTTAGAAGTGAAATTTCACAATTGCTAAAATGTATACAAGGTCATTCAGACTAGTTTGATCTGAAATGTGTCATTCTATAGATATTTCCTGAGTCAGTAATCGTGACTACTCAGTCTTTGTTCACAGCGGTGTTGATAGGAATTGGGACTAGATGTCTGAAGTGTTTAATTTGACACTTTTAAGTCCTAATTATGAGCCAGCATGGCATTAAACATGTAGTACCCATACTAGGGCACCAGCACAATGTTCCTGTAAGATTCATGCCCCATAACAGCTTTGCAAACCAAAAGTGGCAATTTCAACACCCACCTCATTTTCCTTAGTTCTCCAGTCATTGCTTAGCAACAATTGCAAGCTGCTTTTCAGGTCTTCCTGAGTATTCACAATTAACGTCTGCACCAAATATGCACATCATGCTTCAGTCAAAGGAGACAATCTCAAAAGAGAAGATCTCAGAAAAACAGCTGTGGATGCTTGTTATGTTAGAAGAGGTTAGTAAACAATTTCTGAAGAGTTTGGGCTTAGATGGAACACTTTGAGATAGAAAATTAAACATCATTGTAACCCACCAGGAGTAGCTATTCAACAAAAATCACTCCAAGAGTGAGTTGTATAATATTCTGGGAGATCACAAGAAACCCAGGGATAACATGAGGCTCTACAGGCTTCAAGGGAAGAAGGGAAGAAGACACTACTCTTCAAGAAGAATGTCAATGGCTTTTTAAAGTTTCCTAAAGAATAACTGCATGCCAGAAGACTATTGGAAAAATGTTATGTACACTCAAATCATGAACATATCTTTGTGACTTGAATGAGAAACGTTATCTTCTGAAAACTAAAAAGGTTCTAGCATAAGAACCTCATCCTAACACAGAGATTGCAGTATCGCGGTTTGAGGCTGGTTTGCTGTCACTGGGCCAGGACAGCCTGCCATCCTTTGATGGTACTATGGATTCTGGATTATATTCGTAAGTTGTTCACAAGAATGTCAGTGCATCACCCATCCATGAACTGAAGCTCAACAACAACCCTAAACACACCAGGTGATTCTGCATTCTGCAATAGGAGTGAAAGTCTAGAACTAGTACATGCAAAAAAAAACCTCTCTGTGTTCCAACAGTTCAGTATGAGGAATGGGTCTCTAAATTTGATGCTATGGTTCTTGTCAGTTCAGGACCAGAAAGTTCTCATACTGTACTTGGGATTTGCTCTAAAAATTAAAACCCAGTTAAAGCTCTACTTAGTTCTTGAATTATTAATTAATTACATGAAAGAACTCCACTCCATGCTCTTTAAGAAACTTTCGGAATTTTTAAACTTTTATTTACACATTCAGTACATACAATTTATACAATGACTGCATGTTTGTGGATTCATAAGTACTTGGGTTAAACTCATACAAGTACATTGAGTGGTTAATTGTACACTGTACTTCTGAAAGACACTAATAAATTGAAGTAAACACTAACTGAAGACATACTGTTACACTACATGTTGAAGATGACCTGGCAGGTGGTTCCACTCTTATATAAACACCTGTCCTCTTTCTAAACTCCTTTTTTTTAGCCTGAAATAGATGATGAGCCAGTACACAGTGACACAGAGACAACAATTCTCCAGGACCAAGCTACCACACAAAACACACAAGACTACCCAAAGGATGGGACCAAAAAAAAAAATTGACAGTACAGGACATGGCAGTGTAGCTACAGTGCAGAGGACAGCAAACAGACATTGTACTAAGAGTGTGTGTTAATGCAGCATTTTGTCAGATACTTTAATCTAGCTGCAGAATAATTAAATGTGTAAAAATACGAAATGTGCAGAGGAGCCATCGATGCTCAGCAGAGAGTGATAAATTTGTGCTCTCATTAACCGTCTCATTTGTTTTGTCATTGTTAAGAGACAGATTACATTTACATTTACAGCATTTAGCTGACACTCTTATCCAGAGCTACATACATCAGTGCTCAAGTAGTCCACATCAGTTCTTCAACCTGAAATGCTATAATTAAATCATCATCTGCTATATAACCAAGTTAATGCCAGCTAGGTTACACACCTAAACAACTCCTGCCAAAGAAAAGTCAGAGATTAATGCAAAAGTAAGATTACAAGTTTTACATCATTACGTGAACTGTAACCATGCTACCATGTTTCTGTATTATATTTAAATTTGAGGAAATAATTGTCTCACTTTTGCTGAACACACACAAAACTAGTTTGGTTTAGGTAAAATCAGTTAACTGCTTTTGACAAGGGCCAATGAAAAACATTTTTTATAGCTCCCCCTGCTGACAGAGTTGGAAAAAGTTTTAAAATCTATTTTAAAATTGAGGTTCCTTCCTGCCTGCTAACTGTGTTTTACATGACAGGGACAGACCATGTGTAGCTCTTTGTACACCCTGACTCTGAAAACACTTAAATCGCATTCTGAAAGGGTATAAAACCATTGGTCTCCCCGTCGGGGAATCGAACCCCGGTCTCCCGCGTGACAGGCGGGGATACTTACCACTATACTAACGAGGATAACCTGCGATGAAGTGTTATTGTCATGTCTCATAAAGGTAAATTAAATCCCTTTAAATGACAATGTTCACAGTTTCATGTTCAAGACGTCAAGTACAACAATTTTTTTCAAATGCAATCCTACTTGGTGCAACATACAGTGAAATGGTTTTCCAGCAATACCGATGCCACATGGACTTGGCAAGACAATATCACTTTACACTTACACTTAAATATCAGTCTAAACAAGAGAATATCGATTTACCAACATACAAATATAATTGAAAAAGTAAATAGTTTTATCAATAAAAAACGTGTTCAAGAACTGAAAGTGTGCAAAAAATCATTCGTGTGTGTGAGGTACTGTACATTATATACTGTGGATAAGAATGCTAATTGCTCGTGGATAGAAACATCTGACGCGTTCAGTTTTTGCTTTTAAGCTGCAGCGACATCTCCCTGACCTCAGTAGCAGTGATGGGCACGGCAGTTCTTTTAGATGTACTGAATCACTGGAATCAGTTCACTAAAAAGATTCGTTAAAAAGATTCGTTCACCGAATCATCGAATCATTTAGTGCTTGGCGGGAGGAGCCTACTTGTGGTGTGTGAGGCCGATGCTGGGAGCGGGGGGGTGGGGGGTGGGGGGTGACAGGGGCGGGCGTGGGTTTGAGCGGTGTCTTTCTTCCTCAAGTGATTCGGTTCAGTACGTTCACTTAAAACATTCGTTCTTTTGAACGAATCGTTCGCGAACGACACAACACTACTCAGTAGCCTGAACAGTTTGTGTGCAGGGTGTCCAGGAGTCTCTGGCTCTGGTAGTGAGAAATTCAGGGTGTGCTCCAGGTGAGGTCCTCAGTGATGTGGACTCTGAGACACTTGGGTTCCATTGATCTGGAGTGGGGTGTGAGTATAGTCCCCCTCTGTCTCTTAAATTCAATCACCATCTCCTTGGTTTCGTTAATGTTTTTTTTTTCATGTGTTTCATGTGTTTTCATGTGTTTTACTACATACGAAGTATGAACACCTCTGTGACACCTCTGAGGTGTAATGAACAAGCAAGTACTGATGTCCAGTTTTGCTGCTGCAGTAACTGCAACAAAGTCATTCCTGAAGTCATTCACAGAAAAAAAATACATAAACATACACAAATGCATAAACATACAAAAAGGCGTTAACCTGCAGAAGTTGCCAATATAAATGACGAAATATAATTTTAAAAATAGCAATATGGTGAAGGAAAACAAAGATTCTTGCAAACTGTATAAATATGTCATAGGACACATGTTAAGTATAATGATTCCAATATAACAGTTGTAAAAACACACAAGAAAAGAAAATTAATCCATAACTCAAGGCCTCCCCGTCGGGGAATCGAACCCCAGTCTCCCGCGAGACAGGCGGGGATACTTACCACTATACTAACAAGCACAAGCAGAAGCTGACCAAGTGTTTTTAGTAATAGATAGGAAGCAGTACTTCGTATTCATGAAAGGATATTTCATTCAAACAGAACGTTCAGATCGTCTCACAACTCATAAGTAACTCCTGAGTCCAAACACCAGCACATAACAGGAAAAACAGCTCCTAAAGATGCTCTGACAACACCTACCAAATCGCTCACCTACTGTATCATTAAATTTTAGAGGCCATTGCCAACAAAACCAGTGAAAGGATTTAAAGGACCCATAAGTGTTTAAAGGACCCATATAATGGAAAATCTCATTTTCCTTGCTTTTATAATTAAAGAGTTTAATGTAGTACATTGTTAAAGTTTGCAGTTCACAAACACTTACTCATTCAGCCCAAAGTAATTTAGCTCCACCCACTCATATTGAAGTTATGAGTGTTTCAGCCTAGACTGCTTTTTGAATGAGACACAATGCAAGGCAGCCAATCTGCAAAAAGCTCATTTATGTAAATCTATCTCAAAGGCACAGTAACTAAAAACCTGTTTAATTCAAAGGGATAATGATGGTCATTTAAAAAGGATTATAACTGTTTCGAAATATGTGCCTTTTAAACATTATTAACACCTAACTGGAAAGAAGTCTCTTTCTCTCTTTTTCTCTATGACAAATATCTATTACATAACATCATCACCTACTTAAACTGCAGCTCACTACAGCAAAAACACTAAGTGTGGTGGCCACGCCCATCCTCCCTGCACTCTCACAGGCAAGTGATTCTATTCCCCATACTTTTTCACAAAGTATTAGTAGTAGGAGATGTATGGTATGTGGTAAGGCCCTTGGCTATGTGTACTTCACCGCTTGGTTTTTCAGTCTACTGAAGTTATCTGCTATAACTCTTGTGCCATTTAAACTTGAAAATTAAAAGAGTGCACACATACCGATTATCATTTTTTATTGTTTTATTTGAGCTGTCATTATATTGCTATTACACATGTATATTCATAGCTGCATGATTCATTACCAAGTTTATACTCTAATCACATTGTTTGTTAACCACCAATTCATATAACAATTACCTTGTACTTAAACTTTAATTGTAACTGGATTTTGATAGGCCTTGTGAGAAAGGAAAAAGTAAAGTAATCTATATGTGCTGTATTATTAGTGTATTATTGAAAAAAAAAACGAAGGAACACAAAGTAAATCATTCAAATAGCCACACTGTTTTCAATGTTTCTAGGGGAGAGGTACGGGTACGGTAGCTCCATTTCACTGTTCCTCTTGCCGATGTCCTCAGCAATGACCCTCAGCTCTTTGTGTAGGGTCTCCACAAGCCTGCAAGGATCACCGCTGCTGAAGTAGCGCTCACGGTAATGGCATAAGGGTACCTACCGTAGAATCAACAATAACATGGATATTATTTACACTATTCCATAAGCAATTGGATCTATGAATAGAGAAACTAAGCTCAGTTAGTTAGATTAGCTTGTCACAAGTCCCTCTACTGTTGTGTAGCACCCATCTTTTGATTACCATTACTGCCTGCCAACAGTGATGCACACTTACATTCAACATAAGCTCTAAAACAAGAAATAATGAGTGCTCACATAGTCAGCAGCAGGCTGTGACAGCAGTAGCAGTATGGTGAGCACACTGCAGGTGGAGTTAACATCTGGGAGAAATGACAGAAGCTCTTCCTCAGTCACTGAGCCTTTCACCTGAGGAGGGGGGCGTAACATAACAGCTGGGCAGTTTGGCATCCACAAGTTGAAGTCCACCTGAATTTTAACGGTTGAATCATAAAGAGAGGTACATTATAGCAGAACAGACACAATAGATTAAGTACATTACACTTCAGTAGTAGATGCAACAATGCATGTCCTCCCCATGGTATTTTTATTAATGTGAATCAACAATGAAAGTTTGTCTAAACCTCACCTTGGTAATGACAAAACTGTGAACATGTAAGCTTGATATATTTGGTTGTGAATTGTTTGTATTTCGGTTGTTCAAGCAAGGGAAGCAAAACTGCATTTACAATTTTGGTGTAAATTACTTACTTCTAGAGTAAATGACTCACCTATTAGCAGGACGCTACATAACTTCAAAGTGGTTTGCTTGATTGATTTACTTGTTTAAATGTATCACTGGTGGTTGTATTTGTAATATTGTGATTGATTTATACAACATTGCAAGACTTAGTAAACAGTCACATCAGTATTATCCTGCTTTAATAAGCACTGACCATTTTTATATTTGGAAGTCAGCTCTGCATGTTCACACACCTGAGAAAAGTTGACGGCTGCATGCAGTGCCGAACAAGAGAAGATCACCATGGTGATGAACTTGCTCATTTCTTCAGTGGTCTGAAAGGACTGTGGAAAACCTAAAGGAAACATTAGAGGACTTTTAAAAAGACTACAGATCAGATACAGACACAGTACTCTGCAAAAGTCAGAAACCACCATCCATTTAATTTCCAGTCAAAGTGGCTTTTAAGTACAAGTAATTGATCACTGGTTCCTGTGATGGACCAGCTGGACAAGAGACATGAGGGGTAATCCATGTGGCAGTGCAAGAGAAGTGTTTATCAACACTCAAAAAAAAATCCCGAAGCCAAATCCAACACCAAAAGCACCAAAAATATTTTAAAAAGTTGCTCCAGGTAAAACTTATATAGGAGCAAACAGAAAGTGTGACGTCATTTCTGTCTTTTTTCCACAGGAAAATTTACCCTATATAACCACACCAAACAAACAGTCCTGTCTCCTCCACTCCATGAAGACATCATAGACAAAGAGAAGACAAATGAAATATTGCAAGATTTGATTTTTAATTTAGTAAAAGAGGCTTCTTTGTACTTTCCAGTTAAGTATGTTTTTTTCTGACACTGAAAAATGAATAATGAGTTCACTTCACAGCAGTGCAACTGAATGGAAACTAACTAAACAAAAGGGTGGTCTCTGACTTTTTCAGATTACTGTATGCTGACTGGTAATAATACTGTAAAGTATATTGTCAGTATCATATTGAGATTGCATTTGAAAATGTTGGTGGCCCTTTTACACTGCTTCTACAATACAGTATCTGTCACAATACTGTATTCATTCAAACTAGTACTTTAGCTGTTGAATGTACTAAATGTTGTCTTGTCTTGTTGTGCTTTTCTTACACTCTCTTTTCTTTGTTCTCTGTGTATTTTTTCCTGTCTGCACTTGTGGTCTTTGTGGTGTTTCTGTTTCTGTTCTTGTGTTGCACCGTAGGACTGGAGGCATGTACATGGTTTAAATGACAATAACCTACTTGACTTGACTTGACATGATAGACTGACATATCAGTTTGTCGTCTGTTTTCAGATTTTGTGTTTTACCTGTGTGAGTGAAGCTGTGGAATCCCTCAGTGAAGATCTCATGTATCCAGCTCTGTAGCTCACAGTCCTGCTGGACCTCCTGGTCACTGCAGTAATACAGGTCTACCCAGCTCACCACAAACCTGCCAAGAACGTCCATCAAAGATATTCTCGTATAACTGAAATCAGTGGCACATTAGTAAAGGTATCATATGGCTACGTCTCCTAAAGCACCTGTGAATGACATTCCACACCCTCAGAGCATCTTGTGCATAGTAACAGTTGGCCAGTGAGTCCAGTCCTCTCTCTTTCAGGTCATCTGGGACACACATGGAAGTGTAGCGCAGTTGCTCTGTGCCCCGAGCAAGAAGAAGAGGTGCTGCCGCCAGGCCACAGCCGATGGCCTAATGTGAAGATGATAAATAGAGTAACATAATTCATTGCCAAACATGTACAATGACCCTACTCTACTTTGGTAAAACAGAGTTTTGTTTTATTCACCCTATTACATATAATATATAACATATAATACATATATATTCCTATGTATCATTTACACATAAATCTTGGTACTCTTTATTGGGGTTCCTTTTAAACTGTTTGTTACCTAAAATATACATTTAAATCTCATCATACCCTCAACTTCAACAACTACATTTGGCTTTATTTTTTCTAAATAAAACCACACTTTGTTCAAAAATGCTATTTCTGAATGGGAATTTTCCAAGCTCCCATTGTGTCAGAAGTTTCTTTACTTTTTTCCCCATTGTTTTTTGGTCCCCACAAGATCAGCAAAGGTAAAGTTTTAAATCAACACTGTTACAGAGCGTAAGGATACCAGCCTTGTCAAATACACCATTAGGACCCAGAAGAGAGGCTCGCGCCTGGATATTGATCTGAAGAGAGGTCTTAATATGAGGCATCAGAAGCTGACAAAAGCAAGGTGAAAAAAGATCATTGCATTGTCAAACAAATGAATTCAAATTTAGCTCACATCATTAACATAACACATCAATAATATAACCCAGAGTCTTGTCTATTTTCAGTAGCAGAGTTTAGAATAGTTCTTAAGCTTAGCCTAGAGAAGATTTCAGACATTGTGCAGATTTTATAGCAGTAGAGCTTGGCATTCAATCTGGCATACCTGGTGCAGAGGGTGTATTTCTGGTAGCTTCCTGAGAGTGGCAATGCAGCACACTTCTCCTATCAGGTGAGTACGCAGGAAGTGGGAGAGCAGCTGGTGAACCTGGAAGTCTGCATGACGGACCCATATCTTTGCTAACAGCCAGTCAGGTTCAGGGTCTGAAGGCAGGAACACAGGGTTCTGTGACCCAGCATTCTTCTGGAGCTGAACCAAAGAAACAGAAAGCTGATTTATTCAAGAATAATAATTTGCCTTACGTAACAGTAGCATTGTCAAACACCAGCATTGGACACAAACACTAGACTTGAACAAAAGCAGACATACCCTTGGTGTAATATTACTCAAGTAACAGTAAAGGTCCTGTATTTATATTTGTGCTGTATTTATAGAAAAAATACTTGCATTATATACACATAAGTAACAAAGTATCCAAAAACAGATGAAACACTATAATTGCATTATTTTGTTAAGACCAGTGCAGCTTCAGACAAAAAAAAACTTTTAACTGGTTTGTTCAGTTGGATAATTGAAGTAGCGGGGTTAAAATTAAGATGTATATTTTAAAATGTAGTAAAGTCAAAATGAAGTCCCTAATGGAAATAGTTTAGCAACACAAATACTTAAAAATAAGTACTTTAAGTTTATATAAATTTAAAGGTGAATTATATGATATTTAAATTAATTAAATGTATTTTATTACTGTTTAGTATTTCCAAAAAAACAAAACATTCACACATACTAAAGTCTTATCAAAACATTTAGTTTTCTTTAGATGTAATGTGTTTGTAACTATTCCCAGTAAAGCACTGCTCACACACCTGGATGGCAATAGGTTTCAGCTCTTCATTACGGTTGTAGTGCAGAAGGCACAGAGGAGAGGCCAGGTATGACTGTTTGCCGTTGATGACATTAGCAGGCAACTGATCAAGTATCTCATAGTCCAAGAGAAATATAGCTCCTGCCTATGGTGCAAAAACATCACACAGATTACACAGATATTTGAACAACACATTAACATTAACCAAAGATCCAGACTGAGCACCCAACCCCTGGGTCTTACTTTAAAAAACTGAAGTAAAATCACTTCATTTTAGAATAATGTTTTGTTTCTTTTTTTGGAATACATTTTAAGATATTGATTTTGTAATCTGTGTGCAGCTTCTTCCTGCAGACCCCTAAATGGCAATTTGGCTGCCGGAAAAAAAAATTACTCAGATGTTTTAAATTTATACTAACAAAAAAGACACTGTTGAACACTGTTGACTCTCTGTGCATGAAACTGTCTAACTGATTTGTTGCTTTGTGTTATGAGGTGTGAAAGGGGAGGCGTGACAACACTTCCAAAAATAATTCATAACTGCAACTTCCTGTGGCTAATATAAAAATGTTGTTCCATAATAAAAGATGATAATTTAATACAATAAAAACATTTTTTATTAAATGTTCACTTGCTAGATTACCTATGTGTAGCCTTGTTACTGGTTTTGTAAATCATACGTATTCTCATCATCATAGTTATTGAAGAAAAAAACAATGCAAAAGATAGGGATCCAAAATGCATCTAAAACAGGCTGAAATTGCATACATTTATGCTTACTGGGAGAAAGCAGTATACTGAGTTGAAATGATCCAGTATCACTGACAGGTCTAATGGTTCTGGCTATCTGTATTTAATGATTCTAATGTAATGGTTCTAGCTATCTGTCAATATACAGAGAGTTGTGCAATAAATTCACTTTATTTTTGGCTTTGTGCATAGGGATGCAAAAATACATAGGCTCCGTATATATCAGACATTCCTAATGCATAATATTTCAAGAGTGTTAGCAACCTTAGAGGAAGAATATTTTTTCACTGTCATGCTTTCTAAGTGCAATGTCTTTTGCTGTTAAGAGTGGTTCACCACCCAAATATATCCAGCCAAAAGCAGTTCTGTGGTCACAAACAGACATCTGTGGAAAGCCTAGAGTATGCCTAGGACATAGTCTACATGGAAAAAGGTGTACACAGGCAAGGTGGAAGTTGTTCCTAACACACATACACACACACACACATGCACGCACCTCCATCTCTTGCTCCAGAGAAGAACTCACTGGCAGGAAATCCTTGAGCATCTCAGATGTAACTGGTAGGTTAGGTGGAAGGGTTCGGATTTGTCTGAGCTGCAGAGGATTACATCCATTAAGACACTGATATCCAAAGAAGGTGTCATCTCTCCAATGAGCCTGAACATATTCTGAAAAAAATAATCAAGGCATATTGAAGTAATACTAGAGATGTAGTGGTAATACATTAGTTACACTGGGTGATAGTTAATGTTCATGAAACAAAATGTCACTGCTTGGCATACTAGCAACCCCGTTATCTTTTCCATTGTGTGCGAACAGGATCTCCAGTTCCTCCAGGCTGCTCCAAGAATCTGCTCTGTCAGCAAACCCCCTAAGGTAGTTCAAGTTGGTGCCTGGGCTAAGAGACAGAGACAGGTGTGCAAACTTTAGAAGTGTGGCCGATGTCTAAGTAAAGTGCTCTAACACTCTTGACAAAAATTATAACCCATATTAAAAACATACTGACTCTCATCCCCCTGTATAGCCATTGTTGGAGTGAGCAGTACACAAGCTGAGTTTTTAGTCACTGTCTCATATTCCCATAGCAACTTTCACAGAAATCACACAGAAGTTCCTCTCAACTCACCCTAAAGGTTATTATTCTGCCATAAGTGTAATTTTTTCACAAAAGTAAATATTTTTCAGTTACTGGACTGAAAAATAAGTCACATTATTTCACTTTGCCTCTTAGTGGATGTATTATAGCATCATTTTGAAGCATCTAAACTCATGCTTAACTCATTTTGAGAGCTAAAGTGCAGCCATCACATGACACGTTTACTGTAATGCAGTGCTACAACTATGTCTCCTAAAGTACACTGTGAGGTCACTATTCACCATACATATTAAAAACAATTTTTTTAAATCTTTTTTTTATCAAAAATCTGCTTCAAAACATAATTAACATAATTAAATTTTATCGTGCTAACATTTGTTGTTCTACTTTGTAGTCAAAAGTAAATTTGTCACATGTGACAAAGCCTCTTTTTATTGATCATATTTATATATTTTGTGTATTTAAGTGGTAAGGGTCATCTGGTTCAAGCAACAAAGAAGTATATTGAGTTTGCTTCATTATATCAGACATTTCACCATCTATTTTAAGTATCCCCTTCGCCTGTTACAGTCAACTACACTCATGCATTTGTAGGTTACTTGTTAAAAATATTAATCTTGCTCAAATACTTTAAAAACCTATGATGTGTTAGAATGTGCCCCACTCTGCCCAATGTCAGTCAGTATTAAAATGGACTACCTCTGTCGGATGTAGCTCAAATTGGGACTGAGGGATTGTACACTGGTCATATCTATACACTGAGGGGCTCCTTCAGCAAAAGTGCTCCATCTACAGCGAAATATAAACAACACGGTGAACACAGATTCTTGTGTGAGTAAAAGGTTGGACAGAAGTAGGTTGAATGAGAAAGCAGCCTGATGTAATACCTGATAAGTTCTTGTTTTGTCTGCAGCTCTTTGGCTCTGTGCTCTCTCAGTATTGGCAGATTTTCCCACTTCAGCAGGCATACTAACGGTAATAAAAGACAAAGAGAATATTTGAAACAGTGGACAACAATGACAGTATTTCAGGGTCTTACATCTAACTTCCCTGTTTAATTTGCTTATTCTTACCCACTGCTCTTCCTTATTATTTCCATATTTAGATGTCACTGACTTTTCTGTGCACTAAAAACACCTGCTCTAACAAAGAAATGTAAGTTTGTTCAAGTTTCCCAGTAGCAAATTAACACTGTAGGCTCTGACTCCCTCAGCCATAGCTGTTGTTTAGAATTAACATTGTGTATCAGCTAAAATGAACATGACTGTAAGGCATTAGGCAAAAAGCATGGAAATGACAAAGCTGTAAACAGCTTGCCTCTGTCACCGCGAAGCTCAACATCACCATCTGTAGTCTTGATCCATCTGCTGCAGGGGAAATGCTCTACCTCTTCAGTGTCAGCTCTCAGTTTGAGTTGCACATCAAGACAGTGCCAGTTCAGATCGGGAAAGCCAGGGCGAGCCTTAACACGCAAGCGCACCAGAACCACTGTGCCAATCTCATTTTCGGGCTGGATCACAACTGTGCAGACCTGTAAAGAAAAGATGATTAGAAAATTATATGAATGACTACATAAAATGACAAAGTCTTAACCGGGTTGGTGCATGAATTTTGCCTAATGGTTGAAATATGTCATTATCATAGCTACCCAGGAGTGCCAGTACCAGTATAAGGGTCCAGTACAGACATGAGGCCCCAGTTCAACTGTCTTGAGTGCACTGCTGGAAGTTATGTCACTGATATAATGATTTGGCTTTCTTTTGTGTTAGGTTGACCCAGAGTCAATAAAAAAAATCTTCATTCTAAAAACAAAGTGGAGGCCTTACAGATCCAGGCAGAAGACACTGTCCATCTGGAACTACTCTGACTGGAGAGCATTCACTCTGAGAACCAATCAGGGAGACCCAGAGGGTGTTGTACGATCCCGACAGAGGCCCTGGTGAGGTTCGGATTGTCATATGAAATCTCTCCATTTTGATTCACGAGGACACCTCTAGAAATTATAAATGATAGAAGTTAGAGTGTATACTTTGTCATTTATGTAGAATCTTGAAATCACATATAAATATGTAATCATTTGACCTGACAGGCCTATACACAATTTTGCAGATCAGTGTGTATGATTACTCCTAAAAGTTATGATCAGTTAGAAAAGATTTTTGTTCGTTCCCTGAAAACAATCACCAATACCATCATTTGCATATAGAGCTGACAAGAGATACCTACATTTGAATTGTAAATAACACTCGCGTTTCATGAAAAGAGTTACGCAATGCACTACCAAATAACATAAAATAAAATAATAGCAAATATACCAACTATTCCCTCTTAAGGTTTCTATCCATAAAAAAGTAATTGTTCAGTTGTTCAGTTTACACTGTATAGCCAAAACAGGCATATTTTAGTGTTTAATGGAAAGAGGTTCAGTGATCTAACTAATCTTTTAATCCTTTGGATATACTACTTAAACAGAAACTTGATTTCACATGGAAGTATAAATTAAAAAGATTTTATCAGCCTTACCAGATGCAGTCCCAGATGCACAATATCACTCTGCACTCCTGCTGGGTTCTGGACAGTGTGTGGGTGGTTGGCATGCTTTTATACACTCTTCCTGTATTACTAGTTACGTGACCTTTAGGAAAATACTGGCCTCATTGTCAGAGCACGGATCGGCTGTGTATGACCTTCTTCAGCTTACTATGGGACCAGATCTACAGTAAAACTAACATTTCTGACAAAGTCTACTGTAAAACGCGTATTCCCTGACCGGGAATCGAACCCGGGCCGCGGCGGTGAGAGCGCCGAATCCTAACCACTAGACCACCAGGGACCTCTTAAAGCGGAAATAGTGTTTACGGCGTAACAAAACATACACATGTACTCATTCGCTCATCATGCAGTCACCGTGTGTGTACTTAACGTGTAATTGATTACATTACAGCAACAAAGAATAACTTTAGTATCTCCTAGATATGTAGTGTTTAAAGAAAAAAGAGGATAACACAAAACCAACAGCTCGGATCAAAGCAATGTTGAGAGATGATGCTGGTGAAATTTCAAAGCTTCAGCGCCCGCATAAAACCACTTTATTAAATCTTCAGCTCCATCGCAACAAAACATCATAAAAAAAAATTCGATAAAATCACGAGAAAAGCAGTTCGAATTGGGACAAAGAAGAACCCCTGACCGAGACCTCGTGGCGCAACGGTAGCGCGTCTGACTCCAGATCAGAAGGTTGCGTGTTCAAATCACGTCGGGGTCAAGCATTTTACTCAGTTTAATAACTAGCTCCCAACAGTCCCGTTAAGTCTCTATTTCCTATACTATATGGACAAAAGTATTGGGACACACCTGTTTTTCAGGGTTTCGGCTAGGTCTCCTACTCCCATTGATGGACAATCTAAATGCTTTAAGATTAAGACATTTTGGAGGACTTTGTGGACACAGTCTGGGGAAGGTCCTTTTCTATTCCAGCATGACTGTGTCCCAGTGCACCAAGCAAGGTCCATAAAGACATGGTTGGATGAGTTCGGTGTGGAAGAACTTGACTGGCCCCGCACAGAACCCCCATGATGTGTCCCGAGAACTGCATTTTCTGCTTTCTCTCATTTATATGTATTTGCCCTAATCCAGCAAAAGAAACAATCTACTCACAGTCAGTTTTTATTTTTCACAATGTTAACACTGAGAAAGCTAAGCGCTGTGGAAAAAGGCTTTTTTGTAATAAATGTGAGGCCCCATCCACAATACACTTAACTTTTACCATCCTAGGGTTTCCCAGTGTATTATGCATTAGTTTGAAACACAGGTTACAAATGTCAGAAATGAATGATTAATGCTAACAGATGCGATATATCACAATACTTTGTCATAACTGTACTTCAAGACCAGAGCTAGTTGATTCCAGGCCCACATTGTCCCACCATAGCACACATTAACGTCCCACTCGAAATCACTGTCTCATTAAGCTTCACCTGTTCAAAGTGTTTTACACAAGACAGTTTATATGAAGAAGACCCTACCTAAAACCCCCTACCTAAAACCCCTGCTGATGCTTTAAAATTTTCAGCAGGTGTGTCCATACCGCTCTTTTATCTTCCAGGCTGATTCATCAGTACTTCTGACCATTAAGAACTCCTTCCACGCACTCAAAAATTCATACTGCATAGCAAGTGAACCCATCTTTACAATCTTGAAATGTTTCCACACACACACACCATCAGGTACTCTCAACATTTTTATACCTAATGGGAGTTTAATGAAAAGTAAACTACCATTAGGCATAAAAATAAAAAGTTCTGGTAGGTAAAACAAAAGGGATTTTCAAGATAATTTAGAGAATTTATCTTGAACCTTATTCATAGCCTTACTGCAAATAATTATAATTAAAACTAAATGAGCTTTCAGAAAGAAAATGAACAGATTGTAATCTTAAAAATGTTTTTTAAAAATAAATATTTATTTTCTTTATCCAAGACACTTAAAAAATATATATATATATGTTACAGGTCAACAAGCAAATGCAAGGATGTTTTTGTATACACTTGATGTCCAAAAGCAGAGAGGGCTGATGTCTCATACAAAAATTCCATCCCTGTGTCCAAGGGTACTGCAAATTCTGCTACCATTCGCACCTCAAGGGTACAGTTCAACAGGTCCCAACTTGGATTAGCTAGGATAAAACACGTCTGTATTTGGTTTGGCACCCTGAAAAAGAGTAGAGGAGATAAAAACAGAGGTCAGAGCACGCATAGAACATTCACTTCCTTCCTCAACAGTCTCCTTTGTAAAATAAAAAAGAACCAACATTAACACCCCTTTCATACAACACCACTGCAGTCCATTCAACTGTAACTGTGACTAATCTATTTAAAACGCACCCAAAACTTTTGAATAACATGCTTTCCTAAAGAACAATGGTGTACTGACGAAAAGGATCCTCGGGGGGATATATGTCCAAAGGTTTTCAGATACTTGCATTTCCTCTTAATTCAAGGGCATTAATAAAAAGTTAATGTTGGTGAATTCACTAATGGATATTTATGGTCATGGTATTTTTCTCTTTTCTTTTAAATACCATTGCTTTATTCTTACCAATTTAGAACTGTTCAGTGGTACAGGGTCTGGCTTGCCATAGTCTGGAGGGTTAGCAAGAGGATCATAACCTAGGCGTCTCAGCATTGGTGCAATGTCAGCCATGTCCTTCACCACATCATTAGGAATTTTGCCCACCCATTTAGACAAGGCTTCTGTATTTACTGGATTGACGACTTGGTCCGTCGACCGTTCCACCCTGCAACAGAAGCACAATTTTTCAACCTAATGAAAGCCTAGATCAAAGAAATTAGATATCCATGCATAATCATGCCCAGCAACAAATGGTTCATTAACTAAAATGTGGGCAGTTCCTGGCATTTAAAAAGTAATGATGCACAAAAATGAAAATTCTGGGCCAAAATTAAAATTCAGGATACACTGGGTCAAAAACAAAAAAAGCTGATATTAAACCAACAGTTCCAATAAAATAAACTTACTAATATTATTATAGCATGTGGGCTACATTGTATACCACAAAATAAAGTGTCCTCAAACACAAAGCAGTTGCTCATCCAAGGCACAGAATTTCATGATGTTTTAGGCTATCCTTTACACTTTCTAGAGTTCTAGAGTTCGTAAAAAAAAAAATTGTGATGTCAGAAGCTGACAACAGACTGTGCTGAACTCAGATTGCTTGAAAGCATCTGTGCTGACTGGCTAGTTAAAACGAGCAAGGCTGTCGCAATTACTTAATCAAAACTGATCAAGTTTTAATATTAAAACCGTCCTGTTCTGTACTACTGTTTTGTTCACTCAGTTTTAATGTCTTGCACTTTTTTTTGTACTGTGTAGATGGTTGAAATGATAAGCACCTACTTGACTTGACTGCAAGACAGATTAGCTACCTTGTTGGGAACACTGAAAACAAGATCCAAACAAGTGCCAATAAAGGCAGATAAAGATGCACCAGTCAGAAGTCACTTATAAGACCCATGATTGTGTTTGTTAAGAACTGCATTTTCTGCGTTCATGTATATGTATTTGCCTTAACCGTGCTGAAGGAAACACACGCAACATTGTGTTTCCTGTGAGAGCTAACAGCTGCAGAAAAGGGCTTTTTTGTTATAATGTGATGGCCCTAGCCACAAAACACTTAACTTTTACTATGCGTATCCGGGATGGCTGGCCCATGTATCGTGCATTGTGTGTGTGTGTACTCAGAAATGAACGAGATGTGTCTGTGACATGCAAGATTAATGTTAATGGATGCAGTATATCACAATACTTTGTGATATACCATTGAATTCCAGGCCCAGAATGTCCCAAAACAGCACACACTAATGCTCTATACTGTATAATGCTGTGTGTCTTCAAGATTAGAACTGCACTCGTATGCTTTCCACATCTCATTTTTAGTACCAGTGGATCTGGAGTACTGTAATTGGGGAAGTAAAAGGGTTTTGATTCAAAAAGCAATGGCCAGTCAGTTTTCACATCACTTGCGTTATTTCCCTAAATTACCACCATATGCCTGGATTGAAACATCACAGACAAGATGTAGATGTCAGCACTGTGCAAGAGGCCCCTTAATAAGGAACAGCAAGAATATGATGCACAGTATCCATAACCTGGTTTTGTCATGTTACTCTAACGTTAAATCACATATATCACCATTACCAAGAAAGATCTGGGTTTAGCAAGGTGATTTCACTCAAGATTTACTTCTTTGTACAGATGGGGGTGCCAAAATATATCACAATACCTTTCTGTAGCATACACGTACAATAAATCATTTTTAATAAGTTTGATCAGCCACAACATTAAAACCACTGATAGGTGAAGCCAATAACACTGAATACCTCATTACAATGGCACCTGTCAAGGGGCAGGCTATTTCAGGAAGCTAGTAAACGTTAAGTTCTTGAGGTTGATGTGTTGGAAGTAAGCAAGTGTAAGGATCCGAGCAACTTTGACAAAGCCCAAATTCCCTGTATTCTGTGACTAGAAGCTACTGCCCTTTTAATGGACCCAAGCAAACTGGGAACAGGGTCAAGGCACCCAAGGCTCATTTTTGTGGGTGAAGGTTAATCTGGTACCCAGTGAAAAGCTACTGCACCAGAAATACCTAAAAAGGTTCACGCAGGCTATGATAGAAAGGTGCCAGAACACACAGTGCATTCATCTGGATGTTACTTTGAAACATACCCCCTACCTAAACACTGTTGAAGCCCAAGTACACCCCTTACTGGCAACAAAATTCCCTAACAGAAGTTGCCTCTTTCAGTAAGATAATGCACCCTTGCCCTCCAGATTCCCCAGATCTCAATCTGATCAAATGTCTGTGGGATGTGCTGGACAAATTAGTCAGATTCATGAAGGATCTGGTTCTAATGCCTTGGTGCTGGATACCACAGCAAACCATCAAAGGTCTTCTGCAGTCTATGCCATGGGTCAGAGCTTTTGCAGCAAGAAGGAGACCTACACAATAGCAGGCATTTGGTTTTAATGTTATGGCTGATCAGCGTATTTTTCACACACTGCACCAAACACAATTAAAATAAGCCTACATACGCTCTCTGTGTAAAACACAGTTAGTCAGTGTCCTGTATCATCATACTGCCCCACCCCTACTTGTCAGAATACTAAAAATTAGACATTCATCCTGGATTAAAATGATAAATGTGCATAGTACATTCATGTACAGTGCCTTTCCAGGACAGAGAAATTCAGCTTGAATAGGGGCTTAAACCTCGTTATTCTATATGCTCTTTACTCACTTTGACAGAGACACTCCTCCAGCCTTCCCAATGAGTTCCTCGTGGTGAAGCACTGCCGGATTCCAGGGGATATCCAGGAACTGAAGGAGCTTTCGCATTTCTTGTTCTGGATGCAACACCAACTGTTCATAACGCACTGGCAGACAGTTCCTTTCTGAAGCGGCCAAGCACTGGTCAAACATAACCTCCATGGCTCTGTTCCATTTTATCAAGCAGTCTCTATAACTAGTCAAGTCAAATCCGGTGATAGTCACCTTTCGTGAGATCATAGAGTGAACTGTGGCTCGGCCATCGCGAAGCATCAGCACAAATTTGGCATTTGGAAAAAGTCTGGAGAGGTATGTAAGGGACTTGAGAGCAAAAGGATCTTTGTTACACAGCCGTGGCGCAGGTTCACCATGGCCCACAATTATCTCCAGTAGAAAGGCACGGATAGCAGAGTCTAGAACCTCATCCGTGACACCAGCCTCATCCAAGCGGACCCTCTCCCGGGCCGAGCGGCTCCAGGTGGCCTGCATGGCTAAAAGACGGGGGATGACACGAGTCTCCTCTCCACAGCGCACCTCAGGGTGGGCATCCAACATGGCCCGCATCAAAGTGGTGCCACTACGAGGTACTCCACCAACAAAAATTAGAGGACTGTCTTCACTGTATTCTACAGCAACAGACAGGGGGTAACTGAGATTCCTGCTAAGATGCTGGTTTGCGCCCCATGCACCCCGAGATCTCGAGTTTGGGCATTCTATGGCACTAAGACTGAGATAAAATACTGTGACAGAGCTGATGACCAGACAGGTCAGCAAAACACTAAAAGTCTGTTTCCTCATGGTGCGTGTGTGTGGCAGGGGGAATTTGGGGAATTCAATAAAAATCCAGATGGCATGGAAAGGGCCACAATGGACTCGTGCCCTGGACAGCAAGGGTTGAGAAAGAAAATGTGTAGGAAGAGAAAAAGGGAGCAAGCCAATAGAAAGAAAAACAGAGAGGAAAAGCAGGCGTTAAGAGTAATAATGGAAGTAAGAGAGGAGGAGAGAGGAAAAACAAAATAGTTAAAGTAGGCGTAAAAGCCCCTTGAGTCCTTGCTTAAGGGCTGACTGCTGAATCCAGACTTGCTGAGTCAAGCCACTGGATGCTGATCAGCTCCATTGTCTCTGGAAAATGGGAAGAAAGAAGAACAGACAACAAGAAAGTAAGCGAATCAGAAAGGAAGAAAGTGAAACATTCTTTAAGATCTCCCTAGAATTTACTACACTGCAACACAAAACAAGTGTGGACACTTGCAATTATTGGTGACATTACCAATCTGATCATAAAAAGAAGACAGAGATGACTTAAACAATGACTATTCCAGATGTAAGACAACTGTTCAAATACTTGTAGAAATTTCCTTAGCAAAAGACCCCGCACCTAGGAAAGCACCCTATTGCACTTTGCTGTTAAGTTTATAGAAGCACCACAATAAAGATTAACGAGGTTACCCAAAACAAATCTATCAGCCAGTTAGTGGTCTGCTGTGCGAAGAAACAGTGTCGTTAATACAGAGGTTTTAATACAGAGTGTAGTGCAGACTGCATATTCAAGCAGCATTACTGCAGCTGTGCACGTCCCTGGTTTACCCCGTCTGAACAACAGGTCAAATAACCCGTAAAACCATTTACAGCTACACCTAGCCAGGTGTTACCTGAGACCGAGTTTCATGCTACCCTGAGGGTTTCCTGTTCTGCAAAAGGCATTCACAAATTCAGGCAGGCAACACTGCAGTGAAGAAGTTGTTGGCTAACCGTCCGTTGCACGTTCACACTTACATTTAACTACCTAAAAACCGTAACAAGTTTTTTATAACGCTCCACATCCACAATGTGAAAATCATACCTATGTGGTGGAATTCAAATCACTATGAGAGGAAAGTCAACATTTTCTGCTCTGCCCCCCGACGGAGTACGAGCTAACTAGCTTGCTAACGGTTACTTAGTTGCGTTGAAAAAGGTAAACAACACGGGACTAATAACGGGTTCAGGTGCGTTTAGATTCGATTAGCTTTAAGATTTACACAAAATGTGACGTTAACTCGATAAACAGACAACTGTGCTGAAGAGAAAATGTTGTTAGCCTTCGTCAGGACGGGCTACTAACTTTTTACAGCAAAGCAGACCGAAATAAGACGTACTCTCCCAGCAGCTCCCAGATACTCTCTCCAGTGGACTGTAAATGTTCACGCTGTGGAGAAGCATCCACATGGACATGCAGCCAGACTGCTCGAATTCTAAGCCTGAAGGACTGACTCCTCGAAGCCTTACTCCAACACCTTTCAGCAGCTGTGGCTAACGGAAATCTTTCTGAGCAGAAAACACCAGTGCAGACGATCTGCGAGACATTCAAATTACCACTACTGCAGCTCTTCCACCACAAAACACAATTAGATTCGTTTACCCAGTCGTGGAAGACCTTGGTGCACACTAGTGGCTGTCTGGATTCACTGCACTCACCTAAAAACATTTAACTGCACTATCACACAATCAACACTTTTTTTCGCCTTCACATTCCCCCCCCGCCCCTTGTCTGCTGTGATTTTTGTGCTGCAAAGGGGTGCAAAATATATGGTGCAGCTCTGTGCAAAAAATATACTCACCAGATTATTTTTGCATTCAGAAATGAGGATATTCATAAGCTAGTAAACTAGTAAAAGAGCGATAAAAAACTTATTTAAAGAGAACGTTGCACAAAAAGATTGTATGTAAATAAACCAGGGATTGCAAAAGGGATCGTACTCACATACTTAAGTAATAAAAAAAACAAGAAAGGTTCTCATCCCTTCTAAACAGAACGAGTAAAGCTGCAACTAGACCAAATGTCTCCGCGTAAACAACTGAACAAGAGAGTAAGGGAAGTATGCAAGAGAGGAAATATATCTCCTCTGCAGATCTTGAATGCACACATCCCTTTTCTCCTGTGAACCGGCTGAACCACTGAACGTGTTTCTGTAAAAACTACCATTCCTGCTGCACTTTGTCGAGGAGACTCAAAAGGGCCACTTGTTTTTTGCTTTTTTATACATTTTCCTATATTCTACATTTTTACGTTGGTATAGCTTTATGTATCAAAGAGTCATAATTTTTTCATAACTATTTACTAACCTCATTATCCCCTAAACAAGCTGTGCCTTTATATGTAAGCCTGTATATGTAATTAATCTCTGTTCCGATTGGCCGCCCTGTGTAGCCCCTTGTTCAAAAACAGTTCCTTTATACCTTTAGCTTAAATGAGTGGGTCTAACTTGCTGATTGCTGAACAGGTAGTTTACGCACAGAGGAACCACTTTAATAAGTTCACCTAACATAACACCCATCTTCAAGTGTCAGGTCCACTGGTGCACGTTTTAATTTACAACAGTCTGTAGTCAATTTTTTTTCTACATTATTTGTTTACTCTTTTAACCCTGCTCATTAAAAGTCAGGACCCCACCTACCCACCAGTGAGCGGATCATTCTTGGCACCACAGTGACACTGACATGGTGGTGGAATTTCAGTGTGTATGTGCTGCACAGAGCTGATCACACACACAGCAGTTTTTAAACATCTCAGTGTTACTACTGGGCTGAGAACAGTCCAGCTAAAAATATCCAGCTGTGGCCAGAAACTGACACCTAATGAAGGAATAGACAATGACTAACAGTGCAGGACCAGATGAACTACCATCAGTAACTTTCTATCTACAAGGTAGAGAGGTTAGACATGTCTAATAAAGTAGACAGTGTAGAAACAAATATAAAGAAGTATAAATAAATATAATAGTGTAAAAAATAATATAATATACACTATATAATAATAGTGTAATAAAACTCCAGCAGCACTGCTGTTAGACACAATGTCTGTATATTTAAATAATAACCTAAAATAATGAACTCAAAAGGAGTTGTTTACAAGTTTATTTTCTGTATATGCACTGTTTGCAGTATATATACAAAGGGAATTTACAAAAAAAGTGAGAATTTTTTTCCCCCCATGATATGGTTACTTTATGCTTACACAGATCACTTAACAGCCAACACATTTCCTAAAACTAATCATCAGATTCAACACTGGGATGCTGTGGTGTTTCAGGTTTCATGAATAATTATTCATAAACATACAGGCAACACAAACTCTTATTAATGTAATGAAAACCAAAATGCACAAGTCAATAACAGCACCCTCAAAATTAGCTACAAATAATCTGTAGTCTCTGTTAAAGATTATCTGGGCCATATAAATAAAATACAATAACAAAAGAACTAGGGAATATTATGTTGTAAAGAATGTCCAGATAACTTGTCACTGGTCTGTGCTTGCGTTCATCTCAGCATCTCCAGGAGCACTATCCTCTTGCTGTGGATCTCCAGGGAGGATATCTGTAACCTTCTGAATAAGGTCATCTATCTGTTCTTCAGTCAACCGCTCCTCACTCTCTTCTACCATCTATGCAGGAAAGAAAATGTGTTATATACCATACGTCAAATCAAACAATCCTTTATCACTTTAGTCAATACATAAATATTATATATAAGGAACCAGTCTACCCCACTACACTGATGAGTCACAGACAGAGGCAGAGACAAAAAAAGCACAAAACAACAGAAAAAAAGACACCATATAATATCAAAGTCTGACCAGCTGGATCTCAACAGCCGTTTGTGGTCTGTGGTTCAGAAGCTGTAACTTCTCTGCTCTGAAAAGAGAAAAAGAAAATAAGAGAAGGCAGTCTGTTTACAGCTGTTGCCAGCTAAAGAATGCTAAGCCAAATGGACTTAACAAATTCCAAAATAGTGACATAATCTATACAATGGTGACACTAACAGACAGGCGTTGAAACGTGTACTGCAGTTTGCCACACCACATGACACAAGTCATCACGGTACATTCTGCTGTATCTCACAGAGAAAATTACAGAGTTCATCAGCAGAGTTCAGACAAACCAAACTCTATAATTAGACATACAAAGTGGATGCACACCACAGCAGACATAACAGGGAAGATAAGTAACGTCGCGAAAGTTTGCAACAACCTTTTTTTTTTTTTAAATAAAATACATTTCAAAATTGGACAACATGAGAAAAACTGTGAAGTAATGTAATACTATCAGGAATGAGCCAAAGCTAACAGTTTAAATATCTGCAATACTCACTTGGTGAGTTTGTGTGGGAGCATTGCACTCAGGAACTCTTTCACTGTCTCGGGTTTCTGGTGAGCACATGGTGTCTTGGAAAGATACTTAAGAGTCTTTAAAGGAAAACACAGATGAAATGCAAAATCAAATGTCACTCATTTCTGACACTGCAAAGTCAATACATCAAATAATTATCAATATTTTGAGTATTCAACATTTACCATCAAATAGAGAAATCGTGCGGTTAATTAAGCTTTAGTTCATGCTTATTAACCTACTTTATACCACTAACCTGTAAAGTATTACCATTAATTTTACAAATAACTAGTTAAAATAAATTGCTAAATAAAACATATTATGACAGAATACTCATTCATTTTTATATTCCTATACCTTTCACGCCCACAGTCAAAACCTTACTATGCAATCTGCTAAGATGCCTGGAAGGCATTAATTGATTTCTAAAGGAAAAACAAACACCATGAATTCACTGTATGTTCAGCTGGCTCACTAACCTCATACATAATTGTGTTCAGGTTCTGCTGCCCAGTGCTGTGCTTGTTTTTAACACTCTCCTTTCTCTTTTCTTTTAGCTCTGTTAGGAGCTGATAGACCTAGAAAAAAACAAAGAGACACAGATACCAGCCCTAGTTATTTAACAGATCTGAAAATAACTTAAGTTGTTTCTTTCCTGCATGGTTGGTAAAGGCAAACCACATCCCGTTTAGTATTAATCCCTGAAATAATGTATTATTTACATTATTACTACTATTATTAAAATAGATTTATTTAAAAACAATGAAAATATAACTGTTGTGATAACATTAGTGTTTGTATATGTAACATTACTAACCTCATAATTGCTGAGCATAGCAGCATTAGCATCCCTCCTGCAAAGTACGCATGAAAGATTATTAAAATAATATTTCAAATAGAGGATGGTGAAGTTCAACTGTACACAACTGTGGTGAAAGGAACTAGACACACAGTCTCTAAAAGCTCCATCTTAGAAATTAAATACATGAAATCGTAACATACACACTGAGTAATGCATGACACTGTTTGATGATAGTTATGGTTTAGGCTTAAGATTTAACATATAAAACATCTATGGAGTAGAGGTACTTGTATTAGGCAAAATAGTTCCTTTAGATTACATGTAAACACACAGAAGACACGTGTGGATTCACTGGAAAGTAAATAAATTGACTATCCTGATCCCTGGTTCCTATTACCACCATCGTAAAGATTCACCATTTCACATCAAACTGATCTAAATGACTTTGTTTACATCTCAACAACCGAATTATGCAGAAGCGTAGAAAATTACGTTAAATGTCCCTTTAATGAGTCGTGCAGCAAATTTCTTAACTAAAGCTGAGGGGAACAAAAACAAATGTGCTTTTGACAAATTTCAAACGCATACAGGTCAACATCGCTTTCTTTTATTAAAATTGTCACAGTATAAGTCGATGTGGACATCTGTATACAAAGACTGTAGGTCGTCTTTACTAAACCAGTGTGAAAATAGTGAATAAATATTCAGACAGAAGCAGGGTTTACAAATCTTTACTCCTGTTTTATCAGATTTAAACCCTCTCACTCGTCCTGCAGGACAAACATTAAGACAGTGGTTTATTCAGGCATGTTACATTTATACATTAGCAGTATTGCTATGTACGTGACCGACTACAGAAAGTCAGAAAAGGGTGAAAACACACACGTTTCTAAATGAGCCGCATTTAGTGACACTTTTATCAGACTCTTACACTTCCATGTGTGCTCGTCCTGACGGGTCCGCTTCTGTAAAGTGTCGGACAGAAACAAGAGAACACGTATACTCGTTCCCAAAGCAAGCAGTATAGTAATAATAATAAAATATCAATAATATCATTAATAAAACCTTAAAGCAAAGTACATAT
>JBBPCZ010000023.1:7503362-7530534 GCA_037974445.1 Brycinus macrolepidotus | reverse complement strand
ATACGTGTGTGTGTGTGTGTGTGTGTATATACACAGCATACGTTTTTATCAAATGTTTGTCTTTAGTCGTTGTCTAATTAAGCTCACTGATTAGCTCTCAGTGAAATGAGGGGCAACGTCACAGACCTATGATTTACTCGTCAGTCTCTAATTTGCAAATTTGTCAAGAGGGCAGGGGCGTTATGTGGGGGAGGGCTATTTTAGAGGGGAGGGATATTTTGGGTGGGATATTTTAGAGGGGAGGGGTGTGTTGTCTGAGAACTTGCTCTACCAGATATGTTCCTCCGGTAAATCTGGCAAACTTTTGTGGGCTTTCTGTTTTCTAGGTGGAGATCGATCTCTAACCGCTGTGACTTTAAATCAGTAAGCTTTTTTTGCCATTTGGTATCTAACTGAAACACTAGGCAGACCTGTCTGGCACCCTCGAACATGGCAGAATTGGAGGTAAAGACCACCTTCTTTATTTCCATATTACTCTGTAGGAAAGTGGCAGCCTCGTGCTAACTCAGCTGTAGACCTGAAACTAGAGGGAGATGAAATGTTGCGCTCTGTCATGTGTGTTCTTCCGAGCAGGGGAACAAACTGTGGGGCGGGAGGTTCGTGGGGAGCACTGACCCTATAATGGAGAAGTTCAACGCGTCCATTGCATATGACCAGAGAATGTGGGATGCAGACATCAGGGGAAGCAAAGCCTATGTGAAGGCACTGCAGAAGGCTGGTCTGGTCACCAAGGAGGAAATGGACCAGATTCAGGCTGGCCTTGACAAGGTTAGGTAACTGGCTCTGTACTTTAGCTAGATGTGACTTTTCTGCTGTGCCACAGTTCATTTCCCCCGTTCTCAGTAGAGCTTAATGTATACCAGACAAAAGTGTGTCCTGGCACAGCTCACAGCTGTACTTTCACATGGACACAACAGCAGTTAACCCTCAGTCATGTGACACTGCTGCTAGCAAGTGTCCATTGTACAGTTTTTCCAGAAACACATCTCTCTGTTTCATTCAGCTGTATTGGGTGGCTGTTGTGCTGTAATGCTGACTCAAAACAAAAAAAAACAAACAAAAAAAAACAACAACAACAAAACACCCATATCATACTGACTGTTATTTTCCTCATTCCTGTGAGTTTGACTTCCTAGTTATTTAACAAGTTTCGTAAGACACATATTTGTCTTATGATGTTGCGGCTTGTTGGGGAGTTTTGGAATGAGTTAATCTATTATTTCTATTGTGTAAAATCAGGTTTTTGATGAATGGTCCAACAGTAAATTCCAGATCAAGCCTGGCGATGAGGATATTCACACAGCTAATGAGCGCAGACTAAAGGTGAGTCTTCTCGCACTGTGGATGTTGTACACGTCACACTTGCATTTCTGAATCAAACCATAATGACGGGGAATGTTCCACAAGGAAGCTTGGTTTCAACATGACTGAGACTGTATTTAGCAAAACCTGTTGTTGAATGCAGAAGATTATTGGTCGAGTGTACCGCAGTGCAGGTCATAGCTGACTTGTGTAGCAGGTTTTATTGGCACTCTATCCTTTTTCGCTAGGAGCTGATTGGAGAGGCAGCTGGAAAGCTTCATACAGGAAGAAGCAGGAATGATCAAGTAAGTCTCACTCTGAACAAGCCCAAGATTCAGACACTAAACATAATATCTGTACATTTTGGGGTTTTGTAATGTGATTTTTTTTCTCTTTAATCTGTTGCCTTTATAGGTTGTCACAGACATGAGGTTGTGGTTAAGGGATGCTATTGCCACGCTGAAAGGAAATGTCCTAGAACTCATAAATACGATGGTAGAAAGAGCAGCTGTGTAAGAATAAACCGATTATTATGCAAACACTGCTACAATATTAATGTACATTATACATTGTGCAGATACAGAACATATTTATAATAATTCTGTAATACATGAGATCTGTCATCATTCTTCATTGTCTAACTCTCTCTTCCCCTAAGAGAGATCGACATCCTGTTTCCTGGATACACTCACATGCAGAGAGCTCAGCCAATCAGGTGGAGCCACTGGATCCTCAGGTATACACATACACAAATCCTAGAACTGATATCACAAGATCACAGAAGGGCTGATGAAACATTTTATATAATGTCCATTATGTAGCTGGCTTTATTATTATTGTTATTATTATTATGTATTAATAATAATGTGTTGTTGTGTCAGTCATGCAGTGGCTCTAAGCAGAGATGTGGAGCAGGTGGAGGAAATCAGGAGACGTGTCAATGTTCTGCCTCTTGGAAGGTCACTGCTAATTTTGACTGAGTGCAAACATATGTATGCATATTTCAGCTGAATGAATAACATTTGTAATGGTATGTTTTACAGTGGGGCCATTGCTGGGAACCCATTCAACATTGACAGGGAGCTCCTGAAAAAAGGTTAGAAATCCAAATTCTGTTCCTTGTTCAAGGAAATGGGGGTGGTCAGAATGGTCATATGTATTGATATAGGTACAGACTGTCACATTGCATAACAGAATCGGAATGAGAAAACTGATTATTGTTCCTGGATGAAATTGCTTATGCCATGACTACACAGACATACACAGACAAGAACAATATAAAATATAGTATAAGTCAAAATAAAACTCTGCATAATGTGGATACCATCAGTACTTAAATATCCTGACCAACTGCGTGTTTCATTACACAGAAAGCATACTTAGTTAAGTGGACTTATTGGAGTGCTGTCTGCAGCTCTGAATAAAATCCTTTTTATAGTATGTGGCACTAGTTCTTTAGTGGGTTCCAACATATTTAATCTCAGAGAAAACTAAAAATTATGATAGATATCATGTGTCAAAAAAGTCTTGAAATTATGATGCTTATATTTTTCCCATATTGCACACTACTCTGCAGGAAACATTGAATACTCTCAGAAAAAAAACTACCATTCAGAGTCACTGCCATTATGGTGGTACCCTCAATGGTATGTTTTCAGTACCTTAAGTTTGGAAATATAATTATACAATACTCCATTGTAGTTATATATTTTTAGTTACATTTACTCCATACACCCTGTCCTGATTCTGGCCTCTTTTTGTACCTGTTTAAGGTACTTTTCTATTTTTCTGCTTTTTACATAATTGAGGGCATGTTGTCCCTCTGAGGGTACATTTTAAATTGTTTGTTCAATGGCTGACAAAATTTTACTTGGATGTACACTTTTTCTCGCAGCATACAATTTTGTACAATTTTTCTAAATGGTCATAACATCTCTGCAGAACTAGCTTTTGAGGGGATCAGCATCAACAGTATGGATGCCACTGGACAAAGAGATTTTGTTGGTATGCTTGTCAGTTTGTCATCATGTTTATCATCACAAAATGTACTGTAGTTTATTTTGATCACCTGTCATCAATATGTGCGTTTTTTGCGACAGCTGAATTCCTGTTCTGGGGATCAATGTGTCTGATGCACCTCAGTAAGATGGCAGAAGATTTGATTCTGTACAGCACCAAAGAGTTCTCCTTCATCTCTCTCTCTGATGCATACAGGTACTTTTATCTGCTTTGGAAATATGATTTATTACTAGAACCAGTACTTTAACTTGGAGGCAGTAGGGAAGCTACATCGATCAGCCATAACATTAAAGCCAAATGCTTAACATTGTGTAGGTCCTACTCATGCCACCAAAAACAGCTCTGTTCCATCAAGGCATGGACTCCTCAAGACCTCTGAAGGTGTGCTGTGTAATCTGGCACCAAGACTTTAGCAGTAGATCATTTAAGTTGAGAGGTGGGTCTTGCATGGATTGGACTGGTTTGTCCAGCAGATGCTCAGTAGAATTGAGATCTGAGGAATTTAGAGGCCAAGTCAACAACTTGAACTCTTTGTCGTGTTCCTCAAACCATTGCTGAACAATTTTTGTAGTAGGGTGCATCATCCTGCCGAAAGAAGTCACTGCTGGTCACCTGCTGTTATATTTTACTATCCACAACCTGGACATTCACCTGTCTTTATTACTTAAGATTTCAATTTTATTGACAGTCATTGAACGTACTGCAGACATCTTATATGACAAAAGCAAAAGTGACAACCAACAGTAGAGAACCTTGTAACATAATTGATACAAGCTTCATTTTAAATGCATGATTGCATATTTAGAAAAAGTAATGGTCTATGTACATATGGTAGGACTTTCTGACCTGATCTAATTGCATTGTTTGCATTCTGTTATATTCTGTATATTCTGCTGTGTGTGTCGGCACTAGTCTGTGTTGAGAGCACCATGCTAGATAGAACTCTGCTTATGTGTTTGGCGTGAGCAGCACAGGGAGCAGTCTGATGCCTCAGAAGAAAAACGCTGACAGCCTGGAGCTCATCCGAAGCAAAGCAGGACGAGTATTTGGCAGAGTAAGATATGTCTGAGCCTGACCGTCAAAACATGTTTTTTAAAATTTAAAATGATTAACTATATTTTCATCAGGCAAATAAGCACTGACTTCTAAAGACTTCCAATTTGATTTGTGTTTTGGTTTTTACCTCTTTGTTTTTATTACTTTGACAATGGTCTGTTTATGCCATGTATTTTAGACCTTTTAACATTCTGTTACTCTGTTTCTTTAAAGTGATCTTTTTTCAAATTCCTAGAGGAATTAATCTTGTCTTAAACTTGTTGATGAATTTTCCTTACAGTAACCACATAACTTTTGGTTCAGTGTGCAGGTTTTTTGATGACACTCAAGGGCCTTCCCAGCACATACAATAAAGACTTACAGGTATGCTGACCACAGAGATATTCTGATACAGTGTGAGGAAGTGTAACACCAGTAACATTCTTTGTGTTTTGTAGGAGGACAAGGAGGCCATGTTTGACACTTTTGATACAGTTCACGCTGTACTGCAAGTGGCTACAGGTGTCATGTCTACACTGGAGGTGAGTTACTAATGCAGAAAATAATCAACAGTAATTGTGGTTAAAAATGTGCAGAAAATTGTTGTCTATATAGGATGTGTATTTACTTTCACTTAAACAGTCATACAAAACATGCAATTTAACGAGGGCTATCGACTGTATATCAACATATGGCACACTGGTAAATTGCCAGTAAAGTATAGAAATGTGTCTAAAACCAGGTTTGTAACAGGTTTTATTAAACATTTTTTAGGTTGTGATTTCAGTTGAAATTTCCCCAGTAGATCACTAGGTGAAAGAGATGTGAAAGCAATGATAATGCAAAAATGTGGTTTGCAGACTAAGGTCTTCCTGTATGAAATTTTTGCATTACATTTTTTCTAATACAGATAAATCAAAAAGCCATGGAGGCAGCTTTAAGCCCAGACATGCTAGCCACTGATTTAGCCTACTACCTGGTCAGAAAAGGAGTGAGTAAAATAATTTTTTCACAGTTATGCAATTATGAGACTGTTATGTTGATGTATTAAATGATATGGATATGTTTGGTCATATGTTTGTTATAGGTGCCTTTCAGGGAAGCTCACAGCTGCTCAGGAAAAGCTGTTTATCATGCTGAGTCTAAAAACGTCCCACTGAATCAACTTACTGTGGAGGACCTCCGTGCTGCCAGGTCAGCACTAATATTGATGGATTGGTGCTTCTGTAATATAATGAAATGCAGCTAATTCTGTGAGGGTAAATGTTAATGAAAACATTCTCTCTTATTTTCTCCAGTCCTCTGTTTGATGGTGACGTGTCCTCAGTGTGGGACTATACCAGCAGCGTGGAGCAGTACAGTGCCCCTGGTGGAACTGCGAGGAGAAGTGTTACAGCACAGATAGAACACCTGAGAGCTTGGCTGATGGCACATAAAAAGTAACTTTATTAAGCCTACACAGTAGAGTGGTACAAAACTAATTACTCTGTTACAAAAAAAAATTCAGATATGACTTCGTAAAAAAAATGATGGAACAAGGCTTTTGCAGATGGTTTCTCCAAAACTATAGAACAAGTAACCATTTTGCCAGCGCTCAGAAAGTTGTAAGTTTACATGCAAATGAGCCAGTCTTAATGCTACAATCATTCTAATGTAAGTACAGTGTAATTTCTACATCTTTACTAAGATGTTCTATTCAAATATAACCATAATGATCATGCGCACTCTAAGAAAACAGAAATGGAAGCTTTCAGAACTGTAAACGTAAAAAGACACAGGATATATTTTGCATATTTTTCTTGGCTGCCTTTTGGTAACACATGATAAATACATCCCTCATGAATCCATCGACAATAAAGCACTTTTAATCACAATTCTGAATATCATCATTTGGGTTGAGCTTTTAGTATGTAAAAGTTGTATGCAGTTGCACAAATGTGGCCACTGCAAAAGATGTGGCACATTTTATATTTGATTATATTTAGATTATGTTTTGTAGTGTATTTAAACCAGTAAATACATAACATTTTTGAACTAAAATTTGAATTTAAAGGACTTATTTAAGTTAATTCGCTGGGGAGGTGGTATCCTTATTTTCACTTGGAAAATCACCATAATGTAACCAGGGCTGTTCCAAACTTTTGCATATGACTGTATGGTGAGGTACAAAAAGGACTTCTGGCATTTGTGTTACATATTGACATTAAATGAATAAACCATAAACCGTGATCTGACCATCAATTTGTAAACATAATAAACTATGTAACCATGTGTTATTCATTGTATCAGATCAAATACAAAGAGAAGGCACAGCAACAGAGTGACTGAACCTGATAACATACCAGGACACGCCATAGATGTGTACACGATACGGCTGTTTAGATTCTGCAACGGACGGAAGGTGTCAATCATTGGCTTTCCATTTGAGAATAACATCTGTTTGGTTACCAGTGCTAGCTGTGGAAGACACAGATAACATGGAAGGAAATTAAAATGAATATCAGATTCTCCTGATATATTTCTGGAAGTGCAAAGGTTGTCCTCCAAAACAAGAAATTTTCATTATATTTAACATTTCTCAGGTAGTAAAGAGCCATACAACCAGAGAAGGAACCTTTTGTTCCTATAATGGAAAAACTTTAGTCTACCTGTTGCTGGCTGATGGGGATGGATTGTTGGAAAAGGGTCCAGATGATGGCCTCATTACAGCCTGGTGTGGTCAGAGAGCCTGCGTAACGGTAGTAACTTGAAAACTTTTCCAGTGAGGTCAAAATATCAGTCACCTGGAACCCTGTGATTTCACTGCTGTTACCTGAATACATGGGGTGATAACATAAAACACTATAAGTTAACCTCTTAGAGGAGCTTTATTCAGGTTTTTAAGGGACAGTTTACTTATTATTAAGTACTTTGTCAATGGCTAAGACCAGCCCAGAAAACTGGTTAAAACTACACTATATGAACAAAAGTACTTGGACACACCTTTTAAAATCTTGAATTCAGGTGGCTCCTTATTTACAGTGAAGGTCAGTCTTAATGCTTCAGCATATCAAGACATTTTGGACACCGCCATGCTTCCAACTTTGTGGACACAGTTTGGGGAAGAACCTTCTCTACTCCAGCATGACTGTGCCCCAGTATACAAAGCAAGCTCCATAAAGACATGACCGGATGAGTTTGGTGTAGAAGAACTTGACTGGCCCACACAGAGCCCTGACCTCAACCCCATCCAACACCTTTGGGACGAACTGGAACGGAGATTGTGAGCCAGGCCTTCTTATCTAACATCAGTGCCTGAACCTCATAAATGCTCTACAGAATGAATGGGCTCAAATTCCCACAGAAACTCCAAAATCTTGTGGAAAGCCTTCCAAGAAGTGGAAGCTGTTATAGCTGCAAAGGGGGACCAACTCCATATGAGTTATGGATTTGAATGCTATGATATTAAAGTCACTGCCGGTGTAATGGTCAGGCGTCCCAGTACTTTTGTCCATATAGTGTATCTGGCCAGTGTGTTTTTTCTTATAGCACTAAACGGCATTAGTGTGTGTGCATTCGCATGAATACATATTAAAGTAAAGTAAAGAAACCCCTTGTAGTCACGCGTGAACACACCACAGCACAGCACACAGTGTGAACAATGTGAAATTCTTTTAACCCATTCACCAAGTGAAGCAGGGGGCTGCCGCCAACGAGGGGCGCCCGGGGAGCAGTGTGTGTGTGTGTGGGGACGGTACCTTGCTCAAGTGTACCTCAGTGAGGACACTAGCAGGTGGAATCGAACCCAGAACCTTCTGATTGCAGGGCGAATGCCCTAACCACTAGGCCACCAGCTGCCCCAAAACAGTAACACTAACAATATCATCCAGGTATTGATTTATTCAGTTCCACCACCAGCTCTCCAGCTCTCCAGTTTAACTTAAGTATTGTTTAGCTGAACCAAGCATTGGGCAGTAACTGCAAATACAGGCCTCAAGGAGAGTTTTGTAAATGGTTAACAACAGAAAATTTTCACTATTAAATAATTACTGCCTGGATACACAACTGTAACTACATTTTCTTTTTTCAGGGGGCCTAGGACTTTGGCTGGAATCAAAACAACTGTGCAAAACGAACACATTCGATCTGTGATACATAGGAACCCACCGTTGTACCGAACTCTTCCTAAAGCTTCGATCACTTTATTGAACTGTTTGTTTTCTTCTGCTGACACCTAGGGGAGGGAGAAAGAACATCATACAGTTGTCAGTGTGCTGAATGTTCTGTAGAGAGGTCAAGGCAAGTAGCTTTATTGTCATTTCAGCCATACACACAGTATACAGTGAAATGAAACAACATTCCTCTAGGACCGTGGTGCAACACGAAGAACAAAAACAGAACACCACAAGACTACGTAAGTGCAGCACAAAGTGCAAGGAAAAGAGACCATAAACCTCATCAAGAAAACTCCCACAATAAACTTCTACAGGTCTAATCTACATCTAATTCATTCAGGTTTTTCATTTGCCTTAATTGTTTTCAGCAATCCAAAACATATTCAGTGCCTGAAGTTTGCTTTTTTAGTTTTGCTACAATGATGCTATGATTCTAATACAACGAATGATTTCTGACACTAAGACATACTGTTACCTGTAAAAATTCGAAGAAATTAAAGTTATTTTATTGTTGATTTATCACTTTTAGGCATGAGGTCCTTGAGAGCAGAGTTGAATATGCAGCAGCACAATGTATGTATGCAAGAACCTCGTCCCAACAAAGAGTAAAGACCTCAATAGTTTCTTACCTCAAAGAAAAAGCCCAGAGCTGCTACTCCCACTGAATCATTCATGGCTTCACTCAGGGTGTTGTACTCCTCTTTGATGTGGACAATATGTACCTTTGAGAAGAAACATGACAAATAAATAAACTTAAAGACCACTGGAAAGAGTGACTGTGCCCACTGTATATACTTTACACCAATAGTTGTGCTCCTTAAGATTTGAAGCAGTTTTTACATTAACATTTTAGTCATGTAAACATGGTGGTCATGTCTGTGCTTATCCTGTATATTCAGTATGTTCAGTTATACCTTAATCATGCACGGCACATTTAAATAAAACTCACTAATATACAGCACCTTCTTCAAGCTGAAAAGTGTGTGATTTGTGTTTGGGAACTCACCTCCATGGGGTACTGTTCTCCATCCACAGTGTGTTCTGCACCTGGCCCACTGTCTGAACCCCAGTGCAGGTGAAACTGAACAGACTTGTAGGTCCCAGGCAGCCCCCCACCACGGATCCGCACAGATGGAGGGAGAGAAAAAACAGCTAAAAGAGAATATAATGTTACAAGTGAGAACTTTACAGGGCACTCAACCAAAAAGACAAAAAAACACTGAGGTGATCTGCAATCAATATAACCTTGTCTAGTTTTGCCTTGGCAATATAATAACAGGATGATATGAAATAACTTCCACTATGCTAAAAAAGTAAAACGAATAAATAAAAACATACAACTGCACCTCATATTTACCACCCCACCAACTCCCCCTTTTTACATTTTGGCCACTGATAATCTCCATCGTCAACTGAGTGGAGAACTGAACCTGACAGAGTAGAAGTGAATTTTACTTTTACTTTAAATATTTAAAAAGGCTTATATATATTTTTTTCTATTCTAATTTAAATATTACCTTTGTAGTAGTGACCAAATCCTTTAAAGTAATTACTGAAAAATGAGTCAGTCTGCAGAATAATTGTACTGTTAGCTCACCAGTGTATCCGATGTTCACCACAGTAATGTTCATTACTACTGTGTAATTCTCAAAGATGATGGGGGTGAAGCTGGGGTCATACCGGACCTTACGCGTGATGATGTTGACGGGTGACTGGCTCTGCCCTCCACACACTGGAATATCTTTGACCCACTGACTGGGCACTGTCAAATAATGTAGGATGTTTCAGTGACATGAAGAGGACAGGCTGTAATACATTACCCAGAACACATTAATGGTTGGAAGTTGAAGCCTAGATGATTTAGCTCACCTCTGCACTCATAATCACATGAATACTGACTCTGATAGCACCACTGAGCTGGAACACAGAAAAAAAGCTGATGAAGAATACCATAAAAACACTCTGATGTCCCAATAATGACGAATAGTAAAAGAAACACTCTCACTCACTCTCTCTCTTTCTCCCTTTCTCATTTGTCTTCCTTTTTTAATTCATTTTCCTATTTTTCTTTCTCCTGTTTTTTTTTCTTTCTCTTTCTCTCTCTCTCTCTCTCTCTCTCTCTCTCTCCTGCAACTCCTTGGTCCTGTGACTTCAAGCCAAGGGTTGAAATCAATAATCTTAGTGGTGGTCATTAACTGAACGTTAAACCCTGCTCTAATAATACAAGACGTGTGTGTGTGTGTGTGTGTGTGTGTGTGTGTGTGTGTGTGTGTGTGTGGGTGGGTGGGTGTGTTTTAGCGAGTGTTGTCCATTACATTGTACTACAAAAATTTTATGAGACAAAAACTAACAATCATTGGTATAAATACATTAAATGACAGAAATAAACACAGCATTTCAAGTATCAATGAAATAAAATCCTCCAAACTCTTCAAATGGTCAGGGCCTTCTGGTGTGTTAGGGTTACCATTCAAACTCAGCCAGTTTGCAGTCTTACATATAGTTATTAAATCATAAACCTTGGGTTGTAATAAGCCTGAGAATTTTAGCCTACCTATTGTTTACAGCTTGACATCAGTTCTTTCAGGCAGAGCAATTAAGTCAGACAATACTCTCAGTAAAAGTACAGACTAAGTACAATACACACAGTCCTGTCCTAACATAATAGTATTGCTGGACTTACGTTGGAATCTATTGTAAAAGTAAATTAAATGGGCGTAGAGTAAATACTACCTATCAGGTATAAAAGGCCTATTGAACATGTTCACAATAATCTAGAGGTGATCCTTGTGTCCGGTTATCTAAATATTGCATAACTACATAAGAACACTGAATTCATAATTCATTTAGTACATCATATTTGTAAAGGTAAACTTGTATTATTTCCACATTAAGTTTTTCACACTGACATTAATCACATAACCGATGAATCATTATTACAAAACAAGTGACAAAAAAATGAAACAAAAAAAGAAAACTTGGTCTAATAAAAAAAAAACTTGGGTCGACCAATTTCTGAGTCTTTAAAGTAAAAGTCAAAGTAAACTTTATTGCCATCTCAGCTGTATACATGTATACAGTGAGATGAAATGATAAGGCCTCAGATTCTACAGTGCACAAAAAGACTCATAGAATTCCCATATACAAAATAAAATATAGATTTAAACTGTAACCTAGAAGTACAAAATGCGCAATTTAGTACAAAAGGTACTTTTTCACATCCAAAAATTGTGCAAAAGTTGCATCAGCAGTCAGGTGGAGAACAAACAGAACACTGAGTACTTCTGTGCTTTATATGTCCTAAACATCAGCACCAGTTCAGAATAAATATACAGTCAATCTATGAAAAATGCAGTAACTCTGAAACAGTGTTCAGGTAAACATGTAACATGGATGTGTTTTGTGCAAGTAGCTGCATGTGCATCATGAAAAGGTGATGTGTAAAGTGCAAAGGTGGAAATCTGAGTCTTACCAGAGCAGAGAAGTGGAGCGAAGAAAAAACAGACGCGGAGAAGAGTGGAGCACATGACTGTAACACCCTCAAACACTCTCTGCCGTGCAGGACATCAGCACACCTGTAAGAACCTTAGAGAGAGAAAGAGAGAAAGAGAGAGAGAGAGAGAGAGAGAGAGAGAGAGAAAACTTCAGAGTCAAGTGTAGGATCTCTTGCTGCAGTATAATTATGATGCCTGAATGTTAAGTGAACCAGTCAGATGTGAACAAAAACAAAAACTTTCTGCCTTAACCCTTTGAGCCCTAAGCTTATTATTCAGTTATTAAATTTTAGATTAACACATAAACCATTAATGCCCATATCTGAATTTTAACTTGTTTTCTGAGCCTTTTCTGAACTTGGCTGCCCACAAACCAAAAGAAATCTTTCAAACTGATCAAACTATACAGCTATAATGTAAATACTTAATTCATTATGTTAAATTCTGTCTTTTGCTCACATGGGATTACCGATATGCACCAAACAATAGAAAATGCAGGCTTCATTTGAAATTTTTACAAATACTGTTATATATGTACTCAGTGTATAACTCTACAAAATGTCAATATTTTACACCAGTCAGAGCAAGTAGCATTTGTAGCATTTTACTCTGTGATACTTACTGTAGATGTTGAACATGGATAGATTGATTGGTTTTGTAGTACTTGATATTATTTGGTTATTCAGTAACTATTATGAAACTGTTATAAAATCAGTCAGTAATGGGGACATTTGAGCACACAGAAGTACATTTGGAACCCTAAGTCCAGAAGATGAGGATTATTAACTTAAACAACCAACCAACAACAACTCTAAAAAATAACTGGTACAGAACTTTTACATTGCGTAAATGTTACACACCCACATATCTCATTAACCAAAACGATTATTTAATGAATAGTCTACTGAAAGATTTCACAGCAGTCATCGGTTCTCTCTCTCTCTCTCTCCTAACCACACACATACAGACGGCATGTGTATACACAGACACAAGGTTATGCGATGCATACAAACATAAACATACACACACACACACACACACACACACACACACACACACACACACACACACACATTTAATCAGTTTCTCTTTGTTTGATGGGATGTAATTTTTAAATTAATTTAAATGATCTTCTCTGTTATCTTGAGTGCGACGGGGGTCTGTTTGTGGGTTTGTGTGGTTACTGAGGTACACTGTGTGGTGGTATGACTCTGGATTTGCCTGGGACAAGTAAGAGTGGAATCTTAAAGCTGTTTTTGGACAACTAAAAGAGAGAGAGAGAGAGAGAGAGAAAGAGAGAGAGAGAAAGGAAAGTCCTCAATTTTTATGGGATTTGTGTCCAATTAAGTATTTTTTAACTTCTCTTTCTCTATATAGTGTCTCAATTATTGTCATTATGATCATCATTTACAGTGAATACGGCAGATGTAGTTAAGCTCATTGTGTCCTTTTTTCCCTGTTGATGTTTTAACAAAGTCCCAATTCACCCCATAAATGGTCTGGATCCAAACCTTTATGACATACTTCTATAACCAAAACATCATTCAGTCAGTATTATAGTCCACATAGTTACTGAACAATAATAATGACATGGTTCAAGTTCGAATGTTATTTTAACTCTAGTAAAGATTTTTTATGAAAGATTAAATGGAACAAACTGTTGCTACTTCAGGGCTTTATAGGCTAAATTGTACTTTCCCTAAAGTGATATATCTGTAGACACTTGTGAGAAGTATAGACTGGTCATCAGCCAGCTGTGTACAATTCCCAAGTATGGTATAATTCAGTGTTTCATGTCAGTATGTTTCCTGTTGCAGTTTCTTATTGTGCAGGCCCGTAAGTAAATGTGGGAGAGTCAGCTATTTCACAAGTTATTTCACTAAAATAAAATAGGCTTGTGCTTTTGAACACAAAATGTACTCTGTTATGCCATCTCCCTCTAAATCTAAGAATAACTTATATTGAATAACTTACAAGAATTACTGGAATCTTAAGTGGTTAAAATACATTTACCCTCTCCTATAAAGTCACTCTTTACGAGATACATGGTTTTGGTCTACACTTTGTAACCAGCATGTAAGTGATGTAGTTGTAAGTGTGAAAAACTGAACAGTGGAGCTACATATGGGTCCTGGAAGTTTTAAGGGGTTAACTATATCACTGCACCTCTCATTCAAAAATCATGCTTGACTTGATTCTGCAAAGATAAAAAGTGGACAAGATAAGGGCAACATTCTTTGTGACAAAACCCCAAGAGTTAGTTGTCCTTCTTTGCTACCCACAGCTCAGCAAACGGGTGCCGCAAGGAACACAACCTACCTGACATGACCACACCTATACACATGTCCATGCACGTGGGAGGAAGTAAGATAGAGAGAGGGAGAGGGTGTGCATGTTGGTGGAGGAGCAGCACAGAAGAATTCCAGAGGGTTCCACAAGCACTAGTTGAACAGATGCGCTTGTAGCTTAGACTGAAGTAAGGGGGGAAAAGGAGTTGGACACAGAGTGTAAGGGAGGTTAGTAACAGATAAGCAGTGCAGGATGGAAGGCTGGCTGAGTGAGGTTCAGCAGCGGCCGGCCTTGTACGTGTTCTGCAGTTCGCTGGCCTTCAGGCTGATCCACAGGCTTCTGCAGTTCCTACCCAGACCCAGCACAGTAAACACTGACCCATGGAGGAGCTGGAAATGGAAGAACCTCTCAGTGTCTCTTGTCCACTCCCTATTGACTAGTGCCTGGGCCATTTTCTGGTGAGTGGCATTCAGTTGAATACAACATTATAAATCACTTTATTAACCCCTGAAACTCTAGGCTAATTAATTAGTTATTGTTTATTATCAAGCACCTGCTATAAACTGTTCAGTAACTACTACAACTGCTACATTTGTGCAAAACATTTCTATTCAATCATTTGCTTTCATATCAAATTTCATTAAGTGTTCAGATTTTATTGTTTTACATCATCTGACAACACTAGCTGCCCTTTAAAGTGTGTATTTTATGATGAATAGGCTGAGAGACAACAGGATTAAAAATAAAAATGTATTTCTTATTTAACCTAGAACATCATATTTTATAAAGGTGCGGGGTAGGTCTCTTAAGAGCTATGCCAGACAAAACCCTTGTAATAATTGAGATATGTGAACGTGCAGAGCCTTTTTAAAGTACTTTACTATAACTGCAAGGCTCTGCTCCAATTAAAGGATTTTCCAGGAATGTCTAAGCCAAGAATCATTTAGAAACTTTAATTTATCCTGATAAAACTGTATGCTTATTTGACTAGGATGACTAAAGATATGTCCATATAGCACATCTAACATCTTTCATTCAGTAACATGTGTCTTTTGCTCATAGAAGCCACAAAAAATTATATTCCTCTGGTTTAGATTTAAACACAATGTAATGAATGTTAGGCTATATTTCTTCTTGAAAAACAACAAAAATCAGACAAATGTATGGAGCTTGTATGTATGTAAAGATGTGCATGCTTTTCTGCTTTCAATCCAAAGAACATTTGGTGCTCAATTTTAAAATTATAATAATAATAAATAAATATACATATATATGTAAATCAAAACTATGATGGCAACCCTTGTTATGTTAATTTACAGTTACTTTAAATATGAAATGCAATTGTAATTAATGTTATTTTAAAGCTTGAAGGTAAAACAACTGCCTTGATTCCTTGATTCATTTGTTGAAAGCATGTTAAGTATACAGATCAGAGAGTTGAAATGTTTAGAATAACTCCTGCCTTTTGACCCTCAAATCTCTGTGTAAAAAAGGTAAAAGAGCAACACCCCAGTGCACAGACTTCTGAACTTTTACTAGAGCATCAGGAATATTAGAATTAATTATTTTTTTATAACGTGTTATATTAATACTGTAGATCTGATTTCATACATTAACGTTCATATCCTGAATAAGAGTACAATAAAAGTCACACATGCTGAATCCTGATAACCCTCTAAGTATTTGTGCTTTGCTTATACTGTGCAGATGAAAACTGAACTAAATACAGGAACCAGAAAAACTAGACAGACAGGCATGAGTCAGTAACGAATACATTCCTTGAGAGTGAACATCTGAGGAAAAAGATTTACTTACATTGTACTCCATCCAACACAATCTTACTTTATGTAGCTCATCTCTAAATCATGTACTGTGTGATTGTGCTGCAAACACTATGTGCAAAAGTTTCCAGACATTCCCTCTCATTGGCGAATTCAGCTGCTTTAAGGTTTATCTGTTGCTGATTCAAGTGTTCAGCTGCACACAGCCTGTATAATTTCTGTATAAAAACATTGCCAAAATACTTAGAAACTCTGGAACAGCTGCTCATGTAAGGCATGCAGCATTTGAAGCAGCAATGGAAGGGCTTTCTCTGGACCTTTGGGCTGAATCATCCAGCATCAGAGCCTTCAGTCACTAATACTCCTGTGTGACTGAATGCAACCAAATCCTCACAGCAATGTTCGAGCATCATAGAAGAGCAGAAACAGCAAAGACGGACAAACCCCTCAGTCATATCCTTGATTTCAGAAGAATCATTGCATAAGAAAGTCTCTACAAACTTCTAGAAAATTTCTTAGTATCATTCTAACTACTCTGTCCACTGTCCACATTTGGGTTAAATCTTTCTAAAATTTTCTGTCATTCATAAAGAAATTATTAATAACTCAGTGTTAATGCTATGTTACTCCCTGCCAAGTCGTCAGAATAACTGCACACCAGCACACACTCAAATGTAATACAATGAACTGGCTTGTTTCAAACATGTACATTCAACATAAATTAAATAAGAATATTGTAAGTAAATATGATTTTTGTTAAACCTAAGTGAACTGAAAGACAAGATTGTGTTGAACATTTATGTGTATAGGAATTCTGGATGTTGATTTTTGTTTTGATCTTTTCTTTCTTTTGTTCTCAGTGCACTTCAGTATCCAGCAATGTTGAGTGAGTTACACTCGTCCATCAGCCCACTTTCATTTCTGCTTGTTGTCGTCTCAACAGGTCAGTTGTGTTCTCCACTCGACACTGACCCTACAATGCAAATAGTTTAAAGTGACACGTGGCGCTATAGCATGTTACAGATCAGCACCATTGCATGTATAATGATCAAAATTACAGACATTTAACAACCATCTCATGAGGAAACATTGAAACATGAGGAAATCTCTTATGATTAGTTTGACAAGAGGCATCTCTCAACCACACCAAACAGAGAACAGAGAACAGAATGCCTGATGGGCCTGCGGAGTGAATTAAGTGAAGTAAAACATAAATTACATGGTTCTTATTCTTGCTCAAGCTGTCACACCACCACCATCCCATCTCCACACTTGTTCGTTAGTATCATACTTGGGACTCCATCTATGAAACTGTGAACAAGTAGCCAACCAGAACTCTAGGCAAGGATTTTATCATTCCCTCAGTTCAACAAGCTACAAACATGATGTGAAGGCGTGGTTCACCTGGTGCGAATTGCTCAGCTTTAAACGATCAAAGCATGAACTCTGAACTTTCTTTGTCAGGGTACTTCATTCAGGACGCTGGAGACATCATCTTCAGTGGCTATGCCAGAGAATCATGGGAGTTTCTGCTTCATCATGTCGTGGTAAATCCTCCAGTCCAGTCTGCCAGACAAGCAGACTGGAAATGTTTAAGAGAGTAAAGAAAATTCAGTTATTTATCTTAGCACTGTGTTTCTACCTGTAAAAAAACACTGAAGTAAAATGTGAACAACAGGTTACTGGTTTCCTGCTGCACTCCAGATATCAAATGCATGTTTTTAATTCCACCAGCAGCACCTGATTTAATGAAGGTTTAGTTGGTTAAACAGCGACACAAAATAATAGTGTATTTTCATTTGTAGCATATTTATTCCAGTTTAAGGGAGCGGGGTTAGGATATGAATCATTTAGGACATTAACCATTTAAGTCATCACACATTCCATTGGGTTCGTACTGCAAAATTAAATGCCTTGAAATCTTCCACAGGTGATCGGGACCTTCCTGTATGCTGTGATTACGAGTCACTATGTGGCAGGGGCTGTGGTAGCTCTCTTTGTTGAAGTCAACAGTGTTTTTCTGCATTTACGGCTCTTGATCAAATTGGCAGGAGTGACCAAGGACTCGCTTATATACTCCATAAACAAGGTGCTAAATGTTGCTACATATGTCAGCTTCCGCCTCGGAGCTCAGTTCTACCTCACTTGGTACATCATCTATAACTACTCTTGGTTAGATCATGCCTTGTATTTCCTGGTCTCCCTAATGCTCATGAACATCATGATCCTCATATACTTCTACCGCCTTCTGCGTGCTGACTTTTTCCCAAAACGCAGTCATCAGAACGGCATCCAGAAGTTTGCCAAAGACTAGCAACCCACGGGACACCCAAACATAAAGATAAAGATAAATCTTTATTGTCATTGTCACTTTTCAAGGAACAACGAAATTTAAGGTGCAGTCGACTCAGTGTGAGGCATATAGTTAAAGACAGGAATAAAAAAAGACAGAGTTAACAAACTAATAGAATAGTAGTAAACATATTATATACAAATTGCACTGGTGAATAAGTGCAAAAATACAAAATTACAAATTGCACTGGATTTTTACAGTCTATTGCACATTATGGAGATAAACTGCACTTGTAAGCCTTATAAGCTTTAATTAATTGGTAAATTACTCGGCAAAGTTACTGTATTTTAAACTATGCGCAAGCTGCTTTCTTAACAGTATATTAATGCTGGTTAAGAAAAATCTGCAGCAAATAGACTGTGAAGGAAATTATGGGATTATTTTTCCCTCCTGAACAATACATTGCTTCATATAACTGAGGTTTACTGTACATGTGAAACGTTACAGTGCTTAAAGGACCATTTGTATTTTAATCTGTGACCTGGATTAAATAATGTAGGTGAGGGTATTTCTTAACCTGTGACTGGTTTTTTGTTATTAAATGACAAATACCCAGAACACCATCAAGACACTTTTGTTCCTGTGGGATATGTGGGTCAATACACTGTGTAGTGAGAGATTAAACCTGCTATGAGCATTAAAACACAAGTTATTACATGTTTTAACAGTGTAACTGCTGTAACAGACAAGATGATTTGGTACATGTAATGATATGTACATCATTCTTCTATGCCCTTCCTGCACAAATATACCTCGGTTCAGGGCCTAACTACTAAATATTAATAAAAGAAATTTTAAAAAATCCAAACTTTTAAACATCTTGTAAAGTTTGTGATTCAAGCATTTTTGTTTTGGAGGAAATATGAATATGAAATATAAATCTATAGCATTTATATCTACCTCCCATTGACCAGATCACTCTTTCACAAATCCTCAGTGACCGGTGTCTTAAAAGCCCATTCAGTTAATTCATGAGTGTCAGTAACATAAGGCATGATGCAAGGCAACTAGTCAGAAGAGAAAACATGCACCAGTCCTCCACTCAATAAATCCCGTTTAATTCTGAGGGATAGAGGCTGGAAGTTCAGTAATGCTAAGAAACAAAAAAAAAAACCCTTAAACCTAGTCAAATATCATACATGGAAATCGTTCATGATCATTTTAAATCAACAGCTACAACAGGAACCACATCCAATTACAGTAGTTTGAAGAATACAGCTCTAACAGCACAATTTAGGCCTCTGCTGTCCTCTAGTGGACTAAACGGTTTAACTGCATTCCTGATCCTTATGAGTCACTAAAGAAAATAACATTAAGAGCTACTAGAGTAAACTTAACCTGGACTAAAAAGTATTTTCCAAATGTGATTTAATCCTCAATACTAACAATAATGAACCATATTTACCTCGATTTACAAAAGCGTTACAAGCCGTTTGGGGAGGGAAAAAAGTAATCTTAAGTCTTTTTTTAGCTGCCAAACTGAAGTCCCAATTTTGACTTTAGGCATTATATGCAGTCATTATACTTTTGACTTCAGTCCATATTTGACAAACCATATGTGACAAAACTATCAAACTCCTTTTTACACTTATTTTTAAAGTTCTCACCTGAGATAGGCCTCCCCCATCAGATAACTACCAAACAGAACATGGTTGGGTCATGTTTTCAGTTAAACAATTTGAAAAGTGAAAGTGAGCATTCTGTCATACGTGAACACAGGACAGCACACAGTGTGAACAGCATGAAATTCTTCTTCTACAGAGGTCCCACTAGCAGTCTTGGGAATTGAACCCACGACTTCCTGATCGCAGGGTGAACGCCCTAACCACTAGGCTACCGATCCACCTGAGACAGTTATGGTGTCTGTCTTGGGTGGATCACCAACTATATCCAACTACATCTTCCTGAACTGCTATTTACCAATCACTGGACAGCTCAAGATACTCAAGAGTACCAGCAGATCATTTCAGTGCACTTGAAGCAACTGCAATGAGGAGAGAAACCAAGTCATCCTCAAATAGTGAGAGCATGGTATACTTACAGACTGAATTCTGCTGAAAATTGAACTTAAGTTTCAGCATCTGAGACCACAACTGTCTGCACCACTTCCAGGCTACAAGCAGTTTTTGTTCCTGTACTTGGGAAAGGGTTTGAAAATGACAACTAAAAAGGTTCTCTGTATGCACCCAACTATAATACAAATTACTTGTAAGAGTAGGCAGCAAATAAATGAATCAACACATGTATGTTTTTAAAAACATTTATTCTTCTGTACACATCAAGCGCAGTTTAGATGATGCCGATCTGAAAAAAAAGATGAAATTACATTTAACACTAAACATTCAAATCCGAAAGTGGATTATAGCATTAGGCATCGGCATCAGTGGTTCCTTTGAATGCATCACAATCATTCAGTTAGAAACAATGACATCATATGCTCAGAATATTTGTCAGCATTTATATAGCATCTAATATTTCTAACAAAGTTAGCCATCAATTAGTGTTTTGAATATCTGATTAAATCTGTGCCAACCCATGGCTATATTTCATTCACTGTTAGATGAATTCCAATTTCAGTTAACCTTTCCTTGAAGTTGATAAAAAACTGAAATAAATCAGTTGTTTGAGATTTCTTACCTTGTTTGCAACATCCAACGCATCATAATCTGGTGCAAGACGAACATATGCCTTCTTTTCACCATCGGGCCTAAATAAATCACACAAATGTGTCACCCAACATTGGATTTGCAACAAAATCATGCTAAACATGTGCCATGAATCAGTGGTTCCTTTGAGAACATCATAAATCAGAGTTCACAATTATGTTACATCATTACATGGAAGAAAGCTTAAATGTACTTTTACTATTTTCCTAAATATTTAAAGGTGAAAATGTTTCATTCATACCTGATCAGTGTGTTTACTTTAGCCACATCAATGTCATAGAGTTTCTTGACTGCATGTTTAATCTGGTGCTTGTTGGCTTTGACATCAACAATGAACACCAGAGTGTTGTTGTCCTCAATCTTTTTCATGGCTGACTCAGTGGTCAGTGGGAACTTGATGATGGCATAGTGGTCCAGCCTGAATAAACAGATTGTAGGACCAGATTACATTCAACACATTTATAGGAATAAATATGCAAATATTGTCTTACATAAACTCATTAGGATGCATCAGTACTGAAAAAACTAATCACGAAATATCATGCTTTGATCGCAATTTCCCATCATTTGCATCCTGAACATGCAAAACAAAGATGTAACATTACAGGACATATAATGAATTCACTGCCAAGCAATAACTACCAATTTTCATAAACAGGAGTTTTGGATTCTGTTACATTTATATATAGTATAATACAGGGTTAAATAGGACAACCTGCTGAAAAACTCACTTGTTCCTGCGTGGTGCACTCTTTCTGGGGTACTTAGGCTGCCTCCTCAGGCGCAGGGTCTTGGGCCTGCGGAAGGTAGGGCTAGTCCTGACCTTCTTCTTCCTTTGACTGTGGACTCCTTTCAGCACAGCCTTCTTGGCCTTCAGAGCCTTAGACTTGGCCTCAGTCTTGGCTGGGACAGCTGTGAAAATAAAAATGTAAAACCAGTAAGTCACAATCATGAAGTATACCAACTGAAATCATCCAATCTTGTTATAGTTGGATGAACACAGATTAAACAGCCAAAACTCAAAAGCTGTTTATAGTCCAGCGATAAAAGGCTAGTTATAACATTAACACACTTTAGCATAGTAAAAATTGTCCTAAAAGTGGTCCTATCTAGAAATAGGTATCTCATAACTATGGGGACACTAAGCCCTGGGACAGAACAGACAGAAAATCAGACAAACATATTTCAATGCTAGTTTTCTGGAGCGAAATTACACTTATTACTGGCAGAAAACAGAACACCAACCAAAAGAAATGACTTTCATTCAGATGTTTTATAGGCATGTTAGCATTCAGTCAGTCAGCCATGCTTTTCAGAGCAACATTTCAACAATATCCATACAAAACTAAACCAAAACATCAAAGTAAACACATTACAGCTAATATGGAGCTAACTGAGCCGAACATTAAAGCAGAAGCAGGATAACCCCGAGATCCAGCTCCGTAGCATGCGCATGTGGAGCAGTATGGACGTTTCTCCACTACGACACTTCAGGAGACAAATATCTCCACTACGGCACTTTAAACTAACCAGACAAACTACCTAAGATAAACATAATCGCCTCAACAACCTTCCAGCTAAATATCAATAGTAACTTTTCAGCAAAACTGCTGTTTTAACAGGAAAAATACTCAAAAGGAACGCACCTTCCTTCTTCGCCTTCGGTGCCATGTTGAGAAAGGAAGAATGACCGGGGTTTCTCCTCTATTTCTCAGGGGCTGGAAAGCGCCTTCTTATCGCGAGAACATGGCGGTGCATTATGGATCTTGTAGTTCGTTGCCGTTTTTGTAGTTAATAACCAATAATGTTCGTTCCCAGCAGGAGGCAGAATCTCGGGGGTGTGAACTCAGTAGTCGAGCTGAATACTTTCTCAAATGACATTTTGCCTTTGAGGGAATAGAACTGCGTTACCTTTAATCTAAACACGTCTACTCTCATCATCAGATGAAGAATAATTATCTTTACTCTGTTTCAGCGCTGCAACCGGAAAAAATATGTGATTCTATGATGAGAGGCTTTTGACTTTTGTGGAACCCAGGAGGCTCATCACTGTGGGTTGATCAATTCAAAACGACCTGGTATGTACTAATTTCAGCATTTCTGCTGATTCTGCTAAATTTTCAAACTGGCCTGCTATAATAAACTATGTAATGGATTAGGATATCTAATATTACAGATATGTAGGCCAGTAATGTATTTTTTGTACATCTTTTGTTCTTAAATGTGTCTTCATGATGCCATTGTCTCTAAAAAGCTGTATTTTTGTTTGTGTGCAACTATCCATTTTATTGCTTTTCAGGGAGCCCAACTATGAGTTCCCTACCGCCTATAAGAGAAGACAGGATCATCTCTGAGCTACCTCTAGTAAATCACATTTTGTCTTTTACTGCTTGTGTACTGATATTTGTTACTTCTTCTTTTTCTTAATAATAATAATAATAATAATAATAATAATAATAATAATAATAATAATACTTAATTCTATTTTTTTTCTGGTGTGTTGTCTAGTGCTTCACAAAGTATGCTGCAGTGCACACAAAAGACATCTTTCATGTTACAGTCCAAGATGCTTGTCAGGCTCAGAAGCCGGACCCAGTGGGGTAAGTCCCATTTCCCACGTTTCAGCTAGGGCTCTTCCCTAGGTATACACATATTCGTGTGCAAAATAAAAAAACTTTTTCATTGTGCTTTTCTCTGCAGATTTAATGTAGCAAAGGTCATAGTTGTGGGTGATGTTGGAGTGGGAAAAACATGTTTAATCAATAGGTGAGCAGGACAAAATATTCTCCTATGCTATATGGGATATCATCATTATAAATGAGAAAGAAACGGTGACCATATCATTTTCTAACTGTGGGGGCGATGAGTTAAAAATAACTGCTAAAATGGACATTTTTAGTATGTACAGTGCCAGTCAAAAGTGCGTACTCACCTAGTTAAGTATATATTTTTCATAATCTTAAAGTCGTGATCAGAAGGCTTATTCTTAAATGCCTGAAATGTGTTTTTATTACAAATATATAGAGGTTGATACCCCCACCCAATAAGTAGGTTTTTGAGAAACTGTAGTAAAATTTACTGTTGAATCAGAATCATTATATCATTCAAATTGCTGTGTTACTTGTTGAAAGTAAATTAATGGAATATCTGTTCTTACTAATATGAGTCACACAATGTTTTGTTATAGAGTGGGTAGCTTTGGTATTTGGTAGAAAGCCAATATAATAGTAGCTCCATATATGTTATTCATAGCTTGTATATGTATTCATTTTTACTTTTAATGTGTAAATGTGATGGTGAAAATAAAGAAAATGATTTTATGATTTCATAATCGTTGAGCCCTTTTAACTGGTTCTGTATATTGTAAAACCACTATGTAGGCTATAGTTCTTAAAAGTATGTGTCAAAAAGACATCTGAGTGATGCAGAGAGGTTTATTTTTTTAACAGTCTTTTAATAACTTGCCTTAAGGTTTTGTAAGGACTCTTTTGACAAAGGCTACAAAGCCACGATTGGAGTGGACTTTGAGATGGAGAGATTTGAAGTTCTGGGAGTGCCTTTCAATCTGCAGTTGTGAGTCACGATTCACACTCCTGAAAAATAAATACATACACAATGGATACAATAATACATAATACGGTCAATGAGACCAAAACAATGTAATAAAACTATAAAATGTACATAATTCAGTGTTAAAATCTTCCTCTGCAGTTCATTTTCTTACTGAAATGAAATGTCTAAATGAATGTTTGCTACCACTGTAGGTGGGACACTGCAGGTCAAGAGAGGTTTAAATGCATCGCTTCCACCTACTACAGAGGGGCCCAAGGTAAAAAAAAACCTTTATGTTTTGCTGCGCTGGTTGTGAATGACTAGTTTCATAATCAAAACATTTTTACTTCTTTTCCTGAACTGCAGCCATCATAGTTGTATTTGACTTAAGCAACTACTATTCTTTGGACCATGCAAGGTAAGGCATAGCGATACCACACATTTTTCCACTTATGTTAGACACACCTAAATGTGGGAGTGGGACTTAATTTAGCTACTACTTAAGCTGGCCTGTTTGATCTCACTCATCTCTTTGGGTTAACTGTGCAGACAGTGGCTTGAAGATGCCATGATAGACAATGATCCTTCCAGTGTACTGCTCTTCCTCGTGGGGACCAAGAAGGACCAGAGTGTGAGTTCATTCTCAAATGAATGCATGTCACATGCTTGACTAGTGAACTCATGTTAACTGTTTCTGCCAGCATCCAGACCTGTTAGCCCAGATGGAGCAGGAAGCCATCAAGCTGTCAGAAGAGATAAAAGCTGAGTACTGGGCTGTGTCTGCGCTCTCAGGTAAGACAAGTCACCACTGTGGGAACATGGCTTGTGTTTGTAACGTCTAGAGGTGGATACTCTTATAGTTATTGTTATAACAATTTTAGGAGCTTTCCAAAAACACTTAAAATAAATGACAAAGCTCAGATGTCACATTACCAAGTCCAGTTACCAAGACATATAAATTTTGTCAGAAACAAGCGCTTCAGGTGAGATACATTCAGAGCAATTATAAAATGTTCAGTTTGAACATACATGATCACATGCATCAGCTGAGATCTGTACTAATACATAAAGATATGGCCTCTTGTGACTTATTGTTTGTTAATTTATGTAACTGACGATATGATTCCATCACAGCTATAATAGGAATGCAAAGTGCACCTATTTGTTTCCCTACAAACAGGAGAGAGTGTGAGAAACTTATTTCTCCGTGTTGCATCACTTACCTTCGAGGCCTCTGTATTAGCAGAACTGGAAAGGAAGAACACAAGACAAGCAAGTGACATTGTCAGTAAGTGATTCTTACATGTTCATTACTGGGATTGTCTCATGCACAGCATTTTTTAGTAACAGGACATTTCTTATCAGTCCATTTATCATGAATTGCATTAAAAAAAAGTTAAAATGGTATAAAAAAAAAAAAAACAGGAAAAAATGGAGTTACAAGGTTTTGACATTCCATTGACAAAATAATAGTGTTAAATTTTCAGACTATGCCTAAGAAGCCTCCAGCCAGTCTTATTGAGCTAATTAGCATTCTGCAGCCCTGCTAGATGGACATGACTGCGGTGGAAATCTCTACTTTAGATAGGAGCTAAAATAAACATTGTCTGTCTACATCTTTTGACTGATGCTGTTAACCTGCTTCCTTACAGATATCACTGCTGATCACAGTGACTTCAAATCATTAAAGAAAAAGAACACCAGATGCTGTAATTAAGTGAGTTTAGGAACATGACAGAGATGTGAATGGATGTTAGAGGGTGAGGTCAGAAACACAGAGCAGCAGCACAGTGGCACGCCAGAACACAGAAGGCCACTGCACTGGACTGCTCTGTCTCGGGATACTGGGTTGAAGACAAACAGCTTAAGCTGCACAGTGATGCTCAGGCCACTTAGATAATGAAAGATTTGGACCAAGTCACCTAAAGTCTTGCTTGGCAGTAATGTGTATATAAAAACATAAAAAGGATCATATATGGAACAGAAATTCTGCATAGCATCTGTCTATATGCATGAATTACCAGTTGTTACGAAATAATTTGTTTAATGTGAATAAACGTAGCTCTTTTGCAGTAGTAAATAAAGGAATAGTCCAGTATTGTTTTCTCAGTTTTTTCCTTTGGTTATCTTTTTCCCCATTAGGTTTAACTTAAAAAATAGAAATGATATTCTAATTTTTGCAGAAAAATAGGATGTTAGTTAAGTTAGTTTTCTGTAGGGGATGTGTACTGACTAGGGGTATATATGTAGACGGATCAGAATCATCCCTTCAGAATATTCACATTTTGTTGCTTTGCAGACACACACAAAAACTACTTTTTTTCAGCTGTGAAAGCAATCAATCAACTATGGGTGGCAAGGCACTGTCAAAAGATCTCAGGGATAAAGTTGTGGACAGACAGGGGATGGATACAAAAAAATCAAAGTCTTTCAGTCTTTATCAATGAGCTCATCCAAAGAACACCACACCTGCAGTAAAGCATGAAGTGGTAGTATCCTGTTGTGGGGGTGTTTCTCTGCAGGGGAT
>JBBPCZ010000023.1:7471096-7499695 GCA_037974445.1 Brycinus macrolepidotus | reverse complement strand
TATCGCAGTTCAGTCAGTCTTTCGCGATATGTATATTGCGCATGTTGATATCGCGATGACGGTAAATTTGCGATATACAGTGCAGCCCTAATTTTTACTTAAATCTTTTACAACCAAATGTGTTGCTGCCAATACATATACAACGTGTTTAAACTTGGATGTTTACTGAAATATGGCAAATTCTTTTTGAGGGCAGTGATGAGGCTGAAAATACCTACTGGTAAATATAGAAAAAAAAATGATCTCATATTTACACACAGAGAACAGAGGGTTCTGAACAATTAAGCACTTTATAAAATTAAATTATTCATTCAAAGTGTTTTGTTCTCTATGTTTTAGGTTTTTTCCCTGAGGACTTCCAGTTTTGAGTGCATTTGCGTATTATTTTTGTAAAACATAAACCACCCATTGCAACACATCATCTACATAATTACTAGCGAGGCACAAAAAGTGCAGTGGAGTGGTTAAACTGATTATAGAAATAATCCACAGTCACATCCCTACTGAGCATGAATTGTCAAACCACGAAGAAGTATGCTGGAGGTAGTTCCCATCTCTCAGCATTCCTCTGGTTGGTGCGGTGAGATGTACACTCACTTGGGTTGTGGTGTCCGAACCCTAGATGAGGAGGAGGAGGACGGTGTGGAAGAGGCATGCTGGTGGTGTCCATGAGAAGACTGGGGTGTGCTGCTAGGATACTGTGGTGTGGTCATGGCCTGCTGCTGGCCTGGGGTGGTGTATGAGTAGCTGGGTGTCATCATAGGTGTTGCCATAGGCTGCTGCGGCGTGGCAAACACCTGCAGATCAACAAAAAGAGCCAAAAATACACTGTAGTCCAAATAGAGCTGGATGTAGGGAAAAAGTCCTATCACACTACACTTTATTTAGTAAGTGTGCTTCATTTTGATTAAGCAAATATTGGTTCAGGATGCGATTCCCATACATGATAAGCACTGCTGCTGCCTCCTCCTCCTGCACTACTGCCTCCACTGTATCCATACTGGCTGGAGGCCCACTGGGCTGGAGTAGTGTTGGGATTCTGGCCCTGCCCTGTAACTGCTGCAATGGCATTAAACATCTGGGACGTCATGTTCCTGGGCAAAGCGTTTACGGCTCGAGTCAAATCTGCACCAAGAAAGAGAAAGGGAAAACGTTTTGAAAGATGTTTAAAAAAAAAACAAACCAAAACAAAAAAAAAATTGATCTTTTTGTTATCTTAGTGCATACGGAACCTGCAATGTTAATGTTGGCAGGAGTTGCATTCACAGATGCTGGTGTTCGCGTTCTGCTACTACTGCTGGGTGTGATGCCTTCAGACAGAAAAATAATGGCAGGAAACCAATGTATTTAACATTTAATAATATAGCAATTTCACCACATTCTGAGGACTGAGAATACAAAACTATAAATATCTAAGAATTCTAAGAAATCATTTAGCAGCTTCCACTGACCTGGCACAGGCTCCTGGTAGTGATCCTTGAACCAGCGGAAGAGGCCATTAACTGTAGGAAATATCTGGGAGCGGTACCTGAAACCATCTGGGGTGATGGTCACATACTCTATTCTGCAAATGGACAAAACACAGTAGGCATACATCTCACAAACTGAATATATCTACCTCCATTAGTAAAGTTCAGCATATATTTAGTTTAAATTTACCTTGGTTTCCCTCTTGGCTGGTATCCCAGCAGGAACTTTCCAGGCAGGTCTCTGCAGGCTGACACAAAGTATGGGATAAACGTTGGCTTTTCTTTCTTGGTCCTTATTAAGAGCTCCTCCATTTTCTTAGAAATAAGACACAGATACATCAATAATTATTTCTGACATAAGCAAAACAAAGCCAAATACAGTGGAGAAAGGCACAGATACCACACCTTCCTGTCTCCACCATTGCAGTCCTGGAAGTACTTGTGGCTCAGCAAATCCCGTGCAAACGCCGCCATGGGCTGCACATAACGGGCTGTGATTTCATCTAGATCCTCAAATTCCTGCACATGAATGGAATTTGTTTTAAACTTTGATTCTCTCTCAGACACAGAAATACTATTACAGTTCTCAAAGTAATTCCAAATTTAACTCAAGCAATAAACAAGCAGTGTTAAAATTGTACAATTTCCTTGCATATTTTGACTGACAACGCATCTAATACAGGTCACACAGCATTTTAGTTAAACACAAAACCCACCACAACAACAGATTTGATTTGTTTAGGGACTCACTTCTGTGTTAATCCACAATGTGCGTCCCAGACTAAAAGCATTCTCTTTGCCCTCTTCTCGCACATCCACATGCTGGTATATCCCATCTGCAACTTTCCAGGTGACCGTCAGGTGGTTCTCTCCTTTACTACTAGGCCTGATCACCACATCACCCTGATCCATTGTCTCCATCATCTTCTCTGCCTGCTTGAAGTTAATGTTGTGGAACGATGGGTGGGCAATGACTCTCTTGATGTAAGCTATGGGAAAAGATGTGGGCAAATACAAAACATTAGTAAGAGATATTTGCAGTACTAAGTAACAAGCTGCATCTTAGTTAAAAGTAGTAAAAGCAGAAACAAAGCAATCATGTTGCTTTATAATAGGATGCGCTTACTATGAGATCAGATCATAGCAAGTCTCTAAATATAATTTATATGTAAAGCAGTGATCTGAGGATGATGTACTGACTGGTTCTCTGCTGTTTCTTCTTCTGCTCCTCATCGTGTTTGAGATCCTCAGCTTCGGCATCAAAGTCATAATAGGTGTCCTTAGGAAGCTTCCACTCATTGTTCTTGTCAGCCAAGTCAGATGTCCTACAGGTCAGGTCTACACTGAACTTCTCAATGTCAATCTTCATGATACGACAATGTACTGTCATACCAACCTGGAAGATAACAGATGTGAGACTTTTGTGAAACCTTTAAGTACTCCACTGCATAATCTCTAAAAGAAATGTTAAGAAACAAAGACTACAAAAGAATCTTACAAAATAACCAACTCCAAATTTTAACTCACCTTGACCCTCTCTTCAGGGTGCTTAACTACCTTGTCTGAAAGAAACTTTGTTGGGATGAAACCCATGACACCATTGTCCAGACGAGATCTAACACCAATTGCCTGGCCAGGACAAGAGCCACTGTCAAAGTGGTTCCAGACCTAAAAAGAAAACCACATTTATTTTTCCGTACAATTTCCACACAGCTTGATGTATTATTTCAAGAGCTCAAATGGTGACAAAATAAGTTGCAATACACTTGAGTTTCTCCTCAATCATCAGACACCATAAAAGCTTTACATTTAAAAGCCAAACAAAAGACTAAAGGCAAAGAGTAAATTGCATTCCATTTAAAGAAAAACTGTCTCACCTCACTGAGTTCAGGAAAGTTGTCCTGCTGACAGAATGGACACTGCCAAAGTCCAGTCTCATCATTACGAATGGCCTGGTCATAGCTCTCCCCCTGTGGCCGCCTGTGAGCAATGCCCGTTACAACACTAGTGATCAGCTTACCTGCACACAGTTGGCAAGAGAAGAAGGAAAAATTCTAAGCAAAAATAAAAGCACTGAAAAGATGAACAAAACCTGCAAAGATGTAGTATCAAAATGAGTTTTCTCATTTTAATGCAAGATCACCAATGTACATCCAGTGGACTTATGGTACAGGACCTACCAATATAGAAGGTCTCAGGGGTCTCTTTGGTAAGCAGATTAAAGACTTCCTCCGTGTTCGGGGGTCTGTATGGGGCTCGGAGGTCTTTATACCTACAGCTGAGCTCTGCACGAATGTCATACAGTGTGATTCCTTTGTTGCCATAACCCTGAAGCGGCATAACACAAACACAGGGTAGGAAAATAAGCTATCAGTCCTTACTTTACATGCAAAGAACAAGACTACAACAGGGAAATAGTTATCTTGACACTGAAATGCTTGATTTTTGGACTCTAACTTCTACAATAGCAGAGTTGAGAATATTAAACCTTTTAGACAGCAGCAGAGTTGTGAAACTTTCTCAGGGTATTCAAATACAAATTCAAATGAATTAACAATTGTTCAGTTGATGTAGAATGTACAGGCAATGTATTAAGCCTGTATCTTACAGTGGGGTGTTTTTTTTGTTGACTCACCTGTCTTTCTAGCTCCTCAGCAAAGGCATCCAGGTCCAGGTCTTTCAGCCTCTCTGGGTTCTCCAGGATTTCCTCCAATGCTCCAGCAGGGTTCGCATCCTCTGCTGATTCGTCGTACTCCAGAGCATCCACTGCCATTTTACGTGCCCATTCATAGGTTTCAGGATGTACACGAGAACCATCTAGAACCTCAATGTAGGAGTCAGTGCTATAGGGTGAAAAGAAAGACGCTTTAGCCTGTTTTGTCAGCCAGCTCTTTATGGAGCTATCGAACGCCTCAAGAACAAGTAAGGGCAAAGCCATACAATAATCTGAGTACCTGTCTCCAAGAGAAGCGGTGTCAATCTTGATAAAACCAGCACAGTTGATGAACACTTTGGGTCCCATATGGCACATGGTGACCAACTGTGTCCGATTTTCCAAGCGAGTATTATTCTGTTTCAGAATCTGGTTGAAAACATGAAGAGGGGTGAAATTAATTCAACCAATTTTTTAAGCCACTGAATCAAGGAATTGTTCTTCATCTTGAAGAGAAGGAATGCATGGAGAGACGAAGAGCAAACTCCGTGCCAAATACTAGAGAGTAGCTTACCTTAAGCAGATGTGAGCCTTTTCTTGGTCCCAATCCGCAGACGTACTGAACCAGGCTCTGTGTATAAGGATGAGCGATGGCTCGATTCACATCCACACCAACCTCATTTACCCGGTTAATGAATTCACAGTAGAGCGCTCCTAGCAGCTCCTCCTTTACCACATGTTCCTAGAGAAAGCCACAGTAGCAAATAAATCGACAAGATTCATAAAGACTACAGTCAAAACAACTAGTACAGCACTAGCTATGCAAACATTTTTCTATAATATACGGGAACACCACAAAATGTGTTTAAATAGTGTTAATATGAGCAGTAGTCACTAAAAAAACAAAAACAAAAACAAACAAACAAACAAAAAAACACTACCTGTAGTGGATGAAGTTTGAGGCACAGGATGTCCTCATCACTGCTGCACACCTGGGCAAACTCCACCAGAGGGTCCTGAATTTTGCGGGCCACAGACACAGCCTGCCGAAGTAGAGGAGGGTAGTCCCTGAAGTCCGTCTGTGAGAGAAAGAAAGAGATGAAACAATGTGAACATCACAGCATTTCACATGTATCTCAAAGGGTTTAACTGATTTATAGTCCCAAACCATACTACTGTAAGTCACCTCTGACTTTTTGCTGTTCATGTATAGTGTAGCTAACTCATTGTCCACCAGCTCGACTCCTACTGCAGGCAGAGAGGAGTCTTGTTCCAGCTCAGCGACTGTACGCTTAATGTCCTCCATCAGCATGTGAGCATCCCTGAAAGAAATGAGACAGAAAAGCATATCTAACAGACACTGATAACTTAGAGCAGATAAAGCTTAAAATGCAACATAAATTAAACAACTCAGACATAGCAAACATTATGAGCTTGGTTTACTTTGACCATATCTGCCCATACATAATCTGAACCTCTGCAACACAAAAAAAAAAAAAAAGCAGTGGGTTGGCATTGTAAATCATGTGTCATGAACTAGAAGTATGCCATATTTGACTAACAAGTTGGCAAAAACAAATCAATTTACATATCTTTCTTAAACAAAAAAATAGCAAAACACTAGAGAACTTTTGTGTTTTGTAGAGTGCCAGGAAACAAAGCAACTCTGGTGTACTTCCCAAATGACATCTGCTAGCTTATGTTCAGGGGTGGATGACATATGTAACAAATGTAACAAATATTTTTCTTTACTTCACTCACTGAACTAAACCCATATACTCTGGTCTAACTGTGTTGTTTGTAATGACAACGGTGGTCAGTATTGTTTTATCTAGCAAGCTATGTTGAAAGCTAAGCTAATGTCAGCAAGATGGTTTTAAGTCTAGTTCAAGTCTGACCTAACTGCTAGACGACTGCAACCCGTGGTCATTAACCCAAACCAAAGAAGTGGGCCACGAGGAATATATGTAAGACAAATATAAAACAGCAAGGACTGGCATAAATCAGTTTAGGCTTTATATAAAACAGGAACCTTACCGATTTTCACCAGCAACTGCCACAACATGTGGTTTCTTACTGAGAAGAAATTTCTTCAGGTTATCAATGTCTTGAAGCTAAGAAGGAAAAATTGATAAACATTTAAACATAAAAATTCTACCTTTTAATTTTTATTTTCAACATCTGCGTATGTTTTCTTTTTACCTTTTTCTCTCGCTCTTCCTCTCTCCACGCATTCCTCCTCTTCAAGAAATAAGGAAGCCTGAGGAAGTCCACAACCTCTCCTTCACCGTTGATGAGGGCGCAGAACACAGGCGTGTCTCTATAAGACAGCAGAGATTCATTCATTTCTTAGACAAGCCACTTATGCTTAAAAAGGAACATGGGGGATGCTGGAGCCTACTCCAGAGTCCATAGGGTGAAAGGCAAAGAAACCCCCTTGTACTGGTTGCCAGTCCAGCACAGGCAAATTCTCTGTAATATTCAAAGGAGTAACACATGAAGCGCATAGCTGCCTAGGGATTTAGCTGCAAGATCACAAAGACTTAACCAAACAGCAAAGATTATTTCTTTAATCAACATGGTTTGGACTGAACCAGTGTTTGAGTGTTGGCTGACAGCTATGAGAAGACAGTACCTGCCAGAGGCAAAGGCCACTCCGAGCACACGAATGCCCTTCCCCTGACTCTCATCCATCAGGTCATCATCCTCTTCTATCTGCTGGTCTGGTCGATATGGAGCCACCTTCAGCCAGTTGTATAGTTTCCTGCAGCATGACTGCATGATAAAGTAGAAAGAGAGTCTGTTTCAATATGTTTCTGAAGCACAGATGTACATTCTAAAATATTTTTTAAAGCTAACCTTGACTATATTCTCCTTGGCCTCAGTAACGAGTTTATTTTTTAGCTCCTTGCCCATCTGAGGATAGAGGAATTGGTGGAGGGAACGCTCGATGGCCAGCATTCGCTGCTTATTCCACTCTTGCACTTGGTGACTGAATTCGTCTCTGTAGTAAAACTGCTTTATCTCATCAAAGTAGGTCTGATCTCCCCCATACCTGCAAACACAATAGAACACATACAACAAAAAATATTAATGGATTTAATTCCATTATCAAACATTTTTTTTCAGAATTATACCACTCACTTTGTATTTACAGTAAATCAAACAACTTTTATCTAGTCTTATTAATCCTTTGTATATGGTTTAATGATGCAACAGAAAACTTGGCATGGGAGTTTTACCCTTTAACTCCAACCAGGTCAATGCATATATCTATAATGAGCAGTCCTTCATCCTCTGCCAAGCACATTTTCAGGAACTGATCTCCACTCAGCTCTTTTACAGGCTTGTTCTTTAAGTACTTGAAGGAATACGCATAATGTGCCTCATCAACGTCCTAGGACACAGAGAAACAAAACATTTTAGTAAACCTCTAACAAAAATATATACCCAAATATATAAAACCAAATTAATAAAAAATATTTTGGCAAGAGGAAATGCAGCTCATACACACACTAACAAATCAGTTTGTGAAGTATGTTTTACACAAACAGAGCCTATTAAAATTACTCATGGTCTAGAAGAAGCACGACTTAAAACAAAACATCTAGAAGGAGGTTCTAACGGGACTTAAAAGTTGCTACTCTGCCAAGACCCTTTCCTTCATGACATCCAGAGTAGAACAAGATTTAAAAAAAAAAAAAAAAAAAAACCAAACCAAAGACATCAACATTATTTATTTACATTATCTACTAGTTGCTTATTAAGTATTCAGTATACACTTTAGTCTGTTGTTCTTAGCACCTACCTTCTTGCCCTTCTTAGTGGGCTTGATATTGATCTTGGCCCTTTCCTGGAAGGTCTGTCTCAGTACATGCCTGACAAGAGGCTCTCGGGCAATCTGCATGGCAACCATGTAGCGTGCGCCTTCTAGAACAGCTTCTGGTGTGCTGAACTGACTGTGATTATCGAACGAGGGAATGCCAGAAGGAAAAAAATGCATTAAGCTGGAGAAACAGTAACTATTCTGGTAAGTGAGATACTACAACATCCCTTTAATGAACCCATACAGTTTAAATAATATTTTTAATAAGAAATTCCAATTTGTGGTCTGTTACCTGCATACATAGTCCTTGGCCAGTTCTAAGGGCTCTGCAGGGAACTGCTCTGTCTCGTGTCTTTGATAACTGTCACGTAAGTTTTCACCAAACTGCTCAGGAGTGAGACCAAACTTCTTGGCCAGTCCATCTGCAAGAAAGAAAGGAAAAAAAAAAAATCTTATGCTTGCGTGTCAGCAGAGTGACTAAACATAAGGAAGGGGCCAAGAAAGACACCTGTTATTTGTCATCATATTAGCTTCTCTTTAATATTACATGTTAGCGATTGTGACTGTTAGATGCAGACCATTTTATTTACCGCACAAATTCACCACTGTGATCATTGTTGCAGTGCTTTAAAGCCCCCACTATCATCCACCTGCCTAAAAAGTCTTCAGTGTCCTGCCTCAATTACTTCTGTCCTGTAGCATTCACACCAATCATCATGAGGTGCTTCAAGAGGCTTGTCATGAGGCAAATAAAATCACAGCTGGTCCCCTCACTGTACCTCCTGCAGTTTGCACATCATCCCAACCATTGAATGAATGACGCCATTACCACCACCCTTCACCTGGTCTCCACCCAGCTGGGACCGAAAAAAAAAAAAAAAACACTTAAGGTTGTGCTTATATGTTTACGTACCATGGCAAAATTTGTGAAATATTGGCTATTGTATGGAATTTCTAAGTAATAATGCAGAAAGCTTTCCTTTAAATTAAGGGATGCGTTCAGGTGAAGCACCTTATTATCACAATTGTGTTTGCCCTTATTAAATTATGATAACTAAAATTACCCAAATGAGCCTGATCAAAAACATACATACTCTCGGATGTTGGGATGGACAGTATACACACCCACACACACGTTGACATACAGGTTCAAATTAAGGGTAATTAAGGAAGAGTCTCCACACCTGTATTGTCTTTAATTGTAATCGGTGTCAGTGTATAAACAGTCAATTTAAATTCATGGAGAGCTGCACTGGATACTGAGCCTTGGAGAAAACAAAAGAACTTCAAAGTACCTGTGAGAAAAGGTTGTTGAAATGTATAAATATATATGAAGATACCCAGAGATCCGAATATGCCTGTCAGTAGCTCTCAAACACTGACAAAAAAAGTGCAAATTTAGGGCTTTGTTGTTACCAAGCCACGGTCAGCTAGACCAAGCACGATTTTAGCCACAACCTCCAGGATCAAGCTGCCAAGAAAAACAAAAAACCTACAAGCCACTTTAGCTGAAACACAGGCTTCTCTGCAAGCAAGTGGTGTTGCTGTTTCAAGATGTACAGTAAGGAGGTACTTGGAGCAAAAAAATGGGCTACACACAAAAAGCAGTTACTATGCCAGCACCACAAACAGCCTGCTTACAATATTCCTAATATCATCTACACAAGCCTCAAAATGTCTGGAACAAAGTTCTTTGGAGCAGTGACACCAAAATTGAACTTTATGGTCACAACCATAAATGATAAGTTTGGAGAAGATGCAAGAAGACCCATGATGAAAAGTACACCATCCCTACTGTGAAGCATGGAGGTGGATCTCTGAAGTTCTGGGGGTGTGTGAGCTATAATGGCACAGGTAACTTAGTGGAAATTGATGGCATTCAAAACACAAAACCAAGCCAACCCTTTAGTGGCCACAGCAAAAAAAAAAAAAAAGTGAAGGTGCTGTCTCCTGACCTCAATATCACTGAGCCACTTTGGGCAGATCTCAAATGAACAGTTCATGTAAAACAACCCCAAAATTTACAGGACCTGGAGGCTTTTTGCCAAGAAGAATGAGCAGCTCTACCACTTGAGAAAAACAAGGGCCTGATCAACTATCACAAAAGACCGAGTGTCATCACTGATGAAGAACTAAGGGTATGCAAACTTTTGAACAGGGACTATATTATTTTCCTAATTATGTTTTGTTTAATGGTCATGTTATTCTTTGACGCCTTAGTTGAATTTGGATTCCATTAAAAGTAAATGAAATGTGTTTGGCCTGATCAGTCATCTTTTCTTTACAGTATGGTACACATCTTACAAATTCTGCCAAGGTATGTAAACTTTCAAGCAGAACTGTATGTCTGAATGCTGTTCATAGACTTCAGTTCACCATTCACCATCATTCTGCCGCACCTGACAGGAAAGGTGAAACTTTTGGGCTTGAACACTTCCCTCTGCAACTAGATCCTGGACTTCCTGACTGAGAGACCTCAGGAGCAGCATCTCCAGTACCACCACCTCCTCCAGGACTGTGTGCTCAGCCCTCTGCTATTCACACTACTGACCCCTGACTTTGCAAAAATGCACAGTTCAAACAACATAAAATTCACTGATGACACAACCATGGAGTATTTGATCAGTAAGAACAAGTTGGCGCAAGTGAGGAGATGCAATGGAAAACAGTGTGCAAAACAAACAACCTCACTGAATGTGGACAGGCAAAAGAGATGATTGTTGACTTCAGGAGAGTATGCGGCAATCACTCTCCACTGAACATCACTGGATCGGAAATGGAGCAATTCCTGTACCAAACTGTGACCCAATTACACAGGGTACTCTCTATAGTCCCTCTGTAGAATGTGGTGAGGATTGAGGGGTGCACTTTCTTCAGCTTCCACAGAAAGTAGAGACCCCACAGCATCACCAAGAAAGTCCAGCAGCGTCTTTACTTCCTGAGAAGACTGAGGATAGCGCACCCCTTAATCCTCACCACATTCCGTAGTAGGACTATATCCTGTGTAGTTGCATCACAGCTTGGTACAAGAATTACTCCATTTTGGATCACAAACCCTACAGAGGATAATGAGGACAGCTGATCATTAGGGTCTCTCTTCCATCTGTCGCAGACATTTACACCACCAACATTGTGGATGACCCCACTCAGCCATCCCAAAGTTCCACAGCACACAGGTCTCCACTGCCAGGATGGGGAACATCATCTTCGCTCAGGTCATCAGACTCTTAATGAGAACTGAACCATAAACTGCACCAGCACATACACACAAATCCCTGAACTTCACCCTTCTCCTTCTCCCAACACAACACACTGCATATGCCAACTGTTTTACCATAAACAAAATACTTGCACCCCAACTGCCAGTAAATACACTTTTTATATACTGCACATTCTCTATTTTATTGCTGTTATTTGCACAATGTAGTGTTCTCTGCCTCAGTACTTGCATTTTTGCACACTTAATGACTGCTGCTAGAATACAGTCTGTCATAATACTGTATTTATTCCAACTATAACTTGCTGGTTTTGTAAACTACACTGTGTGTTGTCTAAGTATTGTTTGTTTGTGTGTTTTTTTTGTACTCTCTCTCCCTTTTTTGTACTCTGTATATTCCTGTTTTGCCTGCATTTATGTAAAATCAGAATTCACCCAAAGTGACACAACATACCAAGTCCAGCAGACTGGCAGATGCTGTACATGTCTCTGCGGGAGGCTTGTTTCAGATCTGGTCCCTTCTGCTCTTCTTCCTCCTCCTCCTCTTCTTCCACCTCAGCTTCCTCACCTAGATGACCAAAATACAGCATCTTCTGAATAATTTAATCTACTGACTTAAATAAAGACAAAAAAATAATACCACAGAAAACGTAAACATATTCCATCATAAATTGGCTGTACCATCTTCCTCTGACACTTCCTTAATCTTCCTCAGTTTTTTCTTGCTGCCTTTGGCAGAGTTCTGCATCTTAGGGATGTCTCGTCCATAGTAAAGCAGAAAGTGGTTGTAGACATCACTCAACTCATCCATAGACTGGACGTCTTTCAGTCTGCCAAGGTAAACACCTCATTTAACTGAAACAGGTAATGGCACTCTACAGTTCAACATTCCAAAAAATTATTACCAAGGTGGAGATTTTAAACAAACTGGTTAAGGGAGTTGTATTCTGGCATTTGTGAATCACCAAAATATGCTGGACGTTGTGAAGACTACCATAATTCTAGACTAAAATAAAATTTTCCAGAAGCTTATGTTCCAATCCACCAAAGTGGGTCCTCCTGCTGACTTCAATTATGACTACTCCACAGAGAACATGACTAAGAATGTAATAATATTTTTTATTCATATAGTGCCTGTTAAACTCAATTATTTTTATTTAAAGGTCACACATCTTGACAGTCCACCTTACTAAATAATGTGTTTTGTTAGGATCATCCAAGCTTCTGTATCAAATCATAATGTTTAATTTGTTACAGGCTAGAACTTGTACCTCTCCATGTCAGCAGTGTCCAGAGGACGGACAGCATCAGCCAGGGGCTTATCAGGGTCAGCGGAGATCTGTTCAAACTGATAAGATTGCATTCTCTGGAAAAGACGTGTCAGGTTCTGCTTGCGTGTCTTTAGCTGGGTCCACTGAAAAAAAAGGACCAAATAATAAAACCCGAATTATTTGTTAGGAGGGGAGGTATGAAAATACAAAGTAAGTGGTGTGATACTGATTTGACCTTACTTTCTCATCCCACTGCCACACTTTCCACAGATCGTTAATGTTAAGCTCTGGTTCAACATACTCCTTTCTGTAGAACGCAATGAACGGAACCTAGATGATGAAAAAAAAAAAAAAAGGAATTGTAATGCAGACCCCATCACTAAATTATACCACACTGATGAATAAACTCACCAGGGTATGTATGTTTATTAGTCTTACCATTTTGATTTTAAGACTTAAGCCAAATTTAAATAAATGAACATTTTAAGAGTTCAGGACTGAATCTTAGTAAAGAGCTAAGATTTCTCTGTAATATGCCTTCACTGAGTATAACAAGGCAAAAGCAGTTTTGACCAGTAGAATAAATAAATTATGCAAATCTTAGTTGTGAAAACCTAATTATACCTACGTCTTTAAATCTGTAAACAGTTCTATTTTGATTTTATTCTACTTTTGGTTTGGGCTGAGCGCTGTTTAGGGCCTCGTCCTGCTCCCAACTCCAACAGTTAGCTGATCAGAGTTTGCTTGACAGAAACACAAATGAGCCTTTAAGTCAGCAGCAGGGTAAAAAATTGCTGAGATTCACAGGTGAGAGACATACATTATAAAAAAGGTTAATAAAAAGGAGCGCATTTCTGGGGTTGTATTTAAATGTTAAATACAGATATATTCAGTATGTTAAATTTAATGCTTAAGACTTTTCAATTCCATTTCAAATGTGATAAGAAACATTTATAGTGACAAAATATTCGTGCTGCAAAACTAAATATTTACTTTTATTCTTTATCTGTTATTTCTATCAATATTTACGTTACTGTGTAAGCCAACTCAAAAGCAGTTTTAAAAAATGAATAAATAAACCCAAAGCATCTGTCTGTAACCACCCTATGACAACTACTTAGAATAAATAAAGAAATTTCAGGAATCAGCAGACAACCTGACTGTTGCTCTATGTGAATAACACCTGATGAAATTAAATAACATTTTGTTCTGGAATGTAAACTGAGCAGACAACATCTGTCTGAGAGCATCTTTGAGCAAGTAACCATCTTTAAACTTTACTGTGCAACTGATGGTCTGCTGTTTCAATGTATTGTATATCCCTAAAAAATGAAAAACTCTTCTGAGTAATCTTTTTATGTGACATGTTTACATGTTTAAAAATGGCACCTCAAAGTGCTGGTTCCTCATGAAGTTAAGGGCCTCTTTGATCTTCGCAATGGTACTTTGACCTTTCCTGCAAAAGTTCGTGGTGGTTCCACGGTCCAGGTAATCCGTACTCTCCTAGAACGCCATCCAAAGTCAAAATGAACGTGGAGTTTTAGAAACATACAGAGGTAACAGGAGTGAGAAAACCTATAGTGGATGCCTAATGTGAGGTAATCACAAGCAACTTGATAATACCTGCATAGAAATGGTTGGTGTGGAGAAAGCATTCCTGTAGATCCATTCAGCCTCGTCTTCCAGTTCATTATCTTCAGCAGGTTTCACAGGTATAGCACGCAACTAGAGAACACAATCAGAGATAAAACTATTAAAAGGCACAGACTCACTCACATCCAGCAATTCCAGTAATTCCTCACACTCTGGTCACATCCTAGTGTAGGTTTTAAGGCAAGTTTTTGTTCCATACACACCTGGAATCTCTCTGGCATGTCTGTGGAACGTATTTCATTATCCTGGTCAGTCATGTGGCTGCTCTCCAGCTCACTAGGCTCATAGATCTCAAAGATGCTGCGACGGCCCACTCTCCTCTTGGTCTGTTTCTTTGGTCGATCCCACTGTTCTTCATCCTGGTCCTCCTCTTCCTCCTCAGCATGATCATACGGCTCAGTATCAAACTCAGCAAAGTCGAAATCACCACCGAAAATCTCTTGAGCCTCTTGCAAAGCACTACAAGGCAAGAGGGCATAAGAAGTAAAAAAAAAAAAAAAGAAAAAAAAAAGGTTATGGCTCTGAAAGGACAAATCAGCTACATCTTTCTGACTTGCTATAGTAGTTAAAGGCAATTCTGGAAACTCGTAGTAGCTGTTCAAACATTTAGAGATCTTTACTCAAGCTCTGGCTTTTGACAGAAACCAGTTATAAAATAAATCAACATAAAAATCTTAATTTACTTCAACAGTATACACAAATTCTAAATAGTTAGCCAGTTTTCCAAAATTTAATAAGCTTATTTAGCTCTGGTTCTCATTCAATGGTAGTTTTTTCTTGAGGTCTCTGACCACAAGAGATTGAGATTGATAAGAGGATTTTGTGAAGAGAATTATGGTGAACGTACATGAACCAACGCTAAGCTGACCATTACCATCAATACCAATTACTAGATCGTTTTACCAAGCTGTCAGAATGCAAGAACAGTTTTAAAAAAATAAATAACCCAAAGCATCTGTCAGAAAACGCACCCAAGGACAGCTGCTTAGAATAAATTAATTAATTTCAGGAATCAGCAGACAACCTGACTGTTGCTCTAAGTGAATATCACCTGATGAAATTAAATAACATTTTGTTCTGGAATGTAAACTGAACAGACAACATCTGTCTGAGAGCATCTTTGAGCAAGTAACCTTGATTACTCACGCATCAGTGTATCCAGTAAATTTCTTCCCTTTCTTTTTTGTGATCGGTTGTCCATCATCATCCACAATGAAATCATCTATGTCTGCAGAGATCAAAATAAAATGCCTATTAAACACATCTTAAACTGTGAACACCACAGCATAAGGAACGTCCAAATTTGTTTTGCTTCCTACCCGATTCCTCCTCATCTTCCTCTTCTTCGTCATCCCCTGGGTGGCGTCTTTCTACAGCTTCTCCTTCTTCTACCTCTCCATCTCCATCTCCAGTAAAGATCTCATCTGCAATTAGGTCTTTCTCATCATCTTCACCTTCATCATCCATTGTTCTCACTCGTGAGTATTTCTTTTTCTATATCGGAAAAACAGATCAAGACTTCTCAGTTAAGAATGTTCTTGGCACTTGAAGCATGCGGCAATCAATCTTCTAGTGACATGAACTACATGACAAAGCGTGGCAGCTAACCTATAGCTTCGACCAAATTAAAAATCAGTGTGTCAGTGTAATAACAATCAGTCTTGCTCTTCTTATAAAAACTGCTTATTCACACAACTCACTCAAAACAATGAGGCACTAAACAAGCATCATCAAAAGATGCCACTTTTATTAAAACTCTTTCTAAAAATCCAAGGGAAAGGTGGACTTGTGGAGCACAGAGGAAAAAAGTAACAGTTGACTTACCCTCCTCTTTACTTTAACCCCTAAGTTCTCTTCAATAAGATCCAGATCATCATCATCTAGGCAGTCGTCAAAAACTAGGAGACATGAAAAAAATTCTCTTTATCCTGCTTCACATAGAACAATTAATTATAACAACAGCCTGTATAATTCCAATTTTAAGTTTTAAAAAAAACACACAATTCAAAAGACAGCACAATACTGGTTTATGTTGTAGATTTCTGAAATGTCAAAACGTTCAAAACTCAAAGGGGTGCTTACCACGCTTCCTGCGTCGATGACGGACCTCCTCTCCAGAGTCGCTGTCTCCTCCGGCACTTCTGTTTCCCTCCTCCTCCTCCTCCTCCTCCTCATCATTCCCATCATCAATAAGCCCTCTCAGGTTTCCATGTTCATCTTGATCCTCTGTGTTCTCCTCTTCCTCTTCTAAAATCACATACAGCAACAGAGATCTTTAAATTCCTAAACAGACACACACCGGTGCAGTCACGATCATACTTTGTTTATAGTGTGGAACAAGTCCGTACCATCTTCATCATCTTCCATAAACCTCTGTGTCTTTTTGGGTTTCAGATCCTTCTCCTCAAACTCCTCCTCGGATTCCTCAGCCTCACTTTCAATAAAGTCAGACATGTCTGCAACAGCTACTGCAAAAGAAAAATTGTGATTGGGTGACGAATCATTAAGAAGACTGTCTATGCATCGCATCCAATTTAAGTTCTTTGTATGGAAGTTTCCTAACTCGTCTCATACAACCATCCACATTTTTAAACAGCATCAAACTCTGTTATCACCAAACCCCTGCAGTGAGACGCTATAAGGGGTAAAAACGTAGACGTAATACGTGCAGAGATAAAAAAAAAAATGGAGGCACAGATTTTGTACCTTGAAAAAGTACTTCGTATGCCAAATGTATTACTGCCATCAGATCAGCAGCACAGAGCAAACCGGAATAAGCGAAACACACTTTCAGCTAAACACATTACCAATGTTACCTAGAGAATAACCGATTATTCTAAATCAGATGTTCTCTGGATTATTAATTCGTGGGCCTAATTTTCTACGTCCTCAAATGAGTTGTATGTAGAGAGACAAACATTATTTCTTATTTCTTTATGCATCTGTTCCCACACAGCTAGCCAGCTAAAGTCAACCACACCGACGCTAGACAAAACACTTTACTGGCTATTTCGAAGGTGAAAAGGCTCCAAAAGACAAAAAAACAACAACTAAAACCACCGTGGCTGGAGATTACATCCATCTGGATTTATTTTAGTCAACGCTACCCAGCATAAAAAGGGGCAACGTTACCTTGAGTAACGAGCTTCACCAAAAATAAGGCCTTTAGCAACACGGCTGATCGAAGCGGCTAGGCAAGTTAGCTAACTAAAGCCAAAACACGCTTTTCATCGTTTTTAAACGAATTCTTTCGACACCTCGATTGGCGGATGAAGACAACAGGATACACTCACGCTCCCCTGCGGTGTCGTTGGGTGGAAATGTTGGAGAAGACGGACGGGGATGAAGAAAAGTTACGTTCGGAGCAGCTAACAACAAAAATGGTTGAGGAAACGCAGCGTGATTTTGATTCCGGCAGGGAATTAAGTAACGTCCGGCCAACAGCGACCAACCTGAAAAAGAACCGTGTTTTGGAGAGACTTACCGTGAGATAAACTAGTCGGAGGTAATAAATTTACAGCTGGATCAAACGGTGTGAAAAGTAGGCGAATTTAAGGGACGAAGCGAGCAGACTAAGGGGGGGGGGGGAGGAGGGTTCCCTCGTCTCCTACTCCAGACCACGGACTGGCGCCCTGCTCCACACTGGGGGGTTTTCTTTATATGCTCCCTCTCTCTCTCTCTCTGTGGGCGTAGGCTTACACGCACTCTCTCCCCCCCTCTCTCTCTGAGTCTCTGACTGTCTCCCCCTTTCTTTCGCTCCCAATAAACACCATGGCCACTTCTAACTCTGTTCTCTCACTGGCTTCTTTGTGCATTTCGGTTTTATTATCCTGTATGTGTGACTGTTCTTTGGGATCAGAACTAAGTCTGGTCACCTGTGGCTCGGTCGTCAAGCTGCTCAACGTGAAGCACAATGTCAGACTACACTCTCACGATGTCCGATACGGCTCTGGTGAGTATTTCTCATACAGGTTTGGTCCCAAAGAGCTCAGTCAAGTTTCTGGTTCCAGTCCTGCCGATTTTTAACCCTGCTGGATACTGGGTCTTCCTATTTTTCTTAGGTGCTGAGCACAGAAATTTGCCCTGCCCTCTGTAGGCTCATATCCTACCCCATAGACGTGTTTTTAATTTTTTTTTAATTTTTCTGATATCACCTCATGGCGTTTTTTGGTTTAGCATTCATTTTTACAAGTCCACTTTCACCATCTTAGAAATACACGAGCTGTTGTCTTTAAGACTGGTATGTGTAAATGACTTCTGTTCTGACTGGGTGCCTTTTCTAAGAGGCTGTGCAGGGCTAGGAAGGGTTAACCTGTTCTAGACTAAATAAGCAGATATAAATATACCTTAAAAAATCTGAATGGTTTCAGCATTTTTTACATAGTCTTTTATTTCTCGAAAGTGAATTTCATGATATAGACTCTAATTCCTATCTTTATACCCAGCATTTGTGTATATAGCATAGTGTATTTCATATTGAGCATTTTCTGCAGTTCTATTGGATTTATTTAGACTTCATATTTTATTTTGTTCTTGTCTCTGTGTGTCTCTGCAGTCATTAGCAGTTTCCTCTGGGATCAATAAAGTTTTCTGATTCTGATTCTGATCATACCTGTGCAGCATAAACATGTCTGTGTCTTTTTATATCACAGGTAGTGGCCAACAGTCAGTGACTGGAGTGACCACAGTAGAGGACAGCAACAGTTACTGGAGTGTCCGTGGCACCAGTGGGGCAGCATGTCATCGAGGGACCCCAGTGAAATGCGGCCAAAACATAAGGCTTACACATGTTAACACAGGCCGAAATTTGCACAGTCACTACTTTGCATCTCCACTGTCATCCAATCAGGTATGCAAGCAAGCATCCTTGTTGCATTACTTTCTCCAAACAAAAATGTTTAAAGTAAGCCCAAAATGAGAATCTACCTATTGAACAAAAATCATTTATGATATGTAGTCTTACATCTGTCTCTCATTTAGGAGGTCAGTGCTTTTGGAGAGGATGGTGAAGGCGACCATCTTGACGAGTGGACTGTACTTTGCGGAGGTTCTTTATGGCAGCGTGACGAGTCGGTGCGTTTCCGCCATACAGCCACAGAAGCTCTGCTGTCAGTAACGGGTGAGCAGTATGGCAGGCCCATCCATGGCCAGAGGGAAGTACACGCCATGACAAGCACCAGCCAACACAGCTACTGGAAAGCTATGGAGGGTATTTTCATGAAACCCAGTGAGACAGGGCCCAGAGACTTCAACAGCCCTACACATACTGAGCTGTGAATGGTTTCTCTTCAGCAAGCAATTACTCTGGCAGTATTTATTTCAGTCTTTAATTTTCTGTTTTCATTTAGTAATTCTAGTCCGTTACTGCAACCACATTCATTAGATTGTACCTCATACCCATAACACTTGAAATACAAGAATTGTATTTTTTTACTGCACTACAAATACACAGAAAAGATCAATGTCCACAATGCCATGATGTGATGTTTTACCACAAAAGACATTTCTCCTCAGATTTTATATCTCATTAGCTGGAACATGTAAATTAGAGGTTGTATCAACAGCAGTAACATATTAAGAGATTTGGCCTAACACAGTAAGTAATATCCCATTAAATGTGCAGTATTATTTGCATGACTGGGAGGTGGTGAATGGGATGCTGTATTTGATGAAGCTATCTAGGTAATGCTGTTTATGATGTTTTGATTATTGGATGAAAGCGGTATGTCCCACACATAGGTGCTGCTACACCAGATCATCCATTAGTATCACAAACAATGCCCCTGTCTTTTGGCATATGCGGACCACGCAGACCATATCATAAAACCAATAAATCAGTGATGCATCCTACAACAGAGGAATTTGGTTCAGTCCACACTAACACAGTTCTACTGTCCATCACTTACCAAAAATAGTGTGAACATTGTGGAGCATCATTTGGACTCCACAGCAGAAAAAATAAAAGTAATTTCTGTTCCTCTGTTTCCTAACACTTGTCTTTGTAATTTGTGCAAGGGGTACTTGAAATGAAATACAGCAAATGTACTTTGGACAACTGCAAATTTATCAGTTCAAGCAATAGATCTGCACGGAATTTATTAATATCATACAGACCATTAACATGACCATGGCTATAGACTATAGATTTACATAGTAAAACATTTCACTTCCTGAACTTCCAAAGAAGACACCCAAAACCCTTACTAAAGCAACTCTGTGATTTAGCTTGTATATTTTTATAGTAATAAGATAATTTGGTTTACATATAAGGCTCTAAGAGAAAAATCAGTATAATGAATGTATAGTATTCCATCATGAGTTAGTGATAACTAATTATCACTAATGAAAATAGAGTAAAGCTATAAATCATTGAACTAAGCTTATCCAAAAGGGAAAAACAAAAAGGAAAAAAGACCAGGCATATTCTTAGTTCACTCAGGGACAAATTACTCATCTTTTGCCTGCTTATAGCCTGACCGCCAAACAACTTCATATTTTAAGGCTTAGAAGTATGCATTTATACAGTGGTTTTCAACTCCAGTTCTGGGGTCTCACTTCCTTGAAAAAGCTGGATCAGATGTGATCAATAGCTGAAACTGTGCTGGGCAGTGGGTCCCCAGGACTGGATTTTAAAACCACTAACTTAGACTGATTAAACTCCCATTTGCAAAATCTGAATGCCAAGTAGTGAGTTTGGTAGTGATGAGTATTAAACCCATACACTTTAAAAGTTTCTCATTCACAGCTATGCTGTTTGCATGGCCACATAATTGAGTAAACCTTTTTCCAGCCAGTGCTCTATAAATAGAGGAATTGAATGTGCATCATTGAGCCTAGGATGTCCATGATCCTGTCGTTGGTTCACCAGTTGTCCTTCCTTGGACCACTTTACGTTGCTACTAACCACTAAATATGAAAACTCCCTACTAAACCTGCCATTTTGGAGATGCTTCTAAGCATCACAATTTGGCCTTTGTCGAAGTCGCTTAGATCCTTATGCCTACCCATTTTTGTCTTGTTTCCAACACATTAACTTCAAGAACTGACTGCTCACTTGCTGCCTATTATGTCCCACCCCTTGACAGGTGTCGTTGTAATGAGATCAATTCCCCTGATTAGTAATTTTAAATGTTATGGCTAATCTGTGTATATTCACACCTATCCATCTTGCAGCAGTTAATCTGCTGTTTCAATATGAGTTTTTCAGTCCAGACAGCCTCTTTAATGCTTTTTAGAATAAAGGTCCTTTACAAATATCAGTCAGGATGGATGTCAAATGGCACTGGAGGAATAACTACAAAATTTAACAGGAATTACCAGGTCAGGAGGCACTGTAAACTGTAAAATGATACATTGAGGTTCTGTATAAATGTGTATAACTGCAGTAAGGAGAATCAAAAGAGGATTGAGTAGAATTTTAACTGGCTTTTGTAAACAGTTTCTTTAGAAACAAAAGGAAAAGTAAAAGCAAACAAAAGAAGCGTGTGTTCAGCAGATCCAGTAGAACATACAATGCTGCCCAATACCTAGAAATTAAAGATAGCAGACCTTATGTTTTAAGAGATTTCATTTGTTTTCAGCGTTGGTTGGTGTAACAGATTCCATCTTCAGTGATGCACTGACTTCATCAATTGCACCCTTAATACTGTAAAAAAAAAAAATATGGGAATGAAAAGGAAAGCAATGGTAATTACTATGTTGAGATTTGATGAAAAATACCCAAAGGGTAGAGCATTACCGTTCCACTGGAACCTCCTCCTCAAGTAGGTTTGCAAAGAGGTACATATATTTTAGTGCTGATTGATACTGGAGAAAAAAAAAAAAAACCCAGATGAGAACAGATGCAGACCTCTTACGCTGCTTTCTTCATTTCTCAAATTATTGTAAAACAGGTATGTATAGAGAGTTTACAGATTCCCACCTTTTGATCATGCCAGTCAAAGCAACTGGCTCTGAAGTACTCAACAACCTCCTTATAAGGCTTGCTACAATAGGCAGAGCTTCTTCCATTCCATACTTGAGCATGTTTCTGAGAATCCACGCACTTTTCAACAATTCGGTGCATAGATTCCCTGACTAATTCTCTTGCCTATAAAAAAACCCCCAAAAAAAAACCATTGCAATATAAAATTCCAAACTATTACAATGTTTTGAGGTGAGTTTTTTATTATTATTAAAGTCTTGATAAAGTTGTTACCCGCATAAGCTCCTCCAGTTCCTTCTCGAATCTTGCTTTGTCCTCTGCGCTTTTTGCAGAAAGAATCTTTTTTTGTAAAATATCCACCGGGACATCTTGGCCAGCAACACAGTCTTTAGGTTCCATTACTGTTGGCTGAAGCAAATACTGAGCGTATTTCAAATACAAGCAGCTGAACACCACGGAAATACCATCACCTGAAAATTAAACCTATTCTTTCCATCCCATAAATATGCTCATGGCCTTCTATATTTAGCGCACAACTAACTAAGTAATGTGTACCGCAAATTATTTCCCACAAAGCAAACTACTGACATAAATGCACCCCACCATCCCTGAAGTATGTGTACTTTAATGTGCCAGTTTTACATTCACAGAAGTTGTCTCCATTTTGTCCTTCAAAGAAAACCTTGGCTGCTTTTTAATCTGTGACTGGCACCTCTCATGTTCTCATAATGCCCTGGCAGCAATACACTGTTAAAGAGTTTGTGTGTTTTGTCTTTTTAGATCACTAGCTTCTACATGCTGAGACCCAGTGTTGTCCTGCTCAGATCCACTGGTGTGTATGGTTGTTGCGTCTTATGGCAGCAGCTGTCACTTTACTGCCTTTTTGATTGCTCTACATCTAGACATGGTTCAAAAGCCCAGTCCAACATTATTTAAGATCACCCTGTTATGGAGAATTCTTTTGTGATTGTCAGGAGGAGTAAACTGGCCTCAGAATCGATTAACCTGTAGCGAAGGCCAGGCATTAGTATACTAGTGGGGCCCAGTCCAACATTATTTAAGCATTAAGATTGCCCTTCACTGGAAGTAAGGGGCTACCTGAATTCAATAATTACGAGGTGTCCCAATACTTTTGTGCATGTAGTGAATTTTTTTTTTGGAACCGTACCACATTTAAAATCTCCATGGTAGCCGAGACGTCTCTGATTGGTGGAACGCGCTTTGGGATTGTGGGTAATGTATTTCTTTATAAGGAACCGGGCAACAAGGCGCGATTAAAAACAAACAGATTAAAACCTGACATAATTATAGCCTCATCAGAAGCGTAAGATACTGTCTCACAATCTTGTTGCTTATGGTAAGCATGCGTCGGATGACTAAAGTTTTATGGCCAAAAACATTCCCTATGGTGATTTCGAATAGGACTTACTTCCGGAAACAGACAGTTCAACTAAACAGAGAAGCAGTTTTACAGTCAAAACACCAAACAAAGAAATACAACGGACACAGAGCAGAGCAGAAGAACCATTTTCTGATAAATGGGCTCGAAACAAGCTGAAGGAAACTGCATGTTCCAGGTTCAGTAGCAGTATTACAACCCACATGCATCACGTGAAACGCAAGAGCTTTTCTTCCCTAACCAGTTGTAACAGCAGTTCTTCATTTGTCTGCATCGGTTTAACACTTTTAGTGCCCTTATCTAGCCTATCTAGCTATGACACATGCTTTAGCCTACCTCAAGATCTCAGCTGTTTATGCTGGAAGTCCAGAATGAAACCGAAAGTGCCTCTTCTCTCACTGCGCTGCTGGAGGTTTTTTTTCCCAAAGTAACGCTCTATTTTCCTTCTCCGTTTTCCTGCAAACCCAGCATACAGCGTGGGTTGGTATTTCTGACTTACAAGCAGTTTCCTGGTGAACTTAACGACGCAGCCGTATTTTAGCTCTTTTGCTTTCTCAAGCGACTAGCCAAAGCACACCAGGCGAGTCACTATTGCATGACGCTTCTAATCACGTGATGGGGACATGGGGGGCCTTAAATGCAACCACACCTGTATATTCAGCGGCTTTGGGGATTTTTTAAACTTCACAGCATAAGTTTTTGTAGCTAAGGAACGTCCCATTTTTAATTAAGGTAAATCATGTGTATTTATATTGAGTTTTTCCCGTCAGTTATCTGTGCTGTGATCTTTATGGAAAATGACACTAATCACCTGACTATCAAACACCTGGGCAGGGCTCAAGTTCAAATTTCAAATTTATTTATAAAGCACATTTAACCAAACTACTGAATAATACAATCTGTGAGTCATATAGACATAAGCTAATAAAACAAACACACATAAAAAACATACACACACAGACAGTGCCCCGGTATAAACTAACACAGAGCCAAGACTAACTAACTGAACAGGGTTAAAACAAACAAAGAACGCTTAAAACAGAAAATAGTAACTAATAATAGATATATAAAGGAAAAGTAGAGAAATAAAATTTATAGTTGGACAATAAAACAAGCTCTCAAACTGTGTTAAAAGCCACCAAGGAATAGAAATGTTTTAAGAAAAGATTTAAATATAAATAAGAAAAATTTAATTTATTCTAAACTGTACAGGGAGCAAGTGAAGGAAGACCATTATAGGAGTACTGCTCTCTCGTTTACCTGTGCCTGTAAGAAAACGTGCTGCAGCATTTTGGTTGGTCTGCAAGCATGAGGTCGAGGCCTGGCTAATACCAGCACACAAGGCATAGCAGTAATCTAAACAGGACAAAATGAATACATGTATAACCATCTCCAGATCAGTGAAGGATAAAAAATAGTTTAACCTTAGTTAAAAGCCTCAACTGGAAAAATATTGCTTCAGCTATAGAATTAACCTGTTTGTCGATATAAGACATGTCAAATTTTTTATCTTAAGTTTGGAAAAGCTTGTCTGGATAGCAACAAATAGGGCCTGAACCACTTCAGGGCAATACCTTTCAAACCAACACAGTGCTCTAAAGGAGAAATAAGAAGACTGTGGTCTATTGTGTCAAAAAAGGTAAAAAGGAAATTAAAAAACTAGCGGAGATTCTATGATATGGAGAACTTTAAAGCCAGACTGTAATTGCTCTAAGAGACTGTGTATGTCTATAAACGTTTTGTTGTAAAAACGAAATTAGATAAAGCCGAAGTTTCCAGATTAGGTTTTTTAATCAGTGGTTGCACAATTGTTTGCTTTAAAAGGTTTTTAGCACTATCCCTGATGCAAGGCTGCTATTAATAATAGCTAAGATAGTCAGTTCAAAAATTTAAAAGCTTCTTTAAAAAAGTAAGCGGGGATAACGTCTACTGAGATAGCTGACTACTTTATGCTACCAATGATTTCCTTAAGAGAGCAAAGGGACACAGGCTTGAGCTGGTTAAAGTCAGTAGGACAATGCAAGAAATGTCAGGGGTTAAACTCAATAATTAAAAGCAAGCTCTCATACTCAAATCTTATTAATAAAAGACTCATGAACAAAATTTTCATGAATCTCAGCAGAGATTTTGACAGAAGAACTGCATCGATAGTATTAAAAAGAACATGGGGTTTATTGTATGACTGTTTAAAATAATATTCAAAAAGTATTTTATTTTTTCCTCCTTAACATATTTCTGATACCTAGACTAGCTTTCCTTTAAAATCTCTAAAAACACCTGCAGTTAATCCCTTTTACACTTACGCTCAGCTCTTCTGCATTCTCTTCTGACTGCATGCGTGATGTCATTCAACCATGGTTCTGTTCAGGAATATTATCCAGAACATGTGGATTATGTTCTGGATAGGCAGGTGACCCATAACATTATTAACAAAGAACTGTGCAGCAGTTAAACATCTAATGACACCGAGCTGGAGTGCATAGTTTAGTGAAACAGTAGGGCAGAGAGATCTCAAATAACACAGGCAGATAAAGATCATAGGACACATGAAGATCATAGGACAAAACAATATATAATGTATGACAATGCCTTTGGGTGGCACCTGTCACAAACTGGGTGAGATAAAATCCATAAATAAATAAATCCATGAGATTTAAACACTTCAGAATATTAAAATCTCCAGCAATAAGTCATATTTTGGCATGACTCCAGCCAAGAAATTAGAAAAGTCATTAATTAAGTCCTTGTTGTATTTGGGTGGATGGTATATTACAGCACACTGTATGGCTAAGATCAATCCAGCTCAAACATATTCAGTTTAAAGGTGAAGTAAAATACTGTTGACAGTTGTTTACAACACAGACTTTCCTTAAAAACAGAAACTGCTCCTCCACTTCTCACAGTAATTCTCAGGGAACTAAAATTTGAGCAGCAAACCTGTAGTAGCCCTGAAAAAAGGCTTGAGTCACTGGTACCCAACCAGGTTTCAGTAACAAGCAACAAGTTCAGCTCATGAGAAGTGAGACAATCATTCAAAATAAATGTTTTGAGATCTAGCATTTGCCAGAGGTATCTGGTAGAGGCTGAGGCCTGGTCAATTTCTGACTGGGAAACTCCTGGAGATAGTAAATTGAATTTAGTGTTTTGCTAAAAGTAAAAACTGCCAGCTCACTGCCATTTGATTCAAGTAGCTCTCCTGTGCCAGAAATAAATAGGACACATTCTATGTCTCAAATGCAATTAAGTGTGTATAACTAATTGTATTTAATTTCCCCATACACCATCATTTCTGTATGATACAATTCTTTTTTTTTTTCTGAGGAGGAAAAAGAGTACTAAACAGGTGAGCTAAATGATCTTTTTTTCTTCCCCTGTTTTTTTTAAAAGTTCAAACAAAAACTTGTTTTTATTATTTTGTATTTATTATTTTGCTTTATGGAGCTGCTCCCCACTTGGAATTTGAGAATTTGAAAAAGAACGCCCAACTTAAAGGTTCCCTCAGTGAAACGGTCCTCTTTATTAAAGACATATGAAATGAGACTCAGAAAAAGGGAAAACTTGAGGTCAAATTACTCCCAAGGGTGAAAGCCTCTAGGGATAAAATCTGCCAAAGGAAGAGAGATGGGGAGAGCCAGGAGACCCAGGAGATAAATTCGAGGGCCTTTACCATGAGGGGAGAACCGCTTCACACAAAGACTCGGTGGCAAGTGAGGCTTAATGGACTGGTGCTGGTAATAATCACTTGGCCCTGCTCCCACTCCTTACCCTCCCAGCTGAGGTAGGAGCAGTGGTCCTTGGTCTCTCCACAAGCGGCCGCTTCTGCTCCCCCCAGACCGGCCCCTCACAGTATATAATAATAAACTAATACCGTAGTTTGTTATGTTGAACCCAGTGTGAACATGGCAAATCAGAGTTTTACATTTTTTGGCATCTTAATAAACAACTTTGTTTACCCCTTTTTTAGGGAGTTTTTGGGGAGTTTGAAAAGAGAAATGCATCAAGATGCAGTGGATAAGTTCTGCTGCTAAAGTCGACACTTACGTTCATTTGATCCATAGCCACTCTAAGGACTTACCTGAGAAAAACTTCATTTGAACTCACAAAATAATGGCCTATAAAATGACACTGGGGATACCCCTGAGAGGAAATGGTGAGGGAAAGGGGAAAGGGGTATGTTAAAACTCATTTTGAAACAGGTGATGTGTGTGTGTGTGTGTGTGTGTGTGTGTGTGTCAGCAGAAGGGGGAGTGGGTGGAAGAAAAGTTCTAATTCAGTGCCAGTTTCATCTTGTTTACTTTTACTGCATAAAGAAAATGTGTGATATTTTTGTGGGAATATCAATTTTTATTAAAGAAACCTCAGCATCTACAGCATGGATGTGTAAATATATCCCATGTAAACTGAAAATCTCATTCAATGCTCAGAATAATTAGAATCTGTCTGAAGAACTACCGTGCAACCTCCGCCAGAAAAAGTCTTTTTTTTTTTTTTTTTTTTTTAAATGAGTGTCCTATCAAAAAACCAGTGTGTACTCATGGTTTCTATGGAGGGTGAAATAACTATGGAACACAAATAAAATAACTTTCATGAACAGAAAACATGAAATTCTTGCATAAACCATAGTACTCCATACAGTGACTGATGCAAGACATTTATTTTCATGTTCATTGAATGGGTAACTTTATTTAAAGTACAAACTTTATCCATATTTTCTTACAAGCTTTATTTCTATTTAAAAATGATATTGCTATAATTTTACTTTCAATCCATACCCTGCATGCAAAGTGTACATGGTTTTGCATACAACAACCTTTCTGTTTACACTTCATAAAAATATGTACATAGAAACCTCAGTAATACCACTTGGCATGCTGAAAAGAGGATTCTGGATTGAGAGCAAATTAAATGCCAGGGCCCAACTGTCCTTTTCAGATTAAAAAATATGAAAGAATACTAAAACTTAGAAAAAAATCCACATAAAATCCACAGCATAGAAACAGTAGTAAAGAAAATACTAAATAAATTGTTCATGCAAAAAACCCAGTCAAAGAAGGTCCTATTAAACTTCACACATTTCTGAATGACAATAGTAATAGAAAGAAGCATGTTATGTGGAATGAGTGGTGTGTATATATATATATATATATATATATATATATATATACACACACACACACACACACACAC
>JBBPCZ010000023.1:7402688-7430822 GCA_037974445.1 Brycinus macrolepidotus | reverse complement strand
AGTGACCAAACACGCAGAAAATAAACAAAAACAAAGAAAGTACTAGAGAGCGCAGTACCGAGGCTGCCATCCACGGCGCCATCTTGGAACTATAACTATAATTCATGTTTAGTTAGTTATCTTACTAAAGCATTGGTGACCCTAAGCTTAAAAACCCAACCAAGCAATGGTAGCTTCTCCAAAATCCTACGATGTGCAGCAACAGAGGATTCTGAATGGCAGTTAAAATGGCTACCAAACACATTCCATCCATTCATCCATCTTTTTTCAGAGCTGCTTTTCCTAACCAGTTTGGGGGATGCTGGAGCTTATCCCAACACTCATACTGCGAAAGCTGAAGAAACTGTCTGGATGGGTCCAAAACATCACTAGTTGGACAACATCTCCCACCCCACGCAGGACACTGAGACAGCTCTGAGCAGTTCCTTCAGTGTGAGAGGCTGCTGCACCCACGGTGTGTGAAGGAGAGATACCGCAGGTCTTTCCTTCCAGCTGCTGTCAGACACCACACACCAAACTCTGATAAATGCAAATATTCCTCTCATGTGCAATATTTCTCGTGCAACATGTGCTATATTTTATGTACAATATTACTGAGTATATATTCATATACATACACACAAGCTTCTATATTTATGTTTTTGTAATATTTGTATAGTCTACTAATCTCATCTTATCTTATCTCAAACACTAAATATTTACTGACGCACCTTAACACCTTAACTCAAAGCTTATATAAATGCTCTGGAGCTCAGCTACTAACTAAACAAAAACAGACACACAACGAACAAATATAAGAAAACAAGGTTAGGCAAGGTAAATTTCTCACTCAACCACAGCATTTATCATTTATTAGTCTCAGCGTTTCTGTCTACACTCCCAAATAGTTCACGCCTTTGAACTATGGCTTTAGAGAAAACATTTAATTAGTATAAATGAGATGTCACAGCCCCCCATAGCCTCACTCTCTCTGGGAGGATAGGACGGCCCTCCCTCTCCCCATCACTCAGCAGGATGATGTCTGCTCTTATACATGCGGGTTGACATTGCAGTAACAGCAGTTTGAGGCCTCACCTTCCCAGTTTGAGTTAATAGGGGAAGACGGAGCTAGTGGGTGCCACTGGCAATAACTAAAGTAGGGAGAAAAAATAGGTTATGAAAAAACAAAAACAAAAAATCAAAGAAAACCTTTGCATTTACAAAAATGGTTATTAAAAGACCCAGCCATTGAAAGGTCCTTAAGAGAACCACAAATGGTTGTCCAAAGACTCCGTTTTGGAACCTTTGGAGAGTGTATGTACTATCATGAACTAAACCAAACTAGGTTCTTCTATCAATTGTCAATCCATGCACACGCTGGAGGTTTTATCTATTTTTCATGATCAAAATGCCCTGAATTCTGAAACGTATTGAAAATTCAAGTGGAAAAAACATTGTGTTTTCACATAAAAAATGTTTTGCACTATGTTTCAGTCACGGATTCAATTTTGATGTTCGCAACTCTCAGCTAAATCCGAGTCAGCTTCGACATCGATTGTGATGTGTAGATCTAATCGGGTTTTCACCCAGCGGAAGAGGAAAGTGACTTAAAAGGAAAAAATTCATCGTTTCTCTCTTCCCTTACAGAATGGTTTATGATAGTCTGCCACTTCTTTTTCATCATTTTTAACTTCTTGTGTGTGTGTGTGTGTGTGTGTGTGTGTGTGTGTGTGTGTGTATTTATGTGTGTGAGTGTGGGTGCATGTTTGTCCACCATGGCAGCTTCTACAGACCCATCTATATAGCTGGTTTGAAGTTTGAAGTTTGAAGCAAAGACCACACATAATAAATGGGTTCTTCATTTTTAAGCTGCCTGCCTTTTAATCAGCTCATCCGCATCAATGGCATCATGTCCAAGCTGAGATCCATTTAGATTTTTTAATTAATTCTTCCCCCATAATTGAATCAACATTGGATAGTTGAAGACTAATATGAAGCCGATCATCAATCTTTTAGAGCTGCTGCTAACATAATGTCACTGGATGCTCTTACCTTTGTTCTGTCCACTTTCTGCCGTAGCAATGCAAATTTCCCACTTGTGGGACTAATAAAGGTTTATCTTATCTTATCTTATCTTAACACGCTTAAGGAGAGCACTAATTTTGCGACTTCATGCTGAATGATGAGGCCTGTTGCGTTGTCCTCACACTGCGACCCACCAGTGGCAAGGCTGAATTAAGTAGCTACTTGTTACTTAATGGCAAACTGTGCACAGTATAACACTCTTCTTCATACAGAAAATGTATTCACACAGACTTCAGATGTCTTCATTGACTTGAAGACTTGGGCTGCTCAGATCTGTTGCTCTCATGGCCAGCAGCTTGACAGAGTTTAAAAATCAAGTAAAAAGCTTTATATATTTCCTAAAAACGTTCAAAGCTATGCTCCAAATAGTTATTAGTTTAGTTTTAGTTTAACTCTAAATGCTGAATTTAGTAAGCCTCACTGGTAAGAGCAGCCAAGACTTTAGATAGTTTGTCTGGTCATATCTGGTTCCTGTCCCTTATCAGGACATCACCATGTGTTAGGATCCCTTTCCTTTGATTTAACAAGTTGTTAAATTTAGGCACATATGAATTAATACTTCATTCGTCAGTTTCTAGTAATGCTATGATATATCCTGCATGATTTTAGTTTGGATTTCAGACTTGTTTTCCTGTTTATTTTGACAAAAAGAGAGCAAACATGTAAAAGATGTATTCTGTTTTAGCAAAGCACGACCAAAATGCAAGCTTTATTATTTGTAGCTCCAGCTTGTGGGACACCAGCCTGAGTGACAGTGAACCAAAGCAGGGTCAGCTGTCAAGGTGGATATGAAAGTCTCTCTTTTGCTTTTTGTCTCTCTCTGTCTCTCTCACACACTCACACACACAAAAACATTCACACAGCAGCAGCGGCAGCAGCAAATGCCTTTTTGCAGAATTAAGACAAGCAAGAATTGAAGGTCAAAGGAGCTTTAGCCATCACTGTCTGACAACAGAGAGAGAGAAAGAGAGAGAGAGATGGGAGAGACATAGAAAAAGAGAGGGAGGCATATACAGAGAGGGGGAGAGAGAGAGAGATAAAGAGAGAGGGAGATGGGGAGAAAGAAACAGCAAATAGAGATAGGGAGCAAAAAGAGAGAGACAGAGGAAAACTGTGGGATAGGGACAGAAAAACTGTGGGATAGAAAGCGACAGACAAAGACGGAGACAGAGAGAGAGAGGGAGGGGGAGAGTGACAGAAAGAGAGAGAGAGACAGATAGAGAGAGTGGGAAAGAGGAGAGAGGGAGAAAGAGAAAGACAGGCAGTTGAATTTACCACCTCTTGTACTCATTTAAAACAGTAAATGGTCTTTTACCATTTTAAAATGTCCTTTAATCTTAACAATAAAAAACAAACTGTTCACCCTCAAGACAGACACACTAAGTTCATTTCCAGTCTCCTAAACTGCTGTCTTTTAACAGTTTAAGTTAAACTTTATAATGAGATTAAATAAATTATCATAATTACAAGTAATTACTGAAAAGTAAATATATCAGGATTGTTTTGATTGTATTTACACAAAGTTGAAAGTATTCAGCAGCCTCGAGGTGTAACGATTAAACCCTTTCTTTAAAGAACTTTGTGAACGTTTATAATGAGAGGAAAGAAGAATAATAAAAAAAAACAGACTGGCATTTTCAAAGTATGGAAAAAAGGAAAAAAAATCCAAAAATGAATTAAATGAATAAAGAATTAACTTTTGCATTGCAACGTGGACAACGTATGACAGCTTTCATCAGGCTTGGAGTGCTGTCATTTCAATGGCATTAATTAACACTAATTACTGTCAATGAAAGATAAGCTCTTATACATTAATGCTGATTAGTGCTAATTAACGGTAACATTCTGTATAAATACCTTTTGCCTAATGACGCACTTATAGCCTTCTAATGCGTTGTGTATCAGTGCTCGCGTATTCATTAGGACTTAGTTAACAGATGTATATCTTTCTGCATTGAGGCACTGACAGTAATTGATGTGTAACACTGACTGAGCACAGATTTGTGACACTCACCCTGTGTTCTTTCTCTAAAGGGGCCCTACTGAACTGCCATTTCACTGTAAATGACAGTCGTGAGGCTCAGAAAATGTCAGCCCGCACCATCATACTAATTAATTCTGATTTTCCCTTTAATTAGCACTGATACCTAAAGTCAGCATCACTGTGGACATTTCTGCTTCCTCTCTTGGTTGGAAAAGCTCAGAAAAAACACCAGTGCTCGAATATGCCAATGATTTGGATACAACACTCATCTGGGTCCAGGCTTTGATGATTGTGTGCATGATGTTTGACATGTTGCAACAATCCTCCACCTCCTTCCCCGTTCTGAAGCTTCTTGAAGAAGCACTCATTAAAAATTCACAAATTGCAATCATTACTTCAAGAATACAAGTTAAGCATTATTTCATTTTAAGTGAGCGTTGGGTGTTTAATGAAATGACTCTTTCAGTGTATCTTAATGAGCTTACATTTAGCCTGAGGGTCTATCTCTTCCCTTCTTTTTAAATAAACGGAGCTCAACCATACATGCTACAGTCTATTGTTACTGTAGGTGAAGGGAACCAATAGGTTTCTCCTTCAGTGCCAGTCAGATACCCAGACCTACTCGTGAGGTGTTTTTTCTTATTTTTAAAAATATTTGTCCCATTTTGGAACAATAATGATCTTTAGAACTATAATATATTGATATGCGCAGCGACCCTGAAAGTTGTAAGTTAATCTAGTGTAAGGTCTGGGTTTCGGCCACTGGAGGCCGCCATTAGTTTTGTTTTGCTTCTTATCAGGAGTCTACAACCCAGGTGTTCGTAGTAAAAGCATTAGCTGGGTTGCTAGGCACCTGATGAGAAGCAACAGGTGTGTTAGGTTATGTTGAGGTTCAAAAGCACCGCCGTCACAGGGCTATGGCGTGTGGTCACCAATATCCAAGATCCTATAGTCTTCTAAGAGATCTTGCTATGCATGTCTGGGGTTTGAATAGTTATGTTTAAGATCTTTTGTTAAAGCTATGTTACGGTCCTATGGTTAGAATATGCTATGTGCTAAGCTACCTGTTATGTTATGTGCTAAGGGTATGTGCTAGGCTACATGCTAAGCTACCTGTTATGTTATGTGCCAAGGGTATGTGCTAGGTTATATGCTAAGCTACCTGTTATGTGCTATGCTATGTGCTAAGCTACCTGTTATGCTATGTGCTAAGGGTATGTGCTAGGCTATATGCTAAGCTACCTGTTATGTGCTAAGCTAAATACTAAGCTAATGCTAAGCTACATGTTCAGTAGGGTATGTGCTAGGCTATATGCTAAGCTACCTGTTAGGTTATGTGCTAAAGGTATGTGCTATGTTATGTGCTAAGCTTCCTGTTATGCTATGTGCTAAGGGTCCATGCTAAGCTAATGCTAAGCTACATGTTCAGTTACGTTCTAAGCTCATTGAGGTTTTGTTTGTATTCCTGGTGGAAGCTATGTGTTGCTGAAGAGCTCTCCGAGCCTTCTCTCTCATTTTGATTTCATTAAAGACGTTATTTTTATAAGAAGTTTCCTGCAAGCCGTCCTCCCTCTACACCCTGACATGACATCTAGACTTTATAGTAGCCTCCCTTTGCATTTACGAAAATGTATACACTCTCAGCATTCTCTCAGCTTCATGAAGCACCACCAAGGCTGCTTTTCCAGCCCTCTTGAAGAATTTAAACATGTAGAAATTCCTCGTCTCTCTAAAATGGTAACTTTATCTGAGAAGGAAAAAATTTAACTTAGAATGGAAGTTAATTATACTTTTCCAAGTGTAATTAATTTCCAATTTGGACCAAAAATGTAAAAAAGTAAAGAAAAAAGTGAAAAAATGAGAGCAATTGTGTTCTGATAGCAATGATGGAAGGCCTTAGTGTTTACATGAAAAGATGGAATTTATTGAGTTGAATTATTTTTAACACTTCTGCATTAAGCATTACTATGTAACACCCAATCAATTATGCAGGGCAAGACTTTAGATCAAATATCTTAATCATTGTAGTGCCCGCAAAAAAAAATAAATAAAAAAAAATTAAGATAGAAGCTTAGATTTCATTCCCGGACAAACAGAGGGGAAATAGTGGACTAAAGGGAAAAAAAAAAAAAATAACCTTACAAGTCATAATACAAATAATGAAAGATTGACAGGTAAGCAGCACCAATGGCGACGTGGGGAGGGCGGCGGCGCTCAGGCTACTCCGGTGACGTGCTTCTGCTCACTCGGCAGACTCAGTCTGGAAGCGCAAATAGAGGTCACGTCTCATCACTGCTCCTCAACTATACTTGTATTTTACAGGTTAGTGTATTCAATCTGCTATACTTTGCAAGCAGTCGTGCGAGTAAAAGGTTAAATACTCTTTAATCACTAGTAGAACCGTAGGTGTTGATGAACGAGTGAGAAAGTTGCTTGTGGTAACAGGCTGTGTGCGCAATCAGTTATTTCACGGCAAAATGGGGCATTAGCCGTGCCGTTCCTAAAATGGACGCCCGATAAACATGAGGTTGAGATGAATGCATGACTCGGATGGGACATTTAGGCTCCAAAAAGGGGTAAAGGTGATTCAAACGCTCGATCGTGAGCAATATACGTCAAATAGGTAAAACAGTGATATTATTTTGGCTCCTGTGCACTGTCGCTAACAGAACATTTGTTTTAAGTGATGAATGAGAGTGAGTTCTTAGTTATGGGTTTGATGGAATGGAGTACTACAGAAGATAGTTGTGTTGTGTGAGTTAAAATACCAGTTTTAAGAAAATGTGTGAATACAGAAATGTTTGACTCAGTTAAAATAGTAGTGATGAACATGTTAAGATGGAGTTAAAATCACTGTGTACATTTCCCGTTCAATCTAGTATCTTGCCATGCAGAAATGTGGTTAAATACAGTGGAACAGCTCTGAAATATTGCACTATATTGCCATAGTAGGTATAAGCTTTTATATTTAAAAGATAGATGTGATTCTGGAATATGTTTGGTTCAGTGAATGACCATGTGAATGTATTGTTGTTCAAAGCATAACACTGTGAATGTCAGCGTTAGGATATGGACTCTACACTGGAGTTACTGAGCCTCACCCCATCGCGTCACTTCATCACGAACAGAGAAACGCTGCGACCCCCTTTTATCTCAACTTGGAGAACACACGGACAACACACACAGCTTTTAAGTTTTTATAATGTATCTTTGCACAAATGTATATATATATTTTAACATAATTATTTATTTATTTCCACAGACACGTCTCGCTTCAAAGATTGTATAGCTAATTTAGCTAGTGCTAGATATATTTAATGTTAGCTGTATGATTTAGCACATGCTCATTAGCTGGACAAACCTGATCAGATTAAGATGAGAGCTCAAACAAAGTAACAGCATGTATTAAATCTTATTTTCTGTATTGTGCTTTAACTTTTATTTAGTTTTAAAATGAATTTGTCTTTTTTAGCGTCCTACAGTTTGATACTCAAGTAAAGCGAGTCATGCTGCCTCACCGTTCTCCCACTATTTCATGAGGTAGGAAGATTCTCATTTTCATGCCGCGTTATGGCAGACTAGCGTTATAACAGTCAGATGTGTGTGTCAGCCTTTTGAACTCACAGAACACGCAGAGAAGGTGAGGAAGGGAAATGCGGGCGGCTGAAGGCTGGCTGCAGATGGAGACCTAGAGCCATACTGCACCACTTCCTGAGCTGCACCTTCCTGGACCTGTGGACTGGCTGAGGAACCTAAGAACAGGACAGAGAGATCACAGCTATGACTGGAGAGCTCCTGGACAGCACGGAATAAAAAAAATAAACACTTTAAAAGTGATTATCTGAGTAGTATGGAGTTTTTTAAAAACTGGAATCCTGATTTTTGAAGAGACTAAAGTGGATCAGAGATTTATTGATTGATTCACAAATCAAACAAAACTCAGGTGACAGGGTGCTAAAAATGAGCTTTAAGTTGTAAATGTGTGAGAAATGTGAGCGTTTTGCTGTGGGACTGTGAGATCTGACCTCGGTGATCTGAGTCTCCGGGCAGCGTGTGAGACTTCATAGGTGTGGAACAGATTGCGTCATAATAGAACATCACTGCGTCACAATCACACAGTTCCGTCAGTTCCTGCTCCACTGGCTGCAGTTTTCTGGACCTCATGTTTATCCAGTGATTACTGAAATATCTGCACACAAGTGTTTGCTGTGGTTTGTCATGTCCTGTTTTCAGTTAAAGAACATTTTAAACACCAAACCTAACTGATAAAAACCCTACAGTCTTTATAACAATCTGACTATTCTTTCTAAGAGCTGCATCCGTTCAGATTCTCAGGGTAAAATGAGCACAAACAAATCTGAAGAGCAGTTCTGGATGGGACTTTACGGAGTTTGTAGGAAGCATATTAGTCTGATTGCCAACATGGAGGATTTGTTTCACGGCTGATCTTCAGGGTGAAGTGGAATCACAACTCCATTAAGGCACATAACAGTGCCCGCTGGACCATTCAAACACTTGGTAATTGATTATGTGGACATGATTAAATGGGTAAGAGGGAGCAGGTACATGCTCGTGGTCACTGATAGATTTAGTAGATGGGTGGAAGCAACCCCATCTAAGGATCAAAGTGCTGGAACAGTGGTAAAGTTTCTGACAAGGGAAGTAAGTCCAAGGTTTGGAATCCCATCGGAAATCAGTTCAGATAATGGGTCAGCCTTTGTGCAACAAACTGTGAAAAAGGTATTACAACAGTTAAGAATTAAACAACGACTGGGGTGTGTCTATCATCCCCAGTCTCAGGGGATGGTAGAAAGAGTCAATAGGACTCTGAAGGCAAAAGTAAACAAAATTTGTGTGGAAGCTAAGTTAAATTGGGTAGATGCACTACCCTTGGCATTGATACTGTTACACACCCACCTAGGTCCACCCTGCAGTAACCCGGGGCTTGCCACAACCCGATAGTTACCAAACAAAACAAACCAAAGAAAACCAAAGGGTACAAAGCTAGTTGTCCTACCTACTACATTGTCTGGGGATCTTACCTAAACGCTAGCTAGGACCTGGGTTGTAACTTTCCCTGCATGTCTGTGTTTGACTTGAACTTGAACCTATATCAGTGGTGTATATAATGATGGTTGCTACTAAAGCTGAGAAGGCCACGGGAGTGCAGCTTACTGCTTCGACGGACGCCCAACGACCAGCCAAGGCACTGTCCAGATGAACGACCAGCCCAAGCTCCGGGTTTCTCAGTTCAGGTTTTACTTATTTGACGACAATAAAAATCCAAATCGACGAGTCAACACAAAACAAACGAAGTCCTCTAGGGTTTCTTCCAAAAATGCAGCCTTCTGCTAGAGGAAAGAACTCACATGCAAATGAGAGCAGCGCCCTACCCAGGTGAAATCACCTGTTTCCAAGTTAAAGTGATGGCGCGTCACGCCCACTAATCAGCTGACGCCCTCGCAGCCTTCTCAATTGTCAGTATGTGCTTTCCCTAACAGGCCTGCTTCATAACAATGTATTATCGTATGCAGGTCAATAGAACCACCCATCTGACTCCTCATCAGATGCTTACTGGGAGATATATGCCTGCACCGCATTTAAGGGAGCCCTATCAAGGACCCCCTTTGGAACAGCTGGAAGCAGAATTGAGGGCATATATGAAATAACTAACTGCTATACATAAAGCTATCTATCAACAGGAACAGAAGCATGTTGCAGAACCAGAGAAGGAGCCAGTGAATCCAATAAGACCAGGGGACAAGGTATACATAAGAGTATTCAGGAGAAAGTGGAATGAACCAAGACGGAGTGGGCCTTACAAGGTGGTAAGAGTAACACCCACAGCAATACAACTAGAAAATAGTACTACTTGGTATTGCCTTAATCACTGTACTCGAGTTCCTAGGAATCTATTACCTAGAGCCGAGTGAGAAGAAAGCGACAGTGAGTCTTTCGCAGGAGAAGAATGCAGTGGAAACGATCAGGAGAGCCCTGCAGCAGGACATAGGGACAGTACCTCTCTCAATCATGGTGTGTCTTCAACCAGAAGAACTAGGGGGACAAGAGAGGTCAACTCGGCAGGAGACCAGGAGATCACAGCAGCATGCCCGGAGGCTCCAGAGGAGGCAGGGAAAAAGGAGAAGAAAGCAGAAAAGCAAGAAGACCCTTTAACTGGCACGCAGGCATTGTGACTACTCCCCATCTCAGTGCCAATTGGACCTTCTGGAGTTAGTTTCTCACTGTCAATCAGCAGAGATGATCATCCAACTGACATCACTAGGCGAACAGCCAACGCATTCCCAAGAGGAAAGAGCCACGCCAAGTGCGGCTGATCATCGAGTGTCTAATGCTGACAATTTTGCCAACCTTTAGTTTGTGGGTAATCTTCTGTCTGATGAACCAGCTGTGGGCCAACAAGGATCCCCAGAGCTGCCAGACCTCATCAGAATCAACACTGGTTCAGGATAATCATGTAATTAATCAGAAGTTGATCGACTACAATGACCAGGGCTTGATTAACTCAACAGCTATAAAACAAGAAAGACAGAGGACACATGTCAGTAGCTGTGAAATTACACTGGCGGCTAGAAGTGGACCGTTACCACTAGAACATTGTTTTTCATTTACCTACGTACATAACCTGACTAATGTGCCTGGGGTTATTGCTTACCTTAACGAGAGAAGTACTTTTGAATTATGGCCAATAACAGATGAGTGTGATGTCATAGGACAAATTTACATTACAACTAAGTTTGATTGATTATTGTGTATTTCTGGGTACACCTAAACTAATGACTGTAGAAAAAGCAGCTAAGTTACTTACTGTTTATCCTGGTATGTTCAGGAAGCATATCCGTTCTGAAGTATATCAGTTAAGTAGAACTGAAAGGGCTCTTGATGATCAGTCACCGTTTATTGAGGATATGGATTTGCAGGAAGCACAGTTCAATACTTGGTATCAATGAGCACAGTATACAGCTAAGGAATTAAACAAAACAGAATGTGTAGTGTGTGCACAATCACCACTACTCAAAGTAGTCATAGTCCCTAATCCATATTCCTATGAACATTGTGCAATGTTCAATAGACATTTTTGCAATGTTACTATTGGCCACAGACCGTATTGTCCAGATTCCTGCTTAAGCCATCTTGCTCACCCTGATTATCTGAAATTTATTAACGCCTCAAGAGCCAGGTATTGTAAAGGATTGTTTACAAGTCTTAGTTTAACACAAGTAGAGATCCTTAGAAATTACATTATTAACTGGACTTAGACTTGTGAATGTTACAATAGAACTGATGGAAGTGAAATGGTCAGACAATTTTGAGGTAAATGCGGTATGACCATCCACTTTGATCGTATGTGGGATGCTCAGACCCCATCCAGGCAAGTTTTTGAACCGGCTGCTTCTCATTCAGATAACCAGACCATGTACACTTCAAGAGAAAATTGTGAGCAGCAAACTTGGGTTTTACCACCAATAGTAACTATTATTGCTCAGGTAAAGGTTGTAGCAGACTTCTTCTGGATTTGTGGAGGTATGATACTTAGACCTGCTTTACCTCTCAAATGGATAGGACTTTGTGCAAGGGTTAAAGCAATTCAAAAAGTAACAATTGTTTTGACAAATGAAAATTTGGGAGAACAGAATGATCCTACTCCACAAAGGTAGAGGAGGTCTTATGAACCTAAACCCCGAAGTGACTTTAGATGCCACTGGACAACCATGGGGTATTCCTGAGCAATACAAGGCCAGGAATGAAATTAAATCTGGCTTAGAATCTATTTTTATCTGGATTACTGTGAATAAAAATACCGAATGGATAAATTACATATATTATAATCAGCAAAGATTCATTAATTTTACTAATAATGCTTTAAAGGCTTTGGGAGAGCAACTTAGTGCAACAAGTAAAATGACTTGGCAAAATAGACAAGCTTTGGATTGGCTGCTGGCAGAAAAAGGGTGTGTGTGTGTAATGTTTGGTGACCAGTGTTGCACTTACATACCTAATAACACAGCTCCAGGTGGGTCATTCACAGAAGCCATGATGAAAATGCACTGACTTAGACTAGAAGTAAAAGTGAATGCAGGAAGAGATGCGCATATTGTTTGGGTCATGGAGTGCTATGTTTGTTAAAATAGGCATTATATTACTTGGATCCCTCCTGATAATTGGTATACTAGCATGTTGTGTAATTCCACTTGTAAAAGTAGCAATGACCAAAATGGTAACTAACACCAGATGGTTGTTGTAGCAGCACAGGACTTTTCGTCTCTCTCATCTTCCAATTATGATACCAAAGGTGATGATGTCTCTGTGAGTATGGATTATTGATTGCATGGAACAATTACCTTAAGTGTGGCCAGTGATGTACTGGTGACCTCTCCTGGTTCACACCACTGGTACCGAGCTACTGTGCGCAAAGTACAAAATGGGCGAAGAGGATGGACTGTTTTCACCAGTTTTGGAAAGAACTTTGGTGGTTATGCAACATTTATTTGAAAAGATATTACTCTAGTTTAGAGTGATACTGATTGGTGATTTTAGTAATATATATTCTTGGTGCATCCTATAAGTTTTGATTTATTGCTCATATAACCTTTTTACTGATACTTCAGTTGTAATCTTTGAAGGTATAGTAAGTTCTCTGATTGGACTGGCAACTGCTGACTCCAAGCGCTGATGGCGCTATCGCAACATCTGGGTAGAATTTTTGCCTCTAATAAATAAGGCCTACTTGCCTTAAGGTTTTTACACACCCTTGGGGAAATGAGTTGGCCAGTTCTTCAGGTGTTTTTTGTGTTCTTTCTGCTTGGTGTGCTCTTCTTCATTTATTTTCTTCACGGATATTGTGCCAGTGCTGTTCAGTTATATTTTTGTTCAGTTAAGTTTTTGATTATTCAAGTCCACCTGTTGTTTGGTAGTTTTTACTGACATTACAGTCAGTGAGGGGAGATTTGATGAAGGTTTTTAATGATAAAATACTAATTAATATGGTATATCTTCACTTCCATTAAAGCTCATACAGCATTACTTGGTGTCAGAAGCTACAAGAGGCCCCATGTGCTGTCTGTATATGCTCTAAATTCTAAACAATCCACAAAGGTACTCTTTCAGAGGGCCCAAACGTAAAGCAAAGACAACTGTACATAAATAAACATTTAGTCTACTCAAGATAGGAAAACTAAAAGGTCACCTGTCAAAGATAGGCGATGAGTGTGTTTTTATGTCAGGAGGTCATGAAAATTATAGACAGCATGGGCTTGAATAGAGGGCTATTAAAGGTCGGTGTCCATGTAAGTACATGGACCAAGGAGTCTTTGTGTACGTGGAATGTTAATGATACATGAGATGTTCACGTACACAAGACATGGTAGAGAAATAAAATGGGTGTTACCATTCATGACGAGGAATACTAAGTAAGTGATATCTCACCTTATATCTATTGGAAAACACTTAGGAAAGTGGAGACATTGGAAGAAAGGAGTTTTGAATATCCAATTATTACTCTGATTGGCAAAGAACCAATGACTGGGTGTAATCTGAAAAAGGGGTGTAGTTTAAAGATATATTTAAACTGAGTGTTTGTGTGTTCAAAGGACAGCTTCTGATCACTACTCCTGAGGACCATGAAGCCGCCTTAATAAACAATATTGCCTCAACTTTCTGACTGCGTTTGATTTTGAACTTAGAAAAAGATCCAGACTTAGATTTTTGCTTCAATTTTCTCCATGACACCCTCAACCACAAAACTCTCCAGTTGGTAGGCCAGCAGTGGTGGCCACTGGCCATCGGCTCCTGACAACCAGCTTCCCTCCTCCCGCCTACTCCAAATCCAGCAGGAGGCACGTTCTGCCTCCTCCCCAATCTTACGAGCTGCTTGTTTCTTGCCCCTTTCGTTGAGGCCCAGCGCTGACAACAGCCACCAGACTGATTTGGCTGGGAAACCTCTGCAGCCAACCTCCACAAGGAATAGCCATGCCTGCCATACCTTGTCCTTAAACTCCTGAACTAGGGGCTGGTACTTCCTCTCATGGGCCTCTTCACATCCCTCCTCCCAGGGCACTGTCAGCTCAACCAGGATTATTTTCCTGTCTTCAGTTGACAGCTAGACAATATCTGGGCAGAGGGATGTGTGCACCACCTCCGAGAACTGTAGCCTCCTCCCCACATCAACCCTCATCTCCCAGGACCTGGCATGCTGCAGAATGCTGGTCTTTGTTCTTGTGGTTGAGAATGGCCTGGCTCCCTCCTTGATGAAAGTAATTGTCTTCTTTGGCTCCAAAGTGGCAGGTCTCTTCTTGCACCTTTCCTGCTCCAGTGTTTCAGCAAGAGACAGGAGGACCTTGTCATGGCTGCACTTATACCGTCCTTGGGCTAGGGCTATTTGGCACCCTGACAATGTCCCTTTTTGACCACAGAGCTTGCAGTTTGGATCTTCTCTTAGCCCCCATATGTGCAGATGTAATGGAGTAGGAAGGGTGTCGTACATGGACCGCACAAGGAAGGAAATACGTTTTTTTCAGTTAGAGGACATTGCCCAGGCAATGTCTGATGTCACACATTGTCAGACTATAGCCCAGGCAATGTGGTGCGGCCCTGTGGTCTCTCGGGATGGTATGCACCCCTAGCAGGAAGATGCTGCTCTCATTTCTTGCAGCACAGCCCATAGCCTGTTAGCTAGCTGGAAGTGCAGCTCATATAGTCACTGCTGACAAAGCAGGTCACTGTCTAGAGGCATTATACAGAGTTCTTACAAGAATTTAGTTGTTTCCTAGCAAATCTAGCAGTATACAGTGATAAAGTAATAATTGTTTTAAATATACCTACCTAAATCATTTGTACTGTAAGTCTTTTGTAGTGACATTAATTGGTGAATTATATAACGATTGCCATTACACAATAGGTAACTTGCGCTATTAGCTTACTGTAAAAGCCTGTGTGCTTGTGTTCATTTTTCTGTGCATTTTAACATTGCATGGCCACTGTGATTAATACAAAACCGTTAAGAAATGGAAGTTTGAATTTTTATGCAGACTTTAAGAGATGTTTTTGATTTTTTCTGTTTTTGAACAGTTTCACTCCTGTTTACTTGGTCATGTGATCTAAAGAAATTAAAGGAGCAAAGATGCTCACATCCTGGCTCAAAAACAGAGTTTGGCTTGCTGTTTTTCTACGTCAACACTTGGGAAGTAAACGCATAGAAGGAAAAGGAAATGTACAATAACACCTGGGTCCATGTATATTTTGGCTTTTCAATTTTCGTTTTGGAATCAATAATTAAAGAAACAAAAATGACAGGTGATTTGTTTTTAAATATAAAGTCCAAAGTCAAAATATCAGAAAACAAACCATTTTTTAAAATTTCCTTTAAAATGTGCAAAATAAAAATTGAAGCTGACCAGAACGAGAATAGGGCGGTTTTATCGTTTACTGGCATCGGATGTTACGTACAAACCATGCACGTGTGTGCGAGCACAAGTGGCACTACTTTCAACATCCCAGAAACACGTGCAGCGGAACGAAGCAGGGCAGGTAGTCTTAGCCAACAACACTTCTTTTGGATTTATATTATAATAACTTTGGAGCCATACACTGACACCATATTACAAATGGTGAAGCAAGGATTGTTGTCTACTGAAATTTCTACAAGGATGTTACACCAGTTCGGGGAATCTGACGAAGAATTTGATTGATAAAAGAATGATAAAAAAAGCTACTTAAGATGGTTTGTCTCCACTACCATTAAAGTTCATGCAGTAGTTAGTTAGTGGTAGGGGTCACAATAGGCCCTTACATGTTGCCCACATATAGTGAACGGCAAATGCTCTTTGACCTTTTGAAAAAGGCCAGAAAAGTCTAGACAATTCACAAATGGTACTCTTTTAGAGACCCCCAAACTTAAAAAACAACAAAACACCTGTAAGTTAATAAACATCTAAACTACTCGAGAGGGGCCACTAAGAGACCACTAGTCAAAAATAAATGAAGAATGTATCAGAAGGACAAGAGAATTGTATTCAGTCAATATGACCATGAATACTATACCATTCAGGAGCTGGTGTCCACACATGATGTTCATGCACAGAATGTCAAGCATCTGACTTTCTTGTGATGTTCACATGTACAAAGCATAGTATAGAAAATTAAGTGTGTGACCAAGTGACATTTGACCTCGTATCTACTAAAAAACAGGATGGAAATATGAATATTCAGTGGTTACTCATATTGGCTGAGAGCCAATGATTAAGTGTATTGTATTCTGAGGTCTATTTAACCTGTGTGTAAAGTCTACTGGAGGGAGCAACTGATCACTGCTCCCAAAGCACCATGAAGCTGTCTTTAATAAACAACGTCGCCTTAACTTTCTGATTGTAGTTGATTTTGTTAGACTTAGAAAATTTTAGACTTGGATTCCTGCTTCAATTTTCTCCACGACAAATCAAAGAGTTTTTCTGCAAGGAGTTGTTATATATCGGCGCTCGAGTTCGTAGGACCTGGGGCAACACTATATGCGTGCCTCTCAGAACAAGATATTCTGTTGTGCATAGCTCATTTGCAATAATTGCACACTGTTTACACTTCTCAAAGTGTCCAGTCGCTATGGCCCTGCACACCTCACATAATTCTGGATCCTTGGCACTTGTGACATATCTGTCCACGTGCAGGGCATTTTGGATCTCACCCTATGTGGTCAGTGTTCCCACATCTGTAGCATTTTCCATCATTTTTATTATCTCTATTTTGTTTTCTTTTTGCGTTTTCGTTTCTGTGCTTTGCCCCCTTTGCTTTTTGGGAAATTCGGCTGACTGACTCTGTGGCCGCTTTCGCTGTGCATAACATGGTCTACATTTGCTCCTCAATGCTCTCACAGCGTGCTGCTATATCCAATGCACGAGCCAGCGTCAGTCCATGCCCCTCTTCCAAAAGTTTCCTGCGCACATATTCAGATGTCCCTTTACTCAAAATTGCATCTCTAATCTGATTGTCAGCGTCTCCACCGTAACCACAGTCTTTTACTGCTTGTTGCAGGCGTGTTGCAAACTGCTGTACAGTCTCACCTGGCTGCTGGTGTAGCTTTTGAAATGTGTTGAATTGATTTGGGGCACACAGTATTCAAGAGTTCAACGCGTCTAACGCCTTTTGGTAGTCTGTTGGCTCACCTGTGTCCGGCAAAGTTGAGAAGACATCCTGCACGTTTGCTCCAGCCGGACGTAGTAGTAGCACGCGTCTTCTTTGCTTCGTAGCCGCGGGTGTATCTTCATTTATGACGACCCCTTTACCAGCCGCATATAGCTCAAACGATGTTAGCCATCTTTTCCATCTGGAACCTAGCGTGGCTGGATCCGTGTAGCATGCGAAGTTCTGGATCCCGGATTTCTCTATACTAACAGGCTAACTAATCAAACTAGCTAAATTAAAGTGCTCCTTGTCGCCAATGTTATATACCTGCTCTGCTCCGCATTAGGAGGTATCTTCAGAATTTAATCTGGTTTAATAACCACACACTCTCACTGGGTCTGCTGCTCAGAACACTGCCTTTATTCCTCTTCTTTTTTCTCTCCACATACCCACAATACTTTTTGAACATCCTGACGTGTGGCATATTGGCATGGACATGACAGGAGTATAAGAAAATTTTGTGCTGAACATGGTTCAGGCTTGGGTCGGTGCTCAGACACACATTTAGAGCTGGAGGTGACAAATGCTGTCAACGAGGTAAGATACTTGCTTTATTTCCATGTTTCTATCTTAAAGTGCATGTGAGTTTGAAAATGAAAAACATAGACTTAATACCTTTTTTTAGAATTGTTTATTTCATGTATGTATCTATATTGTACGTGGGTCCAACATACGGACGTAAAATGATGAAGGGCTATTTGTCCATGAAAGGTGTACATGCTGCAGATGTACGCATTAGCTCAGTACTTAAGAGCATTCATCAGCCTTACCATGAAGCAAGACAGCAGGTTTGTTCTTGTACCTGTTTATTTATTTGTGACAGTAGAAAAGAGTAATTGTGTGCTAAGCAATGTTTTATATATATATCCTTTTCTTTTCTTAAAGGGCTCTCGCAGCCCTAACCCCATACCTTATCAAGCAGAGTACATAGGCCACAAGCTGCATCTTGACCAGAATGAAAAATTAGTGATGTTTGGGGTTACCCACTTTTTAGGAATTGACAGTTTCAGTAAAAAGATTGTTGCTCATTCTACAAGACCCATAAAAAACAACTTAACCATCTATGAAGAAGTTTTCAGGAACTGTATTTTTATCTTACATAAGGTTTTAAAACATTGTGTTTAGGCTTAAATTCTAGGAAAAATTAATTAGTATAAGGCGAGCATGGCTTACATTAAAATAATAGATAATAGCCAGAATCGGCCTAAGGCTAATTACTATTTGATAGTACCATTTCAAAGCTCTTCAGATTAATAATTCACTTGACACTTCTAATGCTGCTCCATTAGATCTGTCGTGACAACTTATGGCATGTGGGACCAGGTACGTGTAGACAATGGCAACGAATTTTACTTGACCCTGTTCACACAGGAGGTGCTTTCAGGCCAACGACATAATCAGCAGAGAGCTCCATATTTACAAACACCTTCCACAAAGGTGAAAATGACCCCATGTTTTTTGTCAAACAATCTACTATATACTCAACAAAAACTAATAGTTAATTAATATTTCAGAATCACAGTGTTTCCCAATTCTGTATACAGCCCTGGTGGCCTGTAGACAGTAATTAGAGATAAATAAATCTTGTTTGTATTTAGCTTAGTTATGTCAAGGAATAGAGTTTCAAAGGACGAGAACTTACACTTTGTTTTCTAATTAATATTTAGGGCACTACTACATATGTTTCCTGTGCCTCCCCCTCTACCGTTTAGTCAAGGACTGTGTACGTAGTTGTAGCCTGGAGGTGTGGCCTCATTTAGAGCAAAAAACTCGTCAGGTCTAATCCAGGTCTCTGTAAGACATGAAGTGTTGAGATTCTGATCAGTTATTATTTTATTAACAAAGACAGCTTTAGGAGCAAGCGATCTGATGTTTAGGAGTCCCAGCTTTAGCTTTAGATCTAAGGTGCTGAACCTATTGGTTGATTGAGAGAGATTAATTAAATTATTCGAGCATATTTTTTGTATTTTTCTACTTTTCTGTTTAGTTCGGGGGACAGACACGGTCTTGATAGAGTGGAACCTAGGCGACGACTCAAGACAGCTAGCAGATGGTCGATTAAGCCAGTTTGTCTGCCTCCTGGCCTTGGCACTGGTTTGTCAGCAGCGACTACCTGAGCTGCACTGTTGGCTAGCTAACAGACTATGGGCTCTGCTGCAAGAGATGAGAGCAGCACCCTCCCGTGAGGGGTGGATACCGTCCCGGGATAAGAGACCAGACTTGCCCTCGAACGTGGACCAATTGTCAATAAAACTCACATTTTTTTCCGAGCACCACATGGACATCCAACAATTCAGTGCCCAAAGTCTACTGTAAGCCTCAGGGCCATGCTGTATTGGGATGGGGCCAGAGCAGATTACAGCATCGGACATAGTCAGGGTTAATTTACACACCACTTTAACACTATCCTTAGTGACCTCTGACTGCCGCAGACGAATATCATTAATCCCTACATGAAACATTATCCTCTCATACCTATGACTAGCTAACAGCTTCAGGTTCCCTACAATGTCTGGTGCTCTGGCACCCAGTATACACCTAGCAGTAGCCGGTGCTGGAGCCCCTAAAGGAGAAACTAATTTCATGTGTTGAAGAACTGAATCACCTATAACCAAGGTACTTTGAACAGGCTTTTCAGTGGGCATTTCACTGGGCGGGGCAAACCTGTTTGACATGTGAACGGGAGGAGGAGAGTGGTGCTCGTGTGACTATGCCACAGAATCGTTACCCAATTGCCCTGCTGCGGGGGCTCTACAGCTGGAGTCAGGGGCGTGCTACCTTCCCCTAAGGCACCCGGACTTACTAGCAATAAGCTTGCTTTTGGATTCCTATTCCTAGTTTACGTCCGGATGTGTTCCTCTAATTCTGAAACCTACTCCGTCAGATACGTAACTAACATGCACTTCACACAAGTAAACTTCTGGCGTTGTAGACCAATGAAAAAAGTTTAATAGTAGTCCTTTCATCTTATTCTCTCCCATGAATGCTGAAAGTTGTTAAATATGAATGTAGAAAGAGTGCTGTAACCCAGCTGAATCACTCCTATCCTCGCTAAGACGGATGATGAATAATCATGGGAGGGTACTAAGTTCCACTGTTTATTGACCCTGGCTAGTTGTACAATGGGATTTAAATAGATAGTATACAGAGGAACTGTCACGGTGTGGTCGTACGCATAGCGTAGAGGAAGCGAGGCACAAGCGCGAGACTCCATATATATATCTTTTATTAACAAACACAAAGAACAAAACAAGGCTCGAGGGCACAAAATAACACACTACACATCTACGTAAACCAAGGGAAGGTGAGGGTATGGCAGGTGACTGGGTAGGGGAAGAGAAGGGCTTAAAAGGGGAACCCCGAGTGACCTAAACCAATGAGAAAACACCACGTGAAATAAGGGGGATCCGGATCAGCTGGGCTGCCTAATAGCAGTCTTAATGAGTCCAACGGCGACCTCTAGCGGCCGCCGACCAGTCCTGACAGGAACCCTCAGGACCTTCAGGGCTTTCAGGAAAGGCCTAATTATTTCTGGAAAATACATAAAAATCCATATCTCTAATTTTTATTCAACAGTATCATGTTTGTACTGAGTTAGTGGTAATGTAGTATAACTTTTATATGAATCAGGCACTGATAATTGGCTTTGACATACATTCCATTGATGAAGGGCAAGAGAATGACTAACACAAACTGTACAGCAACTGATTAACTTTTCCTTTACCTTTACAAGGTAAGCAAACAAGTTAGTATGTATCTAATAAAGTGGACAATGAGTGTTCACAGTGTTTAAAAACTTTAAAAATGTCTGATGTGTGATCAATTTGTACCAGTGCAACTACCCTGTCATTATCTCTGCAGTGCTGTGAATGGTCCACTTCCCAAATATTACCTGCTTAGTGGTGTTCCTCTGGAAGTTCTGACCATTAATCAATGTGGTATAGTAAGGCTAACAAATTATACAGAGAGACTGGTGGACTACAACCAGTAATTATAGAACTACAAAGCACACCAATATGGTAAGTGAAGCTGAAAAAATGGACAACGAGATGCTACTCTCTTGTGGGGACTGGAGACAAAGACAGTTCCTTAGGGCATAAGAAGGGGTTCAAGGGAGAGAATTTACTATGTGTTTTAATTAAGAAGATAATGAGATGGAAAGAGGAAGCCCATCACCTTAAAATTGGCTTCAGATTGTAATCATCTGCTCAGTGTGTGGTACTGACTTGCCCTGGATTAGGATTAGAGATCTCAATACACTCTAAAGAAAAATGAAAATCAAACGTGCTTGCCTTGACAAAAGGAACAAGTCATCCTTTGGCAAAGCTTTAGCAAAATCACTAGTCATCTTCCATTGTTCACAGATATAATCTGATATATATTTCTCAGTATTACACTGACATATAAACATAATGTAATAGAACTAGATGATCACCTAGGGTTAAACTTCTGCTCATGAAATGTTAAACTTGCTTTATAGTAGATTCCCTTATTGTCATTGTACAGAGTACTAACATTTTTACAGCAGTCCAATGCAGTGCATTTATATAATTAAAAATAGAAAGATGCTTAGGTTTTATGCATATATTGAGGGACAAATTGACATGTGAAAAGTATAAGACATAAGACATTACTCAGACATAACATAAGCCTAATAAACCTGGTATCGGACATTAAATATAATAAATAGTTGAGCTATTGTTGAGCATAGAATGTTGCAAAATATTGATATTACACAAGAAAATGTGAAGGGTCATTGGTAGTATAAAGAGCAAGGTGCAATGAAATGTAAACACTGTGATATTGTATCTCGTACAAGGAGCAGAAAATACAATACAAGGAACTGTTAATACAGTATTAGGTGCTGTTAAATGCAAACATTGCAGTGTTCAATTAAAGTGGCTGTAGTGAGTAGTGTAGATAGATCCAAAAGTCTGTGTTAGTGTTTGGCAGTGTTCAGTTCATGTATGGCTCTGGGGTAAAAGCTGTTCTTAAGTCTGTTTGTTTGTGATATGATGGACCTGAAGTGTCTGCCAGAGGGCAGCAGCTCAAACTGATGATGTCCAGGGTGGGAGGGTTCCTTTGATATGTTTGAGTCAGTGAGAGCTGAAAAGATCCTCTGAAGAGGGCAGTGCACGGCCAATTTTCTGGGCAGTGTTGGGATACCAAGTAGAAATGCAGTATGCCAGCACGCTCTTGATGGAGAAGTGATAGAAAGACACCAGCAGGTTGTTTTTCCTGAGGATCCTCACTGCTTTGCCTTCATGGAGGTATGGATGTATGTGTGCGCAGAAACCTGAAAGTTGGGATCCTTTCCACATAGTCTGTGCTGATGTACAGTGGCTTGTGGTCTGAGCTGTGCTTCTGAAAGTTTATTATTTATTCAAAGAAATGCATCATTTCGGAAGCATATGTACTTAATAACCTTATACATCCCAAGTCGAAGCCCAAGTGTAATCTCATTTGCTTGTAATATTCAACTTTTTTTAATGACTGCCTTTGCTTTAACCAGTTCCCCCATAGTTTACCATAAAAGGGTAGATAAACAAATCTGGAAAATAATGCAGAAATTGTAGCCATATTCCTAGTATAACAAATGTCCAAAAGTATGGAGGTAGGAATGTGATAAAAAGAAGATGCTAAATTACTTGCACAAAGGGCTGAAATATTAATCCAAGCATATGCAATATATCAAAGGTAAAAGTGATGTATCACTCTTTATACACAAACAAGGAAAGACTTTCTTCCAACAGCAACAATTTACTAAATGATTTGACATGTGATCACTGACATGTACCTTTCTTGAATGAAATGGAACTTAATCCATTATCCTATACCCCTTGTTGTTCTTTTATGTAAAAAGTGGAGTGTGCTTGATTGAGAGTGATTTTACTCAATAAAACTGAGCATCTCAGTATTTGTCTAATAAAAACAAAGTAAGGCAATATAAATGCAAGTGAGAAAACACAAGTAGCCTCTGAAGGTTACCACAAACAAATGAATAATGCAACACAGTGTGAATTTAACATGAGACCTTCACCGAGGTCAAACCCACTCTTTATGTTCTTGGATGTTGAATGTATACCTGATACGTCAACACCAATTATAAACATGATTTTCCATCTCCATGAAGGAGACCATATAGAGTGCTTTTAATAAGGGGCTGTGCAAGCTATCAAAAGTACAATTACACTACACTATTACCCTTACAGGAAGATTATATTAATGCCAAGCTATGTTAGTGCTGAGCCTTAAAAAGTGGGAAATGAATGAACATCAGCAAATGTGCCTGATCAAAATTGAGAATATTATTATAACATTTTAAGTTGCAAGAGATTTAAGAGGAGAATGAAAAAAGGGAATGATGAGAAAGAAAATATATCAATATATAAATCAAAGCAAATATAAACCTGAGAAAACAGCTCAGTGACAAGTTGATTTAAGACACCATGTTTTTATATGAATGGAAAAAGTTCACTAACACTGATCTTTATCAGTGACTTGAGCTCTGCACCAACCTTGGGCAGATAATGAGCAAAGTCAAAGAATATTATGAGGGTGTAATCCAGCCTGGTCTCATCATTAGCTGTGAAGCAACTCTAGAGGTCTGCACACCCTCGTCACTACCCTGCTCACGCTCTTGCCAAACTCCATCTGTTTATTTACTTCCACTGCCACAATTTAAACGGATTTGTTAGGACTCAACATGGAGGAAAGTCTTCTGCAGATGCTTCTTTGCCCTTGAGCAAGGTAATTCAATTAACTGGCTCCAACACATGTACATGTTGCAAAAATGAATTATGTATCAAATGATTAGCTATGCAAAGAGTTGAGCGTGGAAAAGAAATCTGTCCTCATTTGGGAAACATAATATATCAAACCAAGAAGCCAAAAACATTTTTTGCTCAGAATTTTTGCAGTTATGCTTGTGGACCAAACAGCTCTGAAGAGGACAAAAGAGCTGAAAATAACAAACATGAGAGGAGTTCAAACTCCTTTCTCATTTCTTCTCATTTCATAGCAATCCAATACAAATCTCTTGTTGGGTCTCCACCCTTTTGGGTCAATCCATCAAAAATTCTCATAACTTGTACTCTAAACCACAAGAAGCAAAGATCAATAAAACACTACACACTCGTGTGAGGGTCTACTTGATTAAATTCACAATAGACCTCAGTGAGACTACAGGAATGCAGACGAACAAAGGAATATCAACATAAATCCAATTGGGTTGAGGTCATAGCGCCGTGTGTAGAAAAAGCATTTCAGTTGGAAATATTGGAGTGAAAAATAGCATTCACAACACACAGAGCAACCTAGAAGAGGCAGGCTCAGAGTCATGTACATGTAAATGTAGTACAGCATGCATGGAGAAAAAAACACTGGAAAAAGCCTTCCCTGAGATGAAGTTTAATGAATTTTTAAGCATGTGAAGTTTACCATAATGTGGCTAGTTATGAATGTAGACAGCAATGTGAATAACGACAGCGATTGTAAGTTGTAAGTGATTACTATTTTGTCATGCCAACAAAGAACTACACACATCCTGACTTCCAAAAAAGAGTTATGATGAAAGACTAATTCATTTTCTTGGACAAAAGTCCTGCTCTCCATTAAACTATGTTGTCATAACTACACAAAACTGCAGTCATTCCCTAAGGAAATAAATGTTCTACAGAGAACCTTAATCACCAGAAGAAAATTATTTGTAATACATCATTGAATATTTTGTGCTCTCCAAAATCTCAGGAATCAGGTAATCAAATAGCCAATAGGTGATGGCAGGTGGGAACAAGCCACCGAGTTCCAGCAATCAAGTCTTGAGTCAAATCTCAAACCAGTACAAGCAAGCCTCAAATCAAGTCAATAAAAGCAATATCAAGTCACATCTCATAAACACTGAGTCCTAAAAAAGTTGGTATGCTTATTTGGCAAATTCCTCAGTAAAGTTTTCTGATTCTGATTCTGGTTGATTGGTGATAAGCATTGAACTTCGTTAGCTTTGCACATTGGAAATATATTTTATATCAAACATACTACTAGTTTCTACAGGACACAAAACAATAACTCTAATTGAAATATACGGAAACAAAGTAAAAACAACCATTGGTTTGAATTAAATTTATACAACAAACAACTAAATCAACTGTGGAAGTTATTCATACAAATCCATTTACATGAAATGCAGTTGATCAGCAGCCAGATGCCTCTCCAAATTACTTACACTCAAGTCATTTTAAAGTCGTTTGGAAAAGATATATCACCTTTCGTTGTATTTATTGCTTGATAAATCTTCTAACATAAGAGAGTCACCAAAATAATAGTAAAAATCAGAGTTGTCCAATACTATTCAGTGATCAAATGAATGAGGAGCTCAGAATGCATGACTATAGAAAAAGGGTTCTTTGAAGCAAATTTCATGGAAAAGATCCCTAAAGGACCTTTCAATGGATGGTAAATGGATGGATAGTAAATGAAATGTGTGACTGTGAAGAACCTTTTTTAAAGTTAAAAGAACTTAAAGTTTAAGGAACGTCTGAACATAAATGTCAAAACTGGGTCAAAAACAAGAGAAAACTATTGTAATTTTATAATGCTAATTGCTGCTTGGAACCCTTCTATATAGTATGTTAGGTCTAAGTTTACACCATCACACATGAACATTTGTATACGTCTTTGGCTGTACTAAATTAAGCACAGACATTTGATGTTTGTGAAAGACATTCCATGATTTATTTCAAAGAGCCTATATTTAGGTAAATCTAAATTTTCTTCACTAAAAGTGCTGAATACAGAATGGAAACATTGGTGAAACTTTTAAAACCCTGTGGTCCATATATAAAAGCTGTGCAGCAAAAACAACCAGTTTTTAATTAATTGTTTCTGTGATGTCCCAAAAACAATATATTTACCACCTATTCAGTCTATTGAAACTGAAGTTATAATAATTGTTTTATCCCAGACTGTTTTTCAAATGAGATACAATACAGGCAAGGCAATCAGTTCAGTGGTCTTTTGCATATATCTGTCTTATCCCCTATGCATTTAAGAACCATTTTAAGAGAGCAGATGCACAGGTATATCGACTGCTTTAATGCAGGACAATTGTGAAGTAAAGTGCACCTTGAGGCAGCCCTTAAGTGGACCATCACAAGCAGGATTTCAGAGGGCTCAACAGAGACACAGGTAAAGCAGAAACCATCAGTGGAACACAATGAGATAGAGCTCTCTCCCAAATCAAAGTAACACACTTTCACATTTCAAATAGTATCAGCCGCCTCTCTCACCCCAGCTGTCTGGATAAATAATGTGCCCACTCAGTACTTGCTTATTTGAGGTGGCAGATGAAGACAAATGCAGACAAGAAAATGAAATGCTATGGCTATCAGGCCAACATACTGCAGTCTTTGTCAAGCTGTCCTGGGTCATGAATTTCTTAAATTAATGACAGAATATTCAGTACCAGTTAAATATATCTTACTTGCAGCTACAGTAGGACAAATAAGGACAGAATGTGTCCTGTCAGTATGTGGTTAAGCTTGGCAAATTTCACTATGTGCAGACAGTATACTACTTTAACCTTCAGAAGTTGCAGTTATCATCTGTGATACTAAATATCTTATTTGATTTTTAATTATTCCACCCTTGTAGCTCATGGAAATGTGGGGAAATTATTTTTGTTCTGTGCAGAGGATAAGCTTGATCGATACTATATCTGTGTTTGCAAGAAGACAAATAAATGTTTTGTCTTTTGAATTTCATGAAAAGTTTGCTCCTGCCTGCTTGTTTGTTTTTATCCCATTAATGTTGGTATCCACTCATCTCTAGCCTTTATCTTTTGAGGGTCTCTAAAACAAAGCAAAATGTCTAGAAACTGACATTACACCTAGTCCCAGTAAATTTTGCTGACAGGTTCACTTCACGACCAAGTGGTGTAAGGATCTTAAATTTATGTAGAGTTACGACCATGCTTACAACCGGGTGAAAACCCCATAGATGCAACCAGCCTCAGGATTTGACTTTGAGAAGTATGAGCAATAGCAGCCCTCACAACATCAGTTATGCCAAACAACTGCAAAGGAGAGAGTGTGTGGTTATGGGACACCCACAGTCTCATGAGGATCAAAGTCCCCACACTGTGCAGGCGCCATAAAATGAGGTCAAGCTTGGCCCAGCGGGTGTTCTCTGATCTCTACTATCAACCAGTGGAATTGATGGTCCTGATCAGCCAGTGGACAATCTTTCAGTATAATGATCACCCACTGAGTCTCTCTGATAAATTAATGTTGACTGGGGAGAGCAGGAGCTTGCTGATTGTGTTCAGGCAATGAGGAATCAAAATACATCTCCCAGTGAGGCAATGTTCTCTCTCAGCCCGGCGGCTGTCCACCAACCCATCTCCTCAGTGAGACACTTCACTGGTCACCAGACTAAGAGAAGGATGGAGAGACAAAATCAGAAAAAAATGAAAAAGGAAGGATGGAGGAAAAACAATGTGAGTGAAAAAAGTATATACAGATCCAGAGATGTAGTGGAAGAATGGCTGGGGTAAATAAAGTAAGTGGAATATTAGAAGGCTCAGTGTGAAGATGAGGATTTAAGTGACTGGACCTCATCAGAAGAAAATTGTTCAAAAGTGACCTAATATTTACTAGGCTAATTTAGATAAAGTGAAGGCAGATATGGCAAAATTTTAAGATGAAAGAAAGGCACACACAGTCTTTAATAGATGACATAAAACAAAGCTTTCTCTATCCTTATGGTGCTCTCCAGGTCTGTTATGTCTTCAGGGTTAGTACTAGAATAGTAGTACCACTCTGAGTGACAGGAGAATGGTGGCTAAGCTGTCATCCCTGTTGGACAACATCTCCCACCCCATGCAGGAGACTCTGACA
>JBBPCZ010000023.1:7377792-7395439 GCA_037974445.1 Brycinus macrolepidotus | reverse complement strand
TTGCACATTTTTTTAATTTAATATCAACTTTATCAGAGAAATAACCAAGTGTTTCTTGACAGTTATACATCAGCTGTTGTTCTTTTCATCCATAGCAGGCTCTAGATGCCTAAGAATTAGTGATACATAATTGATTAAGTGGTGAAATGCAGTTGTTAACTGTATTACATGTGTAAAACTAATTGGGTTCATAAAGCCTAGTCCATCTACAATCTGTTAGCAGCTAATATACTGCAAGCGGCGTGCATTCAGATTTCTGACTTGCTGCTTCATTTATAACTTTTCAGTGGATTAGCTATTAGAGAATAAAGGTACTCATGTTGGATTTTTGCCATGAACAAAACCACACCGTAATGAGTGCCCTGGGGACTAAAGGCAGCCGTTCAATTCACTTTCACTCCAATTATTAGGTCAAGTTCTCTCAGCAATCAGCCCCAAGCCTGATCTTAACATTGGAAGACCTATAGACCACATAAATCAGGCTGGAGGATTGGAGTATTGTGTAGAGCAAATGTTTGTGCAGCCTCTGGTCGACGATAAGCATGCAGTAAAATTAAACTCTCATTAATGGGACAGTTAGCCAGGGCATTTCACCTCAGCCCTTTAATTGAGCCATTCCTTCATTCACGCTGTAGAGGGAGAACAGAGAGGAGGCGAGCGGTATCAGGCTCTGATATTTAGAACAACAAAACAAAAGTGAGTGGGATCAAAGCTCTGGAAGAGCTGGAACCTGTTTTTGGCAGGAGTGGGCTAAGAAACTCTCAACACACAACCTGATATAACAGTGATGAGATGTGACAGGAAAAAGACAAGACATACAGACAAAACAAACAGAACAAAATAAATGTGTGATACAGTATCAATGTATGTGATGACTTTACAGAAAGGGAGATATACATAGCACATTTAAATAAATATGCAAATATTCTTCCAGTGCATGGGGGGGGCATGCAGAACACTGATTGAGCTAGTAAGATGTCAGAGGTGGAGTGAGGACGATGGAATGAGGAGTGAAACAGATAAGAAAGACAAGTAGGAGACAGTTACTGTAGCTATATCGAGAGAAGTGAGACAGCAAGGGTCAGAACATTGAAATTGGGAACAGGAAAATGGGATAAGGTGATCAGGGAATATACCCAGTGTGAGAATAATGAGAGAGAGAGAGAGAGAGAGAGAGAGAGACCTGAGGGTGATGTTTTGATCCATTGCAGCAGTAGTGATGCGGTGAAATGAATGTTGATATGGATGGGACACTCCCCTTTTATATGATGGCCAAACAGACGAGTGGTCACTTTTGTTTCTTTAAACCTTTTTATTACAGAATTCTGCCTGAAACATCTGCTGTGGTCTCAAACACCTGGATGAACTGAAATATACAGACTTTAAACAAAGAATATTCACATTCAAACATCTCATTTCTAAACATGATTCCTTAAAGGACCACCTATTTAAATGTTCTTTAGAGAACCAAACGTTGTTCACACCTTTATTTAGAACTGCATATCAAAGAAAGTTTGATAAAATATACCCGATAGCTCATATTTTTGTGAAATCAAATATGTGCTGATGTGTGTAATATTCAAAGCCAGTGAAAGCCTTAAGGTGGTACTTTTTCCATCATCTGCTCCCCACACATTTACTTCTTCTTCTGTCTCTCTCTCTCTCACACACACACAAGCACAGACACACACACACCCGGCAGCTATGTTCACTAATTACAGGGACAGGAGGTTTGGTAGGAAGTGAAAACAGAGAGCTTGCCCACGGCTCTGTGGGACCTGTGGGTCCCCAGCTTTAATCAGACCGACACTGCCTGCTGCCTCACGTGGATTGCCTGGAAATAGGCCACAGGTAGAGAAGGCCACCCCAAAGGTCAGCGCTAAATACAGCCACCCCAAAGTGAGAAACTGGGTATACACAGATACATGAATGTGAGAGTCTGGGGGATGCACAGAGCAGGATGCCCTTGCTAAACAACATGCAATATGTGTGGATGTACACTGCAAAATGGTTCTTGGATTGAACATATGGTTTTATCGAAATGCTGTAATTGGTATTTGATGTTTTAATTGAATTCTTTGAAATTTATTTTTATATTATTCTTGCACACACATTTCATTTAGAAAGGTGCTTCAGAGAATCAAAAGTATGTCTCTTTCTCCTCTCGCAAACGTCATAGACGAGTCCCTGATGGATTCCAATCATATGGACAATGAGAGCAGCATCTGGTTCCATGTTGTATACTCTAATCTTCAAACATGATGAAGCAACCAAAGCCAAGATGATATGCTAAGCCCTCAGCTGTGTGAGGATTTGGAGGGATTGAGCATTAAAAAAAGCACACAGGCACAGAGAGCCCCTCAGAAAGAACACAACACAAGTTATCCAAAGAATGATAAGACGATGAGGAAGAGAATGGTGAAGAACAACAACGATGACGATGATGATTATGATGATGATAATGATGATGTCGACCATGATGCAGAAACAGAGCAGAACTGACATTTATTGACAGAGGTCATTTATTATCCTATTAGGAATCTAGAAAACAATTATAATAATTTGAAAGTAGTAAATATGAACCAACATCTGTAGTGGTATAGATTTACAAAAGGACAATGATCTGTGTGTTACCTCATATTTATACCCCAGTGAAACAGAAAGTCATGGCTGACCATTTAAGCATTCTTAATCACTCAGGTGAACTTTAAAGCATAAAATACGAATAGGAATATTCTTCAGATATTACTCATAAAACTGTGGCATGCACAAATTTGAGAAAAATATTTAATGTAAAACATTTTCGTACAAACAGTGTACTTCAAATAAAGGTTAGCATTTTGTTAACTTTTTGAAAGAAAGACAAAAAAAAGTGAGCCACTATTTTTTACACCTGCTTTGCTCATGTTCACCAGGGGAGCCAATATTTGTGGAGGGCGCTCTATGTAGCCTACAATACATGCAGACAAAATCTTCAGCATTTGGTCTTCATCATATCGATTTGGCAAAGGTAGATTCACATCAATTACAAGTACTTCAAGTACATTTAAGCTTTCTACACATTTTTACAACTACAGAGACAGCCAGCTTGCATAATTTAAGCCCAGCCAGGACCATCTGATGATAATCTACTAGAGCATAGAAGAGAACAAACTGCTAAGCCTTCAAGTAAAGTATACAGGACAAATATTCTTCAACTGTAGTGTCCACTAAAAAGGAGAGGCTTGACATTGAAATGTGGCACAGGATGAGACCAATATTTACTGAAACAAACCCATCAGTTCATCCAGCCTGTCACACAAGAGAGTTAGAAAATACAGATAGGCACAATCGTCTTGACAATAAATTAACTTTCCATTTAGCAAATTTGTTTCTGCTTCTTTTGTCTGAGATGTGCACTACAGTGCTGTTGAATGTTTTAATTATTGAAAATCATTAAACCCTGATGTTGCAAGTTATATATTGCTTACATTGCATACATTGCTATGTATGGCCTAGCATAGTATCATACAAGAGCAGACAAATTGCAGCTTAATAAATCTTAAAGAGCTCATATCCCACATTTGTTTTGTATTTATTATTCCCCTGAGATACACTCATAACTTTTGTGTGGTTTTCTGTGCTAATACCCCAAAGTAATTCTGCACAACCAATTTCCATTTTTTATCACTTAGAATGTTTAGACTTCTTGTGCCTCATTCAGAATCAGTTGCAGTTGAAACCCTCCTTATAACGTCAGTGTGCATGGCTACACTACTGTAGGTTGAATATTCAGGTATGTAAATGCATTTGTATTTGTAACACTGTTATCTTGTCTGCTTGTGTAGTCTTGTGGTGTTTCTGTTTTCTTTTGTTTTTGTTCTACGTGTTGCACCATGGTTCTGGAGGAATGTTATCTCATTTCACTGTGTACTGTGTGTTTATGGCTGAAATGACAAACACCTACTTGACTTGACATCACAAAAACAATTAATTCAAAATGGACTGTTTTTACAGCTTAGTGTCCAACAATGAACTATATGGGTTTGGGAAGGAATGGTATGTTTTCAAACTTAAACAAGTACAAACTGAAAAAGTTTACACACTGCTTGTAATCTGTTCATTAAAAATGTGGGAAAAATTCAGTTTTCTTTAATATGTCTTCTTTAATATCAAATTTATCAGTTTTTAACTTGTTGATAGTGCAGGACAACCTTCCCAAGCTGGACTTGGAATGATCCTCAGTTTAGTATGAGCATTAATGAGGATCCATTTAAAAATACCACGGAAGCCTCATTAGTCTCAGGTAGCATCATTAGGTAATTGCCCCACACATCAGCAAGCTTACAATCCACCAGGAGCAGCTGCTGCTCATTTTTTGGGCATTTCCCACTCAGAACAATCCCCTGTGATACTGTAGACTGATGTGTGCATCCCAGCCATGAGGATCACATCATAATCAAATGCTGCTGAAGAGATTAATGGATGTGATGGGTGGGTGATTGCCAAACATGCTTCATCACATCATCAGAAGTGGTTCACATCAACTACTAATCACCTTCATCTGCTTCAGCCTGACAGCTCAACCACCACACAAATCAATGTCAAAGGCATATGAAGGACACAAGCTGTCAAAGGAGTATAGTAATGCAAACTATTTTTACTGTGCATGTGCTCTGCATGTGTATGTAATGGAGCCAATATGAGGTCTTCCAGCTCAAGAGTCACAAAGTTTTAGAGAAGGCATACACTACAAATAAGGTTTTCTAAATGGTTCTTGGCTTGGACATGGAGTTCTAGAAAAACTCTTTAATACATATAGGGCCTTTAAGCTTTAAAAAGGCTCTCACTAGCACATCTCATTATGATTTCTAATGCAAACATAACAAAATTCATTTAGATATTTCATGTGATAATCCCCTGCATCCGATAAACTACACTCCATCCACCCCCTCGCTTTTCTAATGCTCTGTGATCATTAGTTTTTTGTCACTGCATGTTAATAGCATTTTGTGAAGTGGTTCCTCGCTCTCTGATTTTCAGTCTTTCCTGCTGCTTTATACTATTTTAACTTCCTACATGAATTACTGCATTGTGCCTTGGGCTTTTACTAGCCTAGATTGTTGACATATGAAATTCATTTTATGTGAATGGATTTTATTCAAATGATAGCCAGATTGACAGCTATTTATGATACTTACAGTTTTAATCCAGTTTCCAAGGTATCAATGCACAGAACTCAATATAACAGATAAATTAACAAATAAGTGTACAAAATGCTAAATGATTGGTGTGAAAAAAGGTTCGTTAGTGCAGCAGTGCCATAAAAGAATAATTTTTAGTTCTCAAACCAGGGGACATGGCTACCTATGGGTGCTAAGAGGTCCAGAGGTCATTTAGCCAATTTCATTTGTGTTAATAAATATATCAGCTTTGGGTATATCTCAAAAAGTGGCACTTGCTTAAAAATGTTGATGGTACACATTACATTACACATGTCTTAGAGCTGCACATGTCTCCAGCACCATGTACCAGAAGTTCAGGGATAGCTAGGGAAAACTAGCAAAATGGGCAAAATTCTGGTGTGTAGGAGGTGTGAGTAGGGGTCCAGTGGCACCTAATATCCACAAGTGAGACCTCAGACTAAAAAAGTTTGGGAACTGTTACCCTAAAAAACCAAAAATTGAGTTTTCTTGAAGAACCACCCGCTGAATGTTTCTTTAGGGCATAGGTTTCCAACCCCGGTCCTGGAATCTTTCACTTTTTTGTATTTTCCTACCCTAAAACACCCACGTGTATCAAGGAAACAGAGCAAGAAAAATACTAAAACTTGTAAAAGCAGGGGCGCTAAGATCAGGGTTGAGAACCTATGCTTTGGGGAACCTTTTTTTCCAATAAAAGCTATTTTGGCACTTTTGTGTATGTAAGGATGTTTGTAAGTATGCGTGTGTCTGAGAAAGACTCTGTATCCTGGCCATGGAGACAAAACCAATACTTGATCTGCCATTTGCAGCGCTAAATCACACCCGTCACAACGCTGACCTGGGTAGAACAGGACCATTCACACCTTTTATTCAGAACCTCTCCTCTTTTAACTGAAAAAAAGGTCAAACTGAATGATGACTGCCTTTACAAAGTGACAACTTTAATTGTCTTAGCATCTTAATACAGAGGAATTGTTAATTGTTTGATAATGATGCATAAGCCTGTTTTGAAAATGTGCACTCCTCTAGGTCCTATTCATCACTGCCCTGCCCCTAATCTAGACACTGAGAGGAAAACCTGTTTATCTATTGACCATCCTCCTACCCTTATAAGTGCATCTAAAAGGAAGCTGGGCATCTCTCCCTGTGTCCTTTGCTGGGCCAGCTGCAGGGAATCAGGGGTGAATCTGTGCTCTGACAGCAGGTTTCAGCATGATGAATGTCCTCCTACTGATGAAGGATGGTATTTATCAGCAGCAGAAAGGACCCCATGGCCTCTGTTTCCATTCATGTACTAAAGCAGAGTCTTTAGTAGGCATTGCAAAGAACTAAATACATACTGGGAACCAGGCTTGAATATCTGGAAACAGATTTCCATGAATTCCAGGTACAAATTTATAAGGCACCTCCATTAAAGCTGGTTGGAAATCACTCACAAGTTGATGATTTTTAATTTGAACAGAGCCTCATCTGCTGCTTAGGAGCATGCAGTTGTCTGTAAATATATAAACACAGTGCCACTGCTCCGGCTGAAAAAGCACAATGTGATTGATTTTACCTGGAACCAAAACAGTAAAAAAACATACTGCCAGAGACCACATTATGCCTATAGTGGAAAATAAATAAAAGACTGACTCCTACTTTTTTTTTTTTTTTTTTTTTTTACAAAGTGTGATGTTTGAAAGCTTTGCTGTAGGTGGTTGGACTAAAGGAGACCTCCCCCACGAATAAACATGGCTTAAAAAGTTACTGTGTTACAGAATGAATATACTTACTCTACATCATTTCTTTTCAGTAGAGGTGTAATGATTCGGTACAATTTTAAGCAGTGGTGTGTTGATTTATTACATTTTTTGAAAACCGCAAAAATAAGGTATGCCTTAAAATCTGCATTGTGTTAATATGTTAATGTTTTCATTTTCAGTATCATTAGAGCAAATGACCATATAAAGGTACAATATGTTATTATAATGAACTACCTCAAAATTAATATGTTAGTCCAGTCATAATAAACAGTTATGAGTTTATTTTTCCTCCATGATCTTGATTTATAGGTTATGTGAAAGTCATACTTTTAGAATGTTTGCTAGTTTGTTTTACACTTCAGTAACAATCAATTTTAAAAGTACCTTATTTCAATACCTGTGCATACTGAACTGAGAAGCTGGTATTTTGCTGTTATTGGTCCTGCCACCTAGGAGTAGTGTTTATTCACAGGCAGCTTTTGCTTTTCTACACAGATGAGCTGAGATAATGCTGTTGCCTTAGTCAAGAAAAACTGTAAGCTGTGCTGAGAGGCAATCTATCCTCCCTGTAAATGGGCTCATACTTCAGTCCCTCACTCTTGTAACATAATTTAAGTTAAAAAATGAATAATGAGCAAGAGTTTAAGGCTTATTATTAAACTATTATGGATTATTCAGTTCAGAAACTATAAGATCTTATTCAGACAGTGACAATATGTCATATAGTAAAAAGAACAGGCTCACATACATTGAGTTTCAAGCCCATTTCTGTGTTTATTATTTGGAAAACAGTCTATTCACAAATTCCTTGAGATTCTGCAAAGTGGTGAGAGAAAGGGAAGAGCTCTGTAATGCAACTCAAGAATGATATCTGTATCTGCCCATTACATTTGCGACGGAGAGTGCATGCTTCTCTACGTGAAAGGCATTACAACTTTGTGCTGAAGGCTGACTGATTAAAGTGAAGTGGAAAGTTTAAAGAGAATTTATGCTCTGTGAGTCACAGACATCTAAAGCAAAGATTCATGAGCCATTTAGGCTATTGTTCAGTCGTACTGCTGTATGACAAAAAAAGCTACAAAATATGAATAATTCTGAAATCCCAAAATGGGGTTGAGATAAAGGGAGGATTAAGTAGACCCAAACTGAACCTGTCTGGACCAGAATGACCCAGACTCACCCTGTCTGATTTAAACAGACACATCAGTGGAAGAGTAACTTACCATTTACCATTATCTTCAAATGTTTTCATGTGACAAACATTCAGATAGTCAAGGGTCATTGTAAAGTTACTAGATTAAAAAAAATAATTAACCAGGGAGGACCAACTGTAGCTAAAATAGTCCAAACAATTCAAATCAATAAACAATCCCCTAAAAGCTTATTCAAATCTAGTCCAAAGTCCCAGACATTTTCCTTAAAAGAAACACAAATCTTTGAGATTATAAACTCTCATGTATTAGAGATCTATGAGTCATTTGCCATGTTGCTGTCAGGCAAATACACAAAAGCATGAATTATTCACATCCAAATTTCTACACTGAGGGAGATGCAGCAAAAATGAAGGAGACCCAAAATGAACCTATCCAGGCCAGAGTAAGCCAGAAAATGAGCCAACTGCCATAATGAAAACTATTATGGTGTATAATGTGAGACTATATAGCAAAATGTGACCAAGGCTTTGCATGTCAACAAATGTAAGGGCTATATGCAGTATAGACTGTTCAGCCAGAACATTAAAAACACCTGCCTAATATTGTGTAGGTTCCTCTTGTGCTGCTAAAACAGCTCTGATCCATCGAGGCATGGACTCCTCAAGACCCCTGAAGGTGTGCAGTAGTAACTGGGACCAAGACTTTAGCAGTAGATCCTTTAAGTCCTGTAAGTTGAGAAGTGGGTCCTCCATGGACCGGACTAGTTTGTCCAGCACATCCCACAGATATTTGATGGAACTGAGATCTGGGGAATTTGGCAGCCAAATCAACATCTTGAAATCTTTGTTGCGTTCCTCAAACCTAAAAATTTTTGCAGAGTGACCATACTGCTGAAAGAGACCCCTGCTGTTAAAGAATTTTGTGGCCATGAAGGGGTGTACTTAGTTTGCAACATTGTTTAGGTAGATGGTACCTGTCAAAGAAACATTCAGATGAATGCCTGGAGCCAAGATTTACCAGCGAAACAGCAGTGGATTGGGTCAGCATAGGCTCTCTGACTGGTCTCTCTGACTGGTCTGCTATTTTGGAGACTCTCTTACGCAGTTGTTTAACATCACAGTTTGGTCTCTGTCAAAATCACTCATATCCTGTTGTTTGTCCATTTTTCCTGCTTCCAAAGCATCAGCTTCAACTGACTTAGGGAAACTCTGCTTCCCTGCTGAGATTACATTTACCAACATCAGACCCGACTTTATGCTATGGGCAGCATCACTCCAGCTCGTCTACATCACTGAGCTCACTGTCCCACGGGAGGATGCAGTGGAAGAGGCCTACGAGCGCAAGAAGCTGAGGTATGCTGAACTCACAGCCGATGTGCAACAACGCGGGTGGAAAGCTAAGGGCCAACCAGTTGAGGAAGGCTGCAGATAGCAATCTCAACATCAAGGTTATTCCAGGATTTGGGAGTGCGAGGACAGGCCCACCGGCAGGCGGTAAAGAACCTCTCCAGAGCTGCTGAAAAGGGCAGTCAGTGGTTCCGGCTCAAGAGAAAGAACTCTAGCTGGGCCTCAACTGGGTAGATGGTGTCTTGGGGTGAGGCTAGGATGCCGGAACTCACTGCTGAACCCTCTGGAGACGTTGTGGGCTTATCAGTGAAATGTCGAGGAAGGGGGGCACCCAATCCAAAAAGGCGCCATTATTCAGTTGACCTGCATCTTGCAAAGTCCAAGATGCAGGTCTCAAGTATACAATTAGGGATATAAACATCTAGTCTTATGAAATAAACTGACTTATCCCACCCCTTGACAGGTGCTGTTATAACGAGATAATCAGTGTTACTCATTTCACCTGTCAGTGGTTTTATGTTGGGTTGATAGGTGTATTTCCTGAATATCACTTCTAAAAAAGGTTTTGAAATGGTTCTTATTCTGAATGTGTATTCTAAGAAAAATATGAAATTCTTCTTTAAAGAAACTTTCAGTGAAAGGTTCTTCAGGGAACTAAATATTGTTTTTTGATGGCTTTTGAGAGTGTGTAATATTGTAGGGTTAACTACATTTCACTGAATACAAGGACTGGATGATTATTTTAGTTTATATAGTACTTAAAATGTATTATTCTGTTTACTAAACATAACCATAACATTTCTACAGGGTGCCTTTTTACCATAAATGTGATCATTTTCAAGCCCCTCTGCTGAAGCATTAGAATGTATATGCAGTTGTGGTGTTTGACACTCTAACATTCCTGCAATATCTCCACTCCTGTGAATCATGAGAAAATCCATATAACATTCAGTTTCACCAATATTTCAAGAACATAACAGCAGAGAAGCTAAATGGATTTCAGCAATTTTGCTATTACAATACACAACATTTCTCATGCATGACTGACTGAAATTGTTGGTGCTGTAATATTGCTGCTTTAACATGCTGACAGCCACAAACATTGCTGTAAGATTTGTGGCACACTGGGTGGGCAGACCATATACTGTACACTCAGTTTTAAAAGTGTATTGTGATTTGAAACAACAGTACAAGAGCATGGGCCAGAGCCTAATAAAAGCTGATAGAAAGCCAGAGGGGCTTTGTTAAGTCCAGTAGCAATTATCAGCTCACAGCAGTGACACAAGGAGGGACTAAAGCATTTCACTCCACATTGTGCAGTGTCTCTTTTTTTCAAAAAGATAAAACATAACATTTTCACACGGAATGGTTTGGAGGTGCTGCAAACCAAGCTTAATGTGACTTGTTTCTCAATGTACACTATATTTTATATTTCCAAAAATATCAACACCTTTTCTGATAGGAAAATAAGGTACTTACATTCCTTGCTGACACAGGCATTCATTTGAGCCCACAGTTTGTATAAACCTCAGAATGTGATAGCTCGAGCAGCTGTACATAAGTCTAAGGTCACCGAGAGGTTTTTAAGTAAAGATCTATTGAAGATTCTTTATGAAAACTGAAGTAGTTCTTCAATGGCATAGTGCCAAAGAACTCCTTTTTTAGCAACTTTATTTTTTAAAAGTGTATGAAAAGGCATGGAATCAGAATGATGACTACATTCCACTGAATCATAAACACAAAGTTCTACAGGATGCCTGTAAAAAGAAAAAAAAACATGCTTTAAACCATGAAACAAGTCCTGCTGCTGAGCTGGGCTAATACATTAGAAATCTTTCCATGTAATGATACTGGCTTCATTGTGATGCTGTGCATGGCAAATGACTCAGAGACAGTGGTGCTGGTGCTGTTGTGTGACTGGGTGCACTGGAATGATTCAGCAATCAGCCCAACCAATCAGCTCAGTCATGTACCCTCCACAATCCCAAGACTGCACTCCTTGAAGCTGTCTAGTCTGTCTAGCTTCACATTTCTTATCATGTATTTTTTGTTTTCTATTTTCCTAGATGCTCTTGACTATTAATCCAAGAACCCTGGAACACTGCTATCCACAGATCTCATAGGACTTCTCAGGACAGTTTTGAAAAAGTAACTCAAGGGCAAGTGGTATTTCAGTAGTCTTGCTTTGAGGGAAACCTCAAATTCATGTTGAGTATTCAGAACTCTGTCCCCCATTGTGAGAAGACATTCTTGCTTAGAAGGTTGATAATTCCAGGCTATTTATTCAATCATTACAACAAAGATTACATTTGTGAGAGTGATAAATGATTTACTGCTCTCTTAATGGCAAGGTTGCATCTCATTGTGTTACTTGATCAGAGCAGCACATGATTCAGTGTAACCTTTGTATTTTTAGCTTTTCAAGAGAGAGTTGGAAAGAACTTTGTATAAATGTTTTATTTTGTAAATGCTAACTATTTTGTTTGTTTGTTGTAAAAGATTTGAAAACATTTCAGCAAGACTGCCACAGGATGTCCCCGAGCTGCCTGTTAGGTCTCCTGAAAACATGTAATCCTGCACTGGTAAATCACACATTAGATGGAAAACAAAGGTGTTTTGCCATACCTTCTGATTTACAGGACAAGCAAAAACAACAAACCCTGCCCCTTTTCTTCCTCCAGTCACTCTCCGCTCTTTCTGTCTCAAGACATTTATGAGCGAGGCATGAAAAATGACTGGTAATTAACAGGCACTCAGCTTAGACAGATGTTATGCTAATCACTACAGATAATGAAGACATAGTTCAATCAATTACAGGTTCCAATTACATTTCTCACTTTTGCGTGTATAGTTGAAGTAAGAGCCATCATTCTAACTACGTTCTTGCAAAAGAGTTAACAAGAAAATCAATTGCTTACTTCATTATAAGAATTCAACATATCTGCCTCTAGTTACATAGCTTCCAAAAATTGATTTAAAATGAAATCACTGAAAATGTACTTCTCACTGTGTCTCTCTTCTTTGGGAAATGATGCAAACCATTTATCTTGTTTTCAGACATCCTCCAAGGAACCTTTGCTCATGAAGCACCACCAGCAGCTACGGAACACTACTGACAAAAACATTCATTTTTCTAATGTATTATTGTGCAGTCTTCACTCTAAAAACAGAAATGTGTTACCAGTAAAGACAAAAAGCAGCCTACATTATGACCTTGAGAGGTAACACTAAGGACACTGAACCATTATTTCCTTAGCAGGTTTGAGCTTGATTGTTAAGGCAAGCAACGTTTAACTGAATCTGTCTGCTTCAATGTCTGCCATACCTCCTTCACTTACATTCATGAGAAACTGGAACTTGCACATTGTGAATGCTAAGGAGAGCTCCAAGGTTGTGGAGGGAAAAAAAAGGCAGTACAAGATTTTAATCTGATATTTCTTTCTTCTGGTACATCAAACAGGCAGGGACAGCTTTTTATGTCAGAAGAACGAGAAACAGCAAGGAAAGATGCTTCCCTCTACTTGACATTGTGTCTGTCAAATGAGAAACGCGTGTTTAACAAGGAGACAGGCGATGTGGGACCTAGGCCACATCAATGCAGCAGCTAGGACAAAAATATATGCATACAGTTTAGCCTGACAAGACATAAAGAATCTGAAAAAGGGACCTTGACCTTCTGTCTAAAAAAGGATAGTACAAACACATGGTTATCAACCACATTGTGAGAGTTCTCTGAAGATAGCAGGAGGGGACCAAAAAAGAGAGCACGGTTAAAATTACAGCTAGCCTCTGCTTTCATTGATGTAATGAACCAGCCAGTCACTATGATGAATAGCCTTCTCTGGGATGCTTTAGTGATGCTGAAAATTTCATTGGAACAAGTCTAAGCTAACAAAAAAATGTAACCTTTAACTGCACTTTCCTCACACATTCAGCCAAATTCTTTCTTTCTTAGTTATTGTTGCAATTTAGGGCAAAATTGACAGAATGTGGGCAAACATTGTAGCAAAATAATTCGTCAAAAAAAAAGCAAAAAAAAGATCCAGATGACTCTGGATAATGCATGTAAAAATGAAAAAACAAAAAACAAAACAAAAAACAAAATCCTCATCACATCACATAGCAAGTTGTAAAATCCTTGATATATTATTGCAGTAGTAGCACAATCATTAAAAACAGAACTATAAAAAGTCTCAGTAGCATCTTAAATTTTATAATATCCCAAACCACAATTGTTTGGAAAACTGTCAAACATTAGAGGGCACTGACATAAATGACGTCTAACAATAAAATGTGCATTAAAAATAATATGAGTAAATAAACAATTAACTAAAATCTGAAAGTCCTATGCCTTGCAAAAGTATTAAACACACATCACATCATCACATTAGTCTAGATTACAAATGATACTTTTTAATATTTTGTGCGGTCTCATTTTACTGTAAAAGGAAGAATCAATGTTTCAAAATGAATTAATTAAAATTATACTGGTACTGTGTTTTACAATGACCTGTGAATCATTTTAAAACTCTGGGTAAAGTACAACTGGTCAAACTTTGAATCTGATGGAAAGGTGTGAAAGTGATGACCAAATAGCATCCTAGGAGCAGTCCATTGTTTGTTTATCCCAGTTATATTGGATCGGCTGGGATGAAATAAATGCTGCATCATGCCAACTAGGCACTGCCTAGGCAAGGCTGTCTCTCAAAACTCAGGAGCTATGGAATTTTGTGGCGAGACTGAAGGGAAGATGCCAACAATACCAATAGCCCAGCTAAAATGTTGGATTTGTTGTGCAAACAAGGGTGGCATCATCATTTTTTTCCTCAGTGTGGACTGAGCATCTTACTAAAATTAAAGGACTGATGGATACTGTCTGAAACAATTTAGACAAATGTGATGAATTTTAAGGCAACTGAATACTTCTGGAGGCATTGTAGTTCAGTTCAAAAATTTAAAGTTCCATTGCTTAATTTACAGCACTGAATATTGTTGTATATCGGCTTGCAGGGGTTGTCAGTGTGCTATTGTTGCAAAGAAAACCAATCTACACTGTAAAACACAAACATTAATATTTTTATCTTACAATTTTTACAGAAATATTACTAAATAAACTTTGCTGTAAAAAGAACTTTGCTGTAGTCAAAAGGCACTCTGAAAACTACACATCCTATGACAGGAATTGATCAATTCTGCCACCTGAAGGCAGCAATTGGAAATTTTCTGGTGCTGAAATACAGCATTTCCCTCTGCATATCAAAAGGTCTCTTGATAGTGTGCACATAAAGCACTATCAAAATGTTGAGAATACTGGTGTATACATGAAGGAGGACAGCTGGTTCGGTAAACTTACAAAAGTATCTGTTTCTAGTTGGTGGGGTCGAATTTTACTCAAAGATTTACTGCCCAAATGAGTCAATTTGATAGTGTTTGTTAATTAGGTCTTCAGCATGATCAGAATAACAGAAATGTTTAGTACAGTTTCAAAATGGCACTGTGCATAGTGAGCCAGGGTTTGAGTGCAGCAACTCCAGAGTGTCCCATTCTGTTGACAGTGCTTTTTTTTGCAGTGTGTGCACAGAATGTGTTTCAGTATAGGTGCAGGGCCTGGATACTTTTGGAAACAAAAGAGCACAGGAGCATTTCCCCCCCTCACCCCTTGGTTAGTTTTCAGACAATCACACAATACATGCACAAAGTAACTGTAAAGAGCCATATTTGCAGTTTACTTGCAAATTAGTAAATAATTCACAAAGCACAACAGATATCGTCTGTAAATGTAAATGCAGCATGGGTTCAAACCAAGGACCATAATACTGTAACTTACACAGGGTGTGAATTATCCCTAGAAACATTTTTAGTGTTCAAGAGGTTAAAGGATGTTCATATTTCCCCAAAAATAAGGCACTTAGTCTGTAGTAAACAAGAATGCTTGGTGGTATGCAAACAATAATTAGTGTTTGGTACAAGGCCAGAGATTGGCAGATTTCATTAAAACATGAATAGTTGCCTTCTGCCGTAAAACATTCTTAAGATATCTAAAGCTAGTGTGCATAGCGTGCATGTGGTAATATACTACTAACATAGGAATGTTTCTAATATCTAAGACATTGTGATCATTATACAACAAACGTAGTGTGTTATTAAGGAAGTATTATCCAAATCCAAGGTTCAAAAAGATATTCCATACTTTGGAAATTGTCTGATTGCTAGAAATCCAACATTTCCTGCCAGTCTAATCACTGATGTTTACACATCAATAGTTATTCCACCATCACATACAATGCCAATTCTGCACTGCCACAACAAGGGAACAACAAATAAAAAGAAAGGTACTTTGTGTTCTCAACATTCTGAAATAGAAATTATTTAAATACCTTGACACTTGTAACAACAGTGAACTTGCTTTGCCACTAAATCAAATACAATGACTACCAGCAAGATTTTCACCTGGCAAGAATTAAGGTAGCTGCTTTGTATGCAACCGATTTTAAACAGAATATTCAGCTAATCAGGTCAAAAGGAACAAGAATACTTCATTAAAGCACTACATCAAATTAAAATATTCTGTCAACCACAATAAATTGTTATTCAGAGAATAACACACATGTAAATGTGGTCACTGCTTTTCATGATATACATCAAAACTACTGTCCATCCCTTTAAATGTGGAAATACATGATTACCTCACTTCATACTTGAATGTGCACATTCGAACCTGAGGTCATGAAATAGTACAAACTATAAAACATACAAATTTACAACTGACTTATAAATGTGTAAAATATATTTTGGGGTGGCAAACTTCCAAAACCCATGAGTATATGTTTAGCATGCTGAGGCACTGCAAGTTCAGGAGAAGTTTCTATCCAATTTATATCTTTGTACATTTCAGAATTTTTGCATGACTAATAAGTTACAGCAAAAACAGAACCAAAAAATAAGGTCTGAAATGTTACACAATGTTCTCATTCTACTGAACTGTTCACCAACAGTATGTTGAAATATAAATATAGTTGAAAGCCAGAGCATCAAAGACTGCCTGTTAAACACATTCACAAGTAGGTCAGACAGCTCAGTTACATCAGAGCAGATTTCTCCACAAGAGTAAAAAGCAGAAATAAAACCATAGAGAAGTACTCTGGAGGTCTGAAATTCATAAATATTTGAAAGGAAAAGTTTATACTCAGAATATGTATGAATATGTATGTTAAGTATCTTATGTTTCTGCAAATTGTCCTGCGACAAATATGAAAAGAAAGGCAGGATTTGAGCTGCCAATATGGTAATGCGTTAGGACTGTTCAACTAGTTGAGCAGTGTTACACCAGGAATACACATTGTGTTTTATGATGTCACAGATTAGCTTTCCTAGCTGTGGAGAAATGCTTTGAAGCTATTCACAAACAAAAAACATAGACTTAAACTGCCATGAATACATCCCATCCTTAGTCATGGATTTTAAAAGGCCCTGGACAATCATGAGCCTTTGGGTTAAAATATTTTAAGAAATTAAATGTTGATGCAAATAAAAAACCCCAAAACAGACAGATTATGACAATTACCTGAAACACACCAACAAGGGTGTAAAACCTGGCAGTAATTCAGGCATAGTACTAAAATGTTAAATTTGTTCACTTCATTAAATGAAAGCATAAAAAGGAGTCTTACGTCCAATATATGGAACCATCCCTTTTCTCAACATGTCTACCAGCATTACAATAATAATATATTTGGCAATACAAAAAAGAACTGCTTGAAGGCACAAGCCATTGATGGCTACAGTATGCATGTTTTGATCTGTGCATAAGATTTGTTTGTACTATTAAACCTGTCAGTATCCTTTTCTAGCTCTTTTTCCCAAAGCTTTTTATGCAAGGATTTGCACCCGATATTGTTGGATTACATGCCCTGGTGATGGCGTTACACTTGGTGATGATTTCTTGAGCTTCCTCCTGCTCCTTAAACAGCAGCAGTCTGTGCATTCACACCTCCTCAAAGAAGGCCATCTGAGCCATGTAGGCAGAGTTCCGCTGTAAAAGACCAACACACAATCAGAACATTGATTTAGTCTCTTTTAGCCTTCCATAATAAAACACTGTTCTTTTATTGTACCCCAACTCAGTTCTTAAAAGTTGGAATAGAAACTTAACATAATAAATGGCCAGTTTACTGTCAGATGTAATATATAAACTTCAAGGCTACTATTATCATATATAT
>JBBPCZ010000023.1:7355914-7371871 GCA_037974445.1 Brycinus macrolepidotus | reverse complement strand
ACACAAAAGCAGGACAGGACATTATATAATAAAAGGAAAGAATCAGATTTGGTGCAGGGCAAACATTACATAAATCGCAGAAAGATCTAAAGCAACATTAAACATTAAAGCAACATTAAACATTAATGTTTCATGATAATTAAACTTTTTTTTTTTCATCTGGAATCTTGCAGCAAATGATGTGTCAACCTTAAACCTTGAGTTTTAACACTCAAATCTAACCAAGTAAACAAAAAAATGTAACTCATTCAAGCATGGTTTCTGTTCTGTAACACACCCTATGCCATGAAATCCCATTTAACTGAACTGGTTGTTCTAAGATCTCATTCACAACGATACTTGGTGACATGGTTTATGGTCTTACATTGCTGTGGGGGATGTACGGAGGCTCAGCATAGCCCCTCAGGCTATACATGCCTGCCTGATGCTGCTCTTCCAGCTTCAGAGACTCAATTTCAGACTTCAGCTCCTTCAGCTGATCCTGCAGGTGCTTGCTCTTCTCCATATACTCTAGCCTGGGGCACAAACACCCATTCACTTCACATATTCACACATGTAAGGTAATGTGACAATTCATTCTTGTAATCTCAATCAAATTCCAAGCCTTGAAAGTCAGTTGAAATGACATGTGGGATGTGAATTTCTTGTGAAATGAAAGTTTAAGCCATTGGCAAGGAAAACCACATTATATAACAGTAAATGTGTACCGTTCACGTTCAATCTCCATGGACAATCTCTTCATGTCAGGGTCTTTGAAGTCCAGTCGATGTGTCGTGGCCATCTCCAGTGGCATCTCCATACTTTCAGGGCCAGGTGGTGGAGGGGGGCTGGAGTATGCAGCCATCAACTAAACATAATGCAACGTCATTTAAAGTAGATTTGCTAAACATGTGTATAAAGCTGCATAGAAAAATCAATGTATTTAAAGGCTGAGCTTCTATCAGTTTTGGGTGTGATTTCTGCATTGATTATAATAAATTATTATAATCATGTTTTCAATAAGGTATGTGTTGATTTTGGGCTTACAATGATTAGACTATTTTAACAAAAACCTTACTGTATGTGTGAATAGTTCTTAAGGTCAGGCCATGCTTTGAGTTTAACTTTTAAAAAATAATTTAATTTCATCATACCCAAAATTGTTTTCTGGAAAAAAAAAGATTAAGGTTAATTTACACCCCACAAATAGTAAACCTTGGATCCCTTACGTACAGATTAATTACAATTTGTGATGACTCTGAGTTGGAATGTTAGTCTTACTGGGTATGTTGTTTTGGTGATCTCAAGAAGCTTTTGCTTGGCTCTGCGCTCTGCATCTTTGGCCTCGCTCAGGTCTTGCTTTAGGTGGTCTGCCTCTTTTGACCTGGGTGGGTAGGGATGATAGATCACTGAAAGGCACACTGCCATTCGCAGCCATGTGCTGCTTATATCAGAAAGCAGTCAAATTCAGAGAAGGTTCTGAACACAGACCTTCTCTCTGACTGTTCCACCAGTTTCACAGCAAGCTGCTCTGCCTCTCTCATTTTTTGCTCCATCAGTCTGTGCTCCTCTTTGGTCTTCAGGGCTGTAACCTCTAGCCTTTGCCTCTCCTGCTCAGCTTCTGCTGCTTTATGAGCTAACAGTTTGGCCTCTTCCTCTGCAATCTGGGCCTTCTCTGCCAGTAGGTCGGCTGTCTCCTCAGAACGCAGCTGGGGATACAGATAATGAATTACTGATATCCTTACACACATATATTGATTTTCAGTAGTGTTTTTGAAGAAGTGCAATCTAGAAAGATGTCTCTGAGCTGTATACATACACATTGTGCTTCAAAGTTCAAAAGTGCAATCAAGTTACTCACTAGTGCTTCATTAGCCATACGAGCCTCATCCTGCAGCTGAAAGAGACGGCGTTCCATCTCCTCTTTAGCCCGCTCCGCATCCTCCCTCATCTGCTTCTCTCGTGCCAGAATCTGACGTTCCATCTGAAAAAATCAGCACATGCCCAAGAAAAAAATTAAAGGACAAGCAACTTACCAAGCATAAGAAACAAAAACAGTTAGCAGAAATTGGTCAAACAAGCAGAGAATGTAAAAAAAACATTCAAGACTGAAGTTACAAAGGGAATTTAACAAGGACACCTTTTTCCTGGCCTTCTCCTCTTTGGCCTGAGCTTTCATCTGCTGCACTTCAATAGAGTCTACTTTCCTCCGTCTCATGAAAAGGTCATGGTTTCCAATGCATAACTGTAAAATCTAACATACACAAATAGGGAACTCGAGACCACTCTGTACACTGTAAAACTTCTGAACAAATTCAGTGTATGATATTTTACAGGAAACCTAACTTACCAGCTTATTGACCCTAAGCTGAGAGGAATAGAATTTGAAAACATCCTTCTTTTTGTCCAGTGGCTTAATGGTAAACTGTTAAAAGAAATGTGGACAAGAGTTCAGTGAGCTATACTGGGATGTGCAAGGAATACACATACATACTGTTTAAAATACAAGTGTTATTTGGGGATGTCATACATACATTAGAAGTTGAATGTTATGCACCATTAGGATAAAAATAGTATGAACCAATAGCTGATCACATAAACTTAACAAAATGCAAATGTTTCTTCAACTATTTCATAAATTTTTGATACACTGCAATTTTGTTGTACATTTTAAAATATCAGTGTGATCAAGATTCTCAAACTTCGATAGCAGAGACACAGCACTGCAGAGATGAAGGTCTTCCCCATGTCAGCACCCTTTTTACTCAGTTTATCGGTCAGTTATTAAGACTGAAGCATCTGCATCAAGGGAGTTGCTCAACCAGAATTGAATTTATATAATTATAGAATAGAATCGAATTTCTGCACCCTCTCTACACTAAAAGAGCAGTAGCAAGAAGTGAACTACTATGCTGCATTTGGAACGGTTTGTTAAATAATATTCGCAATACAGCATTTACTATACTGTAAACTGACTGAAGGATGGCAATAAAATGGCTGAGAGCATTATAGCTGAGAATTCAAACAGCAGAACACTACAACCTTCAAGAAACTCGCTCGTGAAATGTGATATCCCACAATCATACTTCTTGAAGTTTCTACAACTTCGGAGTTGGATTTCTTCCTGCCTCACCAACTTTCCATCGCGGCCACCTAACTCTCTTTTAGATATCATTTTGGAGTTGAACCCCTGTTCAAATGGGCTAATTGAGTCTATCTACACCTTGCTAAACTCCCAAAATTTGAAACCTCTGACAGCCCTAAAGGCCCAATGGGAGGAAGACTTGGACATGGTACTGTCTGAGGAGAAATGGGGTAGGGCTATAAAAAGGATTTTCTCTAGTTCAATCTGCTTGAGACACATGGTCATTCAGTTTAAGGTGTTTCATCGGCTACACTGGTCTAAAGCTAAATTAGCAAAATTTACATTGAATATATCCCCTGACTGTGACCGATGTAAACAAACACTAGCCACACGCATATGTTTTGGTTATGTCCCTCGCTTAACAATTTCTGGCAGTCAATATTTTCAGTGCTATCAGAGGTTTTACAAACTCCACAAGAACCGTCCGATGTCACTGCAATTTTTGGTGTTATTCCTCAAGATCTTCCCCTTAGTCTTTATTTCAGGGATGCTGTTGCATTTGCAACTCTTATAGCAAGAAGACTGGTGTTGTTAAAATGGAAGGAAAGCACTCCTCCAACTCTTAGACATTGGGTAAGAGATATGATGCATGATTTGACATTGGAGAAAATTCGGTACAGTACAAGAGAATATTCTTTGAAGTTTTATAGTACCTGGCAGCTGTTTTTGGACGATGTTAAAACGATGGAACCATGCAATATATGACAGTGTGTTTTTCTTATATTTATTTTTATTTATTTATGTTTTGTTTGCTTGTTTATTTATTTATCCCCCTTCCCTGTTGAATTAATTAATTCATTTCTTTTGTCTTGTTTAAAAAATGTAACCATTATAGAAATATTATGTTCTGAATTTTTACTTGGTGTTATTTTAATTGTACAAAAGCCTGGGAGGGATGGGTGGGTATTGTTCTGTTTGTATATTATTGTAAACAATAATGAAGAAGAAAAAAAAACCTTGAACAAAAAAAAAAAAAAAAAAAAGAAACTCGCTTGTCCTGCGGCCATTTCATTACTGACGGGATGCAAAAATATTATCATTAATGAGAACTGAACAAATGTTACCACAGATGGCCTCTTTTTGTAACTGTTTTGGTACCTCTTTCTCACTGTAAGAGATGTTACGGATGCCACTCCAGGGGAAGGACTTGTTGGGGTTCAGCTTGCTATTGGGACTGTAGATGTGAAGTCCCTGTGCATCAACACCAAGCAGGAGCTCCTTGTCTCTCTTATTTTGCTACGAAAGTAAAGTAAGTAAAAGTAAAGAGTACAGTCATGCGTGAACACACCACAGCACACAGTGTGAACAGTGTGAACTTCTTTCTCTGTATTTAACCCATTCACCAAGTGAAGCAGTGGGCTGCCACCAACAGGGGGTTAGGGTTAAGGGAGCAGTGTGTGGGGACGGTACCTTGCTCAAGGGTACCTCAGTGGGGCCACTAGCAGTCCTGGGATTCAACCCTATGACCTTCTGATTGCAGGGACAACTCCCTAACCACAAGGCCACCAGCTGCCCCAAAAACATCACAAATTAAACACCTTTAAATGAGATTCTTCTAATAAATTACCGTCATCACCAGAAAAATAACAAATAACACTGAACATTATTTACTTACTGTGATGGAGAAATAGCTAACCCCATACATGTCAAGATCCTGTGCTATTTTTAAATATTCCATTTCAGCTTCATCCCTGAAGACAAAATGACAAAAATGCTCAGCGTGAGGATACTAAGCAAAAACATTAATTCTGTAGTTCAAAGTTGTGGATGTAAACTAGTGGTTAATTACGATACAGCTTAATATTCAACACAGGTTGTTTCACCTTGCTATGTTTCTGTGTTCAGCATACCAAGCTGTGATCTTTTCTTCCCACATCTCTGGTGTCATCTGGTACTGCATCAGCACCTGGAGAGAGACACCTTTATTTCTAATAACTGTTACATTAAACACTTCAGCGGTACAAACACAAGTACATTTCACAGTTTGTTTGCAAGTCAGTCAAAAATAAGCCCTCACGGAAACAGGGTCCTTACTTACTCTTTTAGGCAAGAGTTCATCTTGGGCCAAGAAGCCTGGCTTGTGGAAGTTTGGGTCATAGTCACCGTACTGCATGAAACAAATACACACTAGACTGTGAGATGGATTTACAGCATGACACTAAATTACAGTGGGTCACAGCAGAACTGTTTTTATCACTGCACTATAAAAACTGACCTTGGCTTGAACAGCATATGATGCCAAAAGGACTGAAGCCTCCGGAGAGCAAAATATTTCTTCATCTAGTATCTGTTTCTTTACCTTGGTGAGACAAGGAACATTGTGGAACATTATTTAAATACATGAAGCACAGCAGTAGGAAAAAACATGAGTGCAGCAGCAGAGAATATAAGATTATACAAAGCACAGATTTAAACCATAACAAATACAAGAAAATAGTATAATAATATCCATCTTGAATGCCCCCTCACTTGTAAAAAGAAGAGATGCTGAGTGATTTCCTGAACAAGCTCCTCCTCTACTTTTTCAGGGAAGAATTTGGCAAGAAAATGAAATGTTATAGGAGAGTCCTTTGGAACTTCTTGGTCCAAAACCTAGGCAGAAGGGGAAAAAGCAACCAGCATAATTAACAGCTTAAGACCAACCAAAGTCACAGCTTAAAAATACTACAGCCATGTAATTTATTCACCAAAACAATTATATCAGAATATACATCTTAAAGTACAAAAAGTTTGAAAAAGGCCTAGATAAGAACATCACATCATTTTCATCCAAAGAGAGCTATTAATAACACACTTACCCGTTTATCAGGCTTAAGCCAAGCATGGGTGTCTTTCACAGTGTACCTGAGGCCAAAGAACCAAGTTTCCCTTAGTCCAATGGTCCGACACACTAAATCAAACAAGTCCTTTCCTTTCCATTTCACCTGTTTAAAAACAACATACTTATAAATGACAGTCGGTTGTGATCTAATTACTAATGACTCAAGATGACATAATTACAACAATCACAATGAATAAAATTACCTCACAACTGAACTCCATTTCAGCATCCATAGTGATTACTTTGACTTTAAAAGTCTTTGGTTGTTTCTTTTTAAGACCCAAAATCGACATTCTGAGCCGAAATTACCTTAGAGCAGAAATAAAACAGTGAGCCTTCCTCGGAAAAAAAAGACACGTTTTGTTAACATGATAAATTCATAATATGACCGAAAAGCACATAGCAGTGATCACACTCTGACCAGTGTAGAAAGAGTCCAGGTGGTGATTAACGATCTGAAACGGACAGGACAACCAGAGGTATGTACAATTCTTTTCATAAGTAACTGTTGTTTAAACAGATCACTCTGTACTCTTACTGTACTGCCAGTTTCTTCAGACACATTACTTTATGAAATCTGCAGATACTGGGTCCTAGTGTGTTGGATAGCTACACTGTCACTTAGCCAGCTTGCTAGCTTAGCCGAGACTATTTACAAGTCAACATTTTAGCAGTTCGCTTTAAACAGTTGTAGTCGAATTGGCATACAGAAAACTACAAAGACAATTCACAAATGAGAGCCAGTTAAGGTGCATTTTCACTCTCCACAAAGTTCAGAAAAGCTCTACTCAACTAGTTATCGAGAGTGAGCTACTCGACAGCCACTCAGGCTAGCCAACTGCTTATGTTAGCCACTGGACTCGTTTTAAAACGTTTTCTTTCCCTCGTTGGTTTAAGACATGGATTTCAGCAACTTTCCTCAAATTAAAGAAAACCACCTAACCATTAAAGTTACCTCAGTCCTCCAGTTGAGTGTTTAAACGGCCGAAGTGAAGTTACCAACCTCTCCTCAAAAAGAAAACAATGAAAGTTGGAGTATGCTTCTAAACTGCTGTTGTTCAACCAGCCGTCTGTCTTAAAGCCTTTTCTGCGGCATAGATTCAACATAAATAAGTGACAAGTCCACGTATGTGTCAGAAATGATGCTCGCTGGTGTCTTGTTGATAAAATAAAGCCATCTGGATGGCCACTACACGCCGTGATTTAATTTGTTTGGCTAAGTGGTTAGCTGGGCAGCTAACTCCTCCAGAGCTCTACAGGTGAAAGGGTGAACAGCAGGAGCTTGAACTCAGACAGCTGTTAGACTCAGTTCAGAGATGCCCAAACGTTTTCCTTGAGAGGCCAAAGTGCTGTTTTTTTGCCAAAAAGACAACAGCAGACAAATAACTTCAAGCAGTGTCCATTACACTAAATGTTGCCCTGTCTAGTTGTATTGTTGCTCTTGTGTTTTTTTTGCACTCTCTTCTGTAATATCTGCTCTTGTGGAATCTTCTGATATTGACTTAATCGTTGATTCTTATCCTGTTTCTTTAAAGAGGCAAACCAATTATGTCCTTGCTTTTCTTACAGTAATGGGAGAGCCCAGGAGCTTTGTAGATGTGAGAAACGTAATCCTTTCAGCTCATGAAGACTCTGGGCCTGAGGATAAAGTCAGGTTCTACAACAGCTGGGCAGAGAACTATGAACAGGTAGCTCAGGAGAGGATACATAAATAGTATATTATTTGGGATGTTCGTTTTACACCTGCTTTACCCATATCATGAACAGCATGTAATGGATGTATTTGAAATTGCGTTTGAAGGATGTGGCACTTTTGGACTACCGTGCTCCTCTTTTGGCTGCAGAATGCATCGCTTCCTTCTTCAAAGGTGATAAAGAACGAGCCAATATTCTGGATGTCGCCTGTGGGACAGGGCTGGTTTCTCTACATGTGAGAATAACAATTTTAAAATTTGTTACTTTCTTTTATTTCACATAGATAAAAGACGAGCTAACAAAAAGTATGATTCTCTTGTCATGTTCCCTGAAGCTCAGGAGAATGGGGTTCCGTCGATTTTTTGGTGTGGATGGAAGTGAAGGAATGCTGGATCTGGCGAGGAAAACAGGACTCTATCAGGAGCTTAAGCAGTGCTTGCTGGGAAAGGATTCACTACCAGTTCAAAATGGTAATTAACTTCTCTTTAATTATACTTTAATAGACGTACCAACTTAACAATTGTATTTATATTGTATTTTATTTTATAGCTATATAAACCATCGATCTTCTGAGCCACTTGTCCTAACCAGGGTTGCAGGGGGTGGGGGTGGTTGTGCTGGAGCCCACACCAGTGTTCATAGGTGATATGCGGACAAATAGCCAGGACAGTTCGGCAGTCCATCGTAGTACAGCTATATAATATTGCTTTTAAATGGGTATGTTATGTTTGGTAAACAGTGTAGCTGACTGAGATAGACCAACCACAGAACCATCTCTGAAATTTTAAAGAGCCTGTACTAGAACTTCTGATAGCATTTTCCTTCTGTATTATGCTTTTTCTGTCCAGAAAAGGCATAATACAGAAAATGATCAACAAAATTGCTGATTGAACAGGTACTGTTTGCATTTTTAAGTTCTTTGAAGAGAAAAATTACCTGTATAAACCTATGCACATTGTTTTGTGTGGGTGGCAGTGCCAGTTAAAGTCACAGTTCTGTAATTTGTTTCAGAGATGTATGACGTTGTTGTAATTGTCGGAGCTCTGAGTGTTGGTCAAGTTCCAATAGCGGTCATCAGGGAGCTCTGGCAAGCCACAAAGCCAGGTGTGTCTTCTTCAATCATTAGGGAATTCATGCAGTCCACACTTGTCCTATCTTCTGAATATTGCTCTAAATCACAGAAAACACTGTTACACTGAAATTGTTCAATGAAGTACTGTTAATATTGTATGTACATATTGCATTTATGCATCCATATGTGCGTGAATGATGTCATGCTCCAAGCTTCTTCTTTAATTATGTCGTTCCTTGTTATAGGAGGCTATCTGTGCATGACTACAAGAGGAAATCCAGATAATCAAGAGTACAAGACCAAACTGGAATGCAAGATGAGAATGATGGAGGAAGAAAAACGGTGGACTCACGTAACTGTCACGGAAGTGGAGGAGTGGGAAAGAGCTGTGGATGAGAGTGGATATATATCTGGAGCTATCTATCTGTATCAGAGGATTTAAAGACACCTGACTTTTAAGAGTGATCTGCAGAGGAGTTGTATTAAAGGCAGGGGACATATATGTATTATATTATACACACGTAGCTACAGGGACCTTTAAAAAAAATAACAGTTCTACCTGACTACATACACTTATGGTATACAATTTTGTTCAGAGAATGTTGGTACCTCACCAGCAATTCCCAGTGTGGACTTTGAGTACAGTTTTCAGTTGACTATGCAGAGATTTCTACAACCTGACAAAAACAAATACTAATGGAAACATCAAAGTGAAAATCTGTCATAATTTGAGGTACTTGAAAACTATAAAAGTATCTACTGTGTATTCATTTAATGGTTATAGCACTGTGTTTCATCTGTAAAAGAATTTTAAGCCAAGAAATGTCTAAGTGATCGTAGTGTCTAAGAAATTACTGAGTGTACTAATTACAGAAGAATATAATGAATCTACAGAAGAATATAATGAAGTGGCAGTGTTCACCATAATACCTTTTACAAAGAGAGTAAGAACAGACTGAAAGTTCAGGAGAGCCAGATGAATTTTATAGACAGTTTTGGTGGGGGTCTAAATGATAATTAGCTTCCCAAGGAAAAACTTACAATAATGTAAAGCATATAAGATGGTAGCACTTTCTATGCAGGAGGACATCAGTTGTTTTTATGTTGGGCATATAGGACACATGTTGATTTTAGTTCTGAGAAAAGCTGAGGAACCCTTCAGTCTAAATTGCCTGTTCCCAGCAGTAAATCAGGGTAGTGAGTCTATTCTTTTTTTTTTTTTTTTTTAAACAGTCCAGAAATAGGTCAAATATTACATATTACATATAAAACCTGACTAAATCCAAATTCATTGTTATGTATTTCTCCATATATTATTTTTTTTATTATTATTTTGCCCACCAGTTGTACTTTGGTTTTCATTAATGTATCTAAAATACATGCATTGAAGCAGGGGAGAGCCTCCTTGTGTTGATTATTACAAAAAGTCTCCTTTTTGACATAATCAACAAAACTGTAGGTCCGAAGGGTTGTGTTACTAAGATTTCACCACTAGATGAGAGCATTGCTACAACAAAGAGCTGGCTTTTGGAAAGGGAATATGTTTGCAAGCTGTTTTCTTTTGACTCTTTTGAATCAGCCAATGAAAATTGAGGAGGGGAGAGCCTCCATTAGCCTATAATCCATTTTAACATAATCAACAAAACTGTAGGTTAGAAGGGGTTTGTGTTACTAAGATTTTACCACTAGATGGGAGCATTGCTACAAAAAAGTGTTGGTTTTGTTAAGGGGATTTATTTGCTAGCTGTTTTCTTTTAACTCTTTTGAATCAGCCATTTTTAGACAGATAAGGGATGCGGTGTTTGTGGAAGTACACTGCAAAAAGGCATTTAGATCATAACTCGTATAGTATGCTTTAACTACCCTCTCTGTTCTTTAGGGCTTCTATTTGGAAGAAAAAGGATCTGCCAGACTTCTTTTTCAACATCTGCATGAGGATATCTGTAGAAAGCTAAATGTTTTTACAAGCATTCCTAATGCTCAGTCACTGCTTTAAACTGTCAAATGTAAAAAGGTAAAAATGCATTCAAAACACATAAAGGCAAAAAGCAATGCAATCCTTGTAAAGTAATAATTTATTTAATTCAGAGCCAACTTAAACTCTACAAAAGTAGAGTTTCAGAAACATCACAATCAACAAAGAGCTAAACTAAAAGTACTGTATTTGTATTTTTTTCCCAAACAAGAAACATTCAACATGTTCATAAATGTGTATTGAAACACACAGCACTGCTAAAGAAACTGTGTGCGCATGATCATGTAGCAAACCCCCATTACATGCTGTGAAACTCTTTGCTTTGTATATTTTTGAATACCCAACGTCTGCATGAAACGCAAACCACTTCCGTGAGTTCACTCTCTGTTGAACCGGTTTGGCCTGGGACTCTCTTTCACTCCTGAGGCCCAGTGTATGATGAAAGGGAAATAGAGGAGCGTAAAGAAAAAGGGGCTTTTTAGGTCAGATGTCCATCTTAACTTTGGAAGCAGCTAGTGGCCTCAATGAGAGCTCACTTGTCTTATCAGAGAAATAGACTTATGGTCTGGAAAGCCAGGAATGTAGATTTTATTTATTTGTACCCAAAATAGTGGCTCAGTTTGAGCTTAATTTGAAACTTAAAACTAAGACATAAGCAATACAGTCACACAGCTGACAGGATTTCATAATGCAGACACAGACTATATTTGTCTTCTATATTTTAAGAAACATGAAATTTGAAATGTTGTCTAAATAATAGTGATTCATTCTGTTTCGATATTTTAAAGATGTCCATCCCTGTACTTCATTTGACGCATGCTAGATCAAGTGTTTCTTCCAGCAGGATTCCATAAATTTATTTTAACCAAAAAATGTCTGCTTCACTGGATCGTTCCACTAATAGTTCTTAGTAGCTTGAGTGATTCTTCCTGTGTGCTCACTACCCTGTAGGTCATAGAAGTGTTATTTTAAAATCCTGTTACTAGACTCCAGCTGTGAAATGTGATATGGGAATTGCTGGCCAAAGCAAATGCAGGTGCTGATATTTTTCATGTACCTGTCTACCAACACCAGTTCTTAAACTGATGTTTATATATAAACATTAATAAAATGTAGAAATTAGGACTACATGTACCTTTATTAGCATCACATAAACCTCTTGTTCTTCCAGAGTACAATAAATATGTCAAATATAATTTAAAAAATATGGGTCAGATCTTAACATGTGTCCAGTGCTGGTATATTTTTAAGCAATCTGCTGATAAGATCCTTCTGAATGTCCAAGAGTTTGATTATTCCCTTATCAGAATCCTTACTACATACTAAGAATCTTAAGAGTCTTTTAAGAGTTTTTTTTTTTTTTAATCTTTTGATGGTAATAATTTTTCAGCTTAACTGTGAGTCTTTTCAGAGTTTGTTGATCCTGGCTCACTTTTTTGAGGAGCTGCCAGGCTTTAATAAGAGGAATAAGAGGATGTGGAAATCATCTGGGACTTTGTTGAGGGCCCCTCGCTCTGCTCAGACTCCACTGTGGACTTTTCCATGGCAAACTGGGATTTTGTGGTTGACAGCTTACTCTGTTCAGATCCTGCAAAACCTGGTCCGTCCTTCTGCTGATTGGTTGATTCTCCTTTACTCCACTGAGACCTCAACGATGGTGCTCCCTTTTGTCCTAACTTGACAGTCCAGAGTTGATGCGAACTTGCTTTGCTGGATCCAGCATGGGATGAGCGTACAATCATGTACTGGGCAGAGGGGCTGTTATTTTCTGGCTTTACACTGCAGCATGTACTACAAAGCAAGCCACCACCAAGCAACAGCAGGGTAGAAGCACCACAACCGAGGTAGATAGCTGCTCCAAGCTCTCTGCGCTGGATGTCTGTCATCTGTGGGTTGTAGAATGCCCGAGCCATTGCAATAGAAGTCCAAGAGACAGGAATCAGACATAGAATGCCAGCAATGATCAGTGTGATACCAGCAGCAGTGGCAGTTCTGGCTTTTGTATCCTCTCCACTGTAGTCTAGGAAACGAGTGCACTTTCCTCCAATGAAAGCCAGGATGAGGCCCAGTGCACCAGTCAGGATGGACCCCACTGTGAGGACCTGAGCAGCCTTCAGGTCAGTTCCAAGTGCCAGCATGGATTTATAAGGGTTGCACTGAATGTAACCTGTACTCTGCATAGTACAAGTCATCCAGATGCCCTCCCACATGACCTCGGAGGTGACAATGGTCGTGCCTACAAAGGCAGTGACCCGCCACATTGGCATGAGGCAGGTCAGAAGAATGCCCACCCAGCCAAACAGGGCAAGGGCACTACCCAGCATCTGTAAGCGCAGTGAAGCCATTTCTCTCTGGATCGCTGTATGTAAACTACGGCAGATGTCCTCAGAGGTATTTGCTCTGTGCTTTGTCTATCTGCTCTCAGTATCTCTCTCTCGTTTTCTCTATCACAGACACGTGCTGTCACTGAAACTGTACATCCTCTTTACTTGGCAGCTTTAGTTCCGTCTACACTCACCCAAATCTGTCCTGTCACAAGAGTATCCACCTGGGCACTAACTGATCAAGCAGTTACTCCAAACTAAATAGTAAGAGAATAAGAGAAGAGTTTCATACTTCTACATGCCTCCGTCAGTGTAAACTTACACTTTACCAGCCAAACCAGATTTTTTTTCCAGCCGTGGACAATAAGGGTTTGACCGTACAGACATGAAGGAGGTGGATTCTACTGGGTCAGTAGGTTGGTGAAGGGAGGGAGGGAAGCTGTCTCTGCCTTTTTGACATATCTGAGTTTTACTTTAAGGTCCCAGAAAGGACTTTGTTAGTTTTTTTAATTTTTTGGGGACAGCATCTGTTCTGTTGTACCCTGGAAGTTTATCATTTTATTTTAGACCATCATGTGGCAGAACAGATCCCCACTTCAGTTTCTATGCTTATAGATATTGGATGTGCTACTGCAGTTCTACATGCTTCGTAGAAATTAGTTTTTTTTTATCAACTTGTTTTGTACTTCTTAATTAAGTACGGGTTTAGGTAGCTCTATCCTCTTTTATCCTCTCTGCATTTAAAGCATACATACATAAAGCAAAATGCACATTAGATGAATAGATGTATATCTGAGTTTCATGTTGAGAAAAGCTCCAGCTTCTAGAACTGAATCCACTGTTGTCACATTAGAGATTGTAAAAATGTTGCCCCACCCTTGGTTGACTTAAGACATCCTCAGTAACCTTTTCTACATAAGGATACTGATTCATCAAGACAGGTCTTTACCTTGTGCTATTTCCTGTATCATACAAAAGTCGCACTACTGATTTCTGAAAGGGAAAAGTTTTGAATTAAAGACGAAAAGTACAATGATGAGTAAAAATAATGATTTATTGATTGACAGTACAGCATGATTAAGTTCGTAATTCTTGTTCATATTCATAGCATTTTGATCCTGAACATTTAGTGTATTTCCAAAGCTCTTTTTTCCACACTTCATATGGGCAAATAATAAAATATTAGCTTAAAAATCAACAGTTATGACAGATGAAAACGTGTATTCCGATTGCACTTCAAAAGCAGTTACTTAACAATTACAAAAGGTATGACATACAGACTGGTTGCATGATACTATTGCTGTCGTAACAAAACCTTGTATCTACAAATTATGGCATTTTTTTAAAGACCAGTTGCATTCTCCTTCTCCTGTAAAACTGCTTTTTTTTGCAGATATGAGGTTTTGAGAGCAATGGTACACAGCACATAAAGTTTGTAAATGCATGAAAGTAAAATACTTATCACAAATTATACATTTGTATCTATTTTATAGCTATAAAGTCAGTTACTTGTCCATATTGAGAGTCAATTCCTTCTTTGCCATTAAAAAGTCCATGCAATTATAGATGTGATCTTCGGTTTACTCACCACAGAGTTCATATTAATAGACATAGGACAGTCATAAAGTTCTCAGATAAAACTGACCATTTTCTAAGCAAATAAGCACTCCACAAAAGTGACCAAACATGAACAGATTGTCCTCTTATACATAAACTTTGCTACTGTTCACAGATTTAGCCTGAGAATATTTTACATTATAGATAGAGCCATGAGTGTCATCATTTGGCGGGCATGAGCTGCAGAGAAGACCTCCACCCAGGAAGAACAGGGCAGCACTTCCCCAGCCAATATAGATGCTAGCTCCCAATTCCCTCTTCTGGGCATCAACAATCACTGGGTTGTAAAAGTCCCTGACGATGGTATTCGTGGTCCAGCACACTGGAATCAGGACAAGAAGACCCGTGATGATGAAAATGATGCCACCAGCAATGACAACTTTAGCCTTAGAGACTTCATTTGCGACAAAGCTGGTGCACTTCCCACCAATGGTTACAAGGAGTGTTCCGAAGATTCCAACAATTAATGCGATGACCACCAAGGCACGAGAAGCTTGTACATCCTGAGGAAGAGCGAGGAGAGAATCGTAGACCTTACACTGCATCTGGCCTGTACTGTCGACCACGCAGCTTGCCCATAGACCTTCCCAGAAGATCTGGGCTGTCACAATGTTGGCCCCAATGAAAGCCGACACCTTCCAGGCTGGCAAGCCACAGATAACGATGGTTCCCACATATCCAATCAGTGCCAGAATGAGGCCCAGCATTTGACATCTGGTTGACACCATTTTCACGTTTGCCTTAAGAAGATGAATTCAGGCAGAAACCAAAGCTATGTCTTTCCTTAAATGTATGCAGTGTGACTGTCATTTACTTACTGACCCTGACTTATATGCTTTACTTTCCAAAAAAAAAAAGAAAAAAGGAAAAAACAATAGGGAGGAGTCTGGATATGACATGCTCTTCCAGTCTGACTTGATTCTCTCTGCAGCTGACCAACAAACCAGTTTTGATAAAGCTAACCGGAAGTCCAAACAAGCTTCAGAGAAAACAATGCCTTACCTTTACCCAATATTTAGTATAACTTGCTGGACTGACAAAAGTGAATGTAGATATTTCTGGTATGTTACATGGCACAACACATCCAACACACTAAAAATGGTTCTTGTAAAGATTCTAGAACCATTTAAGCGTATAAATGGTTCTTCTTTTTGAAAGAAAATCTGTTGGAAATAGTCCTTCTTACATCTGGTTCTATATGACACCAAAAAGGGTTCCACTATTGTTATAAGTCAAAGAACATTTTTGCTTCTCTCCAGAATATATAGAGTGCTGTCTTAAATTAACAGTGACAAAATTGTTCTTGGTCTTGTTGCACAGTTCTATGAA
>JBBPCZ010000023.1:7337241-7355814 GCA_037974445.1 Brycinus macrolepidotus | reverse complement strand
AATCTTTTAACCTGTGTAGAAATTCAATTGTGTAGAATATTCAGTTCTATGAAAATCTTTTAACCTGTGTAGAAATTCAATTGTGTAGAATATTCAGTTCTATGAAAATCTTTTAACCTGTGTAGAAATTTAATTGTGTAGAATATTCAGTTCTATGAAAATCTTTTAACCTGTGTAGAAATTGTGTAGGATATTCAGTTCTATGAAAATCTTTTAACCTGTGTAGAAATTTAATTGTGTAGGATATTCAGTTCTATGAAAATCTTTTAACCTGTGTAGAAATTCAATTGCGTAGAATATTCAGTTCTATGAAAATCTTTTAACCTGTGTAGAAATTCAATTGTGTAGGATATTCAGTTCTATGAAAATCTTTTAACCTGTGTAGAAATTTAATTGTGTAGAATACATATGTTTAAAGTTTATTATAAATACACACTTTCATGCTAGGCCTTGTCTGAATGTGGTCGTGGAATCATTAATCTGAAAAGGTTCCATATAAAAAATGGATTTAGGGCTTTTCACTGTTACCTTTCATAGATGACGATGTAAGGTATGTTGTTTGGACACTCCCTCACATGCACGTGTTTTACATAGCTGAGGAGTTTCTAACAAACACAGAAGGCTGTCGATACTGAAAGAAGTCTAGGAGTTAGCACTAACTGCATGTTAGAGTTCTTGAGTAAAAATAATTATTTGAACAAGAATCGTACTCTATGGGTTATGATGTATGCATGCCATGTCACATTTCAATCATCAGTCACTGGTAGAATTTGGTTTGAAGGTTCTGGAAACACTAGGAGCTCACTTTGTAGATACAGATCAAATCAGGGTAACAAAGTTTTTGTTCAGCAGATGGTGCTACCACACTGACAAACTCCCATTTATTTTCCAAAAGTTCTACAAGAGGCATGACACTCTGTTCCTAGAATTTACAAATGCTTGTTGATGACCTTATGCCTAAATACACATTAGACCAAAAATAGACCATCGGGGGTTTATTTTTATTGACACAATATTGTCAATAAAAATAGACCCCCAATGTCACTTAGCTACAGCCCAAAGTCAGAATAAATGCTGTCCTAAGAGATGTACTGTAATGTACTGTGTGTAGGGACTGAAACACAAACTAATAGGCTAATACTGTGGTTACTGAAATGCAGTTTTAATGTTAAGGTTGGCTTCCTGGATATGAATTAAGCCTATTTTTGAACTAAATTAGAATATTAGTAGTCGCTCAAATTTGAAAAACCTTATTAGTCTAGGATTTGGATAAATATTGGTCTAATAATTTGGAACTAATTTATAATGGGCTACTGGAAATAAGGATTAAAATAATTTTTACACAACTGTTGATATGCTGTAAAATAAGGACTGAAAACAGTCTTAATCTTTATGTAATTCATAATGTGCTGTGGATAAGGATTAAACTTTTTATCTTTAGTTTTTAAGGACTACACCCGCATGTGGAAAGCTGGTTCTGGGTCTTTCATATTGTCAGTATACAAGTGAAAGTGGCCACAGCTAATATGACAGCTTTACTGCTCTTGAATATTCTGTCAAGCTTCTGAACAATTGAGAAAACTTGAAACAAAGCCTGACTACAAATCAAATGTTTGCTGATTATTTTTATTGTACAGTGAAGAATTCAAAATTTACAAGGTATTCCAAATGTAACCAGTATATACAGAGTATACCACTGATAATGCAAAAGATGAAAACATCGTTTTTGTTTTGCAGTGAACTACAAAAAAAGAGTCTCAACATTTCATTGCTTACAAAGTGCAAATGCTTGTCTGGCATTTGGCAAAATACAGTTCATTGGTGAGGTCTTATTTTAACACTTTCCTTAATTGGACTTGTGAAAGTCTTGTAATTTTTTGGCCCAGCATTATATTTTGGCAAGAAATGTACCTTTCTATATTTTCAAACATTCATTTGTTACAACAAAATACAAAAGACCCTTCATGTCTTCACATCACATAAAGAAAGCATGTGTGTGTGTCTTTAATGTTCCCGTTCTCTTTAATTGAACAGAAATTCTTTTTCAGTACTTCCACTTCCAAAATCCAGCCAGACCTATGGTAGAGTTAATGGTCCTTCTCCATCCACTTCATTCACAGCTTTCTGCTTGAAGAAAATCCATCTGTTCTAATGTTCAGCAGCTGTTGGAGTAGGAGCTGATAAATAAGCTGCCACCCACAACCAGGAGGAAGCCAGCTGCCCATCCTACGTAGATTGAGGCCCCCAGTTCTCCTTTTGTCGCTGTTGTAGCTAGAGGATTGTAGAAGCCCACAATGATGGTGTATGCTGACCAGCTAACAGCTATCAGACACAGTAAGCCTGCAATGATATAGCCCACCCCAGCTAGTATTCCAATCTGGGATTTGGCACGACGGTCCTCATGGTAAAAGTTAGTACATCTGGCTCCAACAACTGTCAAACCAATGCTGATCATACCAATAGCAATGGAGACGCATATTAAGGCTCGAGTAGCTTGCAGATCTTGAGACAGAGCCAAAACTGAGTCATAGGCCTTACACTGCATCTGTCCAGTGCTCTGCATCACACAGTTCATCCACAAGCCCTCCCAGAACACCTGCGCCGTCACAATGTTGGCTCCCACGAAGGCCGACACCTTCCACATGGGTAGAGCACATATCAGGATGGTGCCAAGGAAGCCCACGATTGCCAGGAAGACCGCCAAGAGTTGTCTTCCCATTTTTCACAAAAATCTCAGCCAAACGTTTCAGTTTTCACCACAGCATTGCATGAGATCAATGCAAGCAACAGATCAATTGCTAAAACCTCATTAGAAAAAAAGCTGTGTACAACCTTGCGGATATTTTGAAAAACAGTGGAGAAGAAAGGGGTGGAGATTACCTTTTTCAGGTCTCAGGTTTCTTGCTTAGCTTGATTCTTTGTGTTCTCTGAGTATGAAAGAGAGAGAGAGAGAGAAGCGGTTGAGCAAGTATGTGTGCACTAGCAAGAAAGAACACTGGAGCGGTGCAGGGAGGGTGGGAATAGAGCAAGAAGAAAAGACTTCATTGTCAGCTAAAGGACAGGTATCAAAATTCTACTCTCAGTGCAACTGAAAACACAAAGACAGGTTAGCAAAAGCCTACACAAACACAATACAACTGAAAAAAAAGATGTGCTGACTTTTTGTAGAAATACAAATTCACATTCGGTTTGGTCCATGGATCAAACATGAGCTGTGTCCAGGTGACTGATAAGGCGGAGAAGCTTGCATGTTTGTTCAAATAAGCTTATATAAACATTGACTTTCATTTTTTAGCACTGCCTACATACACGTTTCTGACTATGAACTAGTATGATAAAGCAATAAAGCAATGTGCTTTGTAATTATGGACAAAATTGGATATTTTAAGATGGACATCCCGGAAATACACATTAAAAAGTCCCCGTCTCCCCATATGTCACGGTTATGAAAATGCATGGGAATGAATATTTAGTTTGCAGCTTAGAGTTTGTTTAATGACATTTAGATTATTTAGCATGGTGTTTATGTCCAATTTCTTGAATTCAATTTAATGCTCATTCTAGACTAGATTCAACATTAGAATTTACAGTTAGTCTTAGTTCATGTCTGAACTGAACCAGCTCATACATTTACATGTTTCATTAACAGTGTACTCTAATTTTGTAATCAAAAGACACATGGAATGTTTCAGGTCTAAACCACCCCTCATCCTGGCATTGACTCAAATGTGCTCAGAACAAATTAAAGCAATATGCCAGCATTCAAAAGTGTATTTATTTTAAATTACGTAAACTACCACCACAACTACTATAAAGATGACTACTGTTCCTTCATGACAAAGTAGCAGAATGGTCGTGCTACATTTTACAACACTACTGCACTTTTAATGCACGAATAAAACATGACCGAGTAGGGTGATCTAGTCAGCACATAAGGGTAGCAAAAAGGCTATCATTAATATTCAGATGTTACATTCAAACTTTTAGGCTGTTGTAAAACTGCTTCCAGAAAGAACAAAACTGTCACCAAATGCCTGTTTAAAAGCTCCAACTCGCCATGGTCATGTGATTGAGATGCACCACCACCTTTCTAGTTGTAACAGGAATCAAGGACCACTCACCTAAATGAAAACAAAACCCACCTCTCATAGTCAGCCTAGAAACCTGATTTGAAACAGTCCACAAACTTTTGAAGCCAACTACAAAAAAAAAAAATTATGTAGTCTAATGGAAAGCAAATTTCTTGGCCTGCTCCAAGCAAAGACTCAAGCAGCCTGTGAGAGTAAAGCTGGACTCCTGTTGTGGTCCAAGCTGAATAAGACCCCATACCCCCCCCAAAAAAAATCCTCCCAGTCAAGATCTGACTCCTGTCTCTTTGAAGTAGAATGACCAGGCTAATGTAGCTAAAAAGCAAACAGACATGTCTTGACCACATTTGGCATACACTCCAAGTTGGGATAACCAACTGGTTTAAATTACTAATTATAGTCAACTTCTTGAAGCCTTTTGGTTCAGGGCCATGTGCTCCAATAAGAGCAGCAGAAGCCCTCTCTAGCTTCAAAAACCTCCTGAGGTTAATGTGTTCAAGAATCTCTGAATCTTGCACTACTCTTACATAAAGAGTAGACACTTAGTACTCCCCTCTGGTTCCCACACTGTTCTGAAACTTGAATGTTTCCTCATGTTGTAAGGAACTTTGGACAAAAGCATCTGCCAAATGACTGTAAAGCCATTTAGCATTGATGCTGAAGTGTTAGGGGAAGTCATGTTACAAACTGAAGAAATTGGATAATAGGGAAAGGATGACCATGATGCTAAATTACAGCTGTAAAATCAATTTATTTGGTAAAAAGTTGACATTAAAAGTTAGAAAACGGTTGAGTTAATCAAGTGTCTTTCCACAGTACACCAGAACAGAGTCTAGAGAAGTCCGCCCGGCTGAGAAGGCCTCTGACCTACACGTATGCTCCGGTGCTGTGCGCAGCAGATCTCGGGGCGCTGTATTTGGCTGAGTAGGCGCGGTATTCCTTTTTGGGGCAGCGACAGCACTGAAGCGCGCCCCCGAGGAGCAGCAGGGCGGCGGCCCCCCAACCCACGAAGAGAGAAGCCCCCAGCTCGCGCCTCTGCGCGTCGGCCAGCTGTGGGTTGTAGAAGTCTCGGATGACCGAGTTGGCCGACCAGGACACGGGGATGAGGCAGAGCACGCCCGCCACTACGAGGCACACGCCGGCCGTCACGGACACCTTCGCTTTGGCCGCCTCGTCTTCCACGCAGTTGGTGCAGTCGCCCCCGGCCACGGCCAGCGCGAGCCCCACGAGCGCGAGCAGGATGGAGATGACGACGAGCGCGCGCGCGGCCTGCAGGTCCTGCGGTAGCGCCAGCATGGAGTCGTAGACCTTGCACTGTGTCTGGCCCGTGCTCTGCTGCACGCAGTTCATCCACAGGCCCTCCCAGAAGGTCTGCGCCGTCACGATGTTCTGCCCGATGAACGCCGTCACCTTCCACATGGGCAGCGCGCACGCCGTGATGTCGCCAATCCAGCCGATCAGCGCCAGAGCCAGACCGAGAACCTGCATCCCTGAACCTGCCATTGCCCTCTAACTACACCGGTAACGTTAGGTAGTACTGCTGTAGGAGCCGGGGGAGACAAAAAAAAAAAAAGACCTGCCAAACGCTTGAATCACGGCTTTCCTTTTGACCCTTATATACGCCTCGCGCCTCATCAGGACTGGCAGCTGCTCATTAGGGCTAATTGAACCCACGTGCAGTCCTCATTAAGCAATTTAGAGCTCCAGGCCACCTATAGCCCATCTCTTCCTTTATATTTCCTCAATTAGAATCGACAGAAGTTCTCGGCCCACCGAGAAATCCTGGAGAACATATGTAAAATATGAGAATATGTGTATGATACAAAACAGACATTATGTTAAACATCAAGCAAATTTTGAATGATAAAAAAAGCGTTGTAGAAATAAAATGAAATGTTGTTTAGCAACTAAAAAAGTAAAAAAAAAAAAAAAAAATGACAAAAACGCTGATTCACATTTCACCAAGTTCACTGATCAAACCTGTCTGAAAAGAGGGTGTGGTCTATTATTCTAAGGAGCTGCAGTTCGTGCTGTGCTAAGCACTGAGGCGTTAGAGGGAAGAAGAATGTGCTATGACTTGATGTATGAATTCCATTTAATACAGCACAAAATGCAATTCTTAGTGCAACACAACTGAAACATTTCGGTGCAGTGTCTTTGGCTTTCAGTGTCTTTCGAAATTTCCTTGGATCAGCATTTGCTTGCATTTATTCAACTTTTTTCACATATTGTTTTTTCATATTAGTGCCTGCAAGATTTATTAAGGTGTATTAATAAAGCTTGCAGGTATTAATGAATCCTGAAATTAATCTCTTGAAAGTGATTATTTTTCCACACAAATGTGAGACAGTGCACTGCAGAATTTGCATTTATAAATTCCTGAACATACCCGATTCAACTCATCAGCTCTTAAAATCCACCGGGAGTTGAATGGATGTGTCAGGCAAAACACTGATGCCTAATCTAAAGCCCAGTTCCAAATGGCGCACTTGCAATCCTGCAGTCCACCTTGAATCTCGAGGGTGGCATTCAGAGGGTGCTCATAAGTGCACTTTATGTGCTCTTTCTGCAGCCTTCAGCAAAACCTCAGCAATGCAGACTCAACAGCAGCTTCTGACCCAAAATTTCTTGAGATACAGGTGAGCACCAATCAGTCTGACAGTGGAGATGAGAAAGACATTTGAATGTGGCAAATTGAAGGCATTTGTTTATTAGTTTAACTTGTAGCTAATCTGTATACCTTGACCTGTTTGTATTCTTGCAGCTTTGTGGTTCCAACATGACGAAGCACTTCAGTGAGCATCACAATAGTTAAACAGACATTCCATCTTTTGGAATGTCATCATATTGCAAAGCCCTATCTCTAGATAATAATATTCTCTAGAATAGAGTCTTCTATGTGCACAGCACTTGTGTTACTCACCTCTTTCACATGGTTGTAAAGTAAAGTGGCCTCTTATGGTCATGTGTGAACACAGCACAGCACACAGTGTGAACAATGTGTAATTCTTTCTGATTCACTGAGTGAGGCAGTGTGCTGCCACCAACAGGGGGCACCCAGGGAGCAGTACATTGCTAAAGGGTACTTCAGCGATGGCACTAGCAGTCCTGGGATTTGAACCCACGACCTTTTGATTGCAGAGGCAACTCCCTAACCACTAGACCACCAGCTGCCCCAACTTTTCTCATCTCAGGTGAACATGGTTCCTGTGAAAGAGGTATAAAGGATGGCACATGGGATGATACAATTGCCTGTGTTTATAATGTCTATCTGTTTTCTCTGCTGTAGTAATTTGTAGGTTCTGCAAAGTTGTCAAATGGGGACATCTATCAGAGCAACAATTACTTGGCTCAATAAGTGTTCAAAAATGGTGAGATAGTGTGTCACTCTATTTGGTTTGTCAGTGACACTCTCCTTAAAACAATACAATGGGAGTGGCCTTACTTGATAGGTTTTCATGCAAATGCCTGATCAGACATGTAGAGGAAACGGCTCCTGTTGGCTTATACAGGAAATATAACCATATTAATAATCATATTCTCTGCAATGGAATATACCAAGCTGTTTTGCTGTTTGTTTTGTTTTGGCTTGGTGATTTCCTCCAGGATCAATAAAGTTTTATCATTCTGATTCTGATTCTGATGCCTGTTTAATGGGTTTACTCCTGCTCAGTTGTCTTGAAATGTGGATGGCTGTGTAAAGTATGCTACGGGAAGTAAAGGTTCCCCATATATTATCCACACCACCAAGTTCTGGTCAATGCACTTCTGTTTCAAAATGAGCAGTGTCTCTGATTGGCATTGTAAAACTAAGGAAACAGCAAATTAATGTGTTGTGAATGAGAGTGAGGCATGTATTTTTAAAACAATATTGCCTTAACTTGACACTGTATGTCCATTTAATGGTTGACCAGAAAAGAAAAAAGCTAATTTTCACACTGAAAGTAGTCAGCCGAGACATGTTTAGCTTCTGAAATTTCATGTCTTAGTTTTGCACTGGAGCTACAAGCCTAATGGCAGAAATTAAGTTACAGGAATGCATACCTTACCAATTAGCATCATGCCAAATGCATGCCTAAATCATCACATACATGCCTCAACACATCAGATTGTTAATCTCAAATAGACTTGCTTATGTGGTTTATAACTCTGTTTCACATGGCCTAATTATCTATACAAATCCAGCCTTCAGGATGTCCTTTACTACTGTTTACTACTGTTTTTGTTTTTTGGCAATGTACTTTATCTCTTTTATAGAAAACACAAACCCAATAAACAAGAATACCTGAGATTTCTTAACAACTCCACAAAGAGGCAAGTATGTGCTGATGGTACTGTGAGGAGTATGATCTTCCATTGCTTGTAAGGTACATTTGTTTTGTGTTAAAAGAACACCCAAAAATAGAAAAACCTCCAAAATCCATACATTTGAAGCTATTAGAATGCTTGTTTAGAGTGTGTGATTTTTGTTGTTTTGGCTTGACCTATTTGTAATTTTCTGCCTAATTCCAGGTTTTATTATTTTAAAGTAATTCTTAATAAATATCAGACTGCTGTTATGAAGTTCAGACGTATCTGAACATTCACTGCACAGCACCTGTAACTTAGGTTGAAGGTACTTTTAGTACAACTCATACTTTTTTGTTTGTGGTGTTAACTTATTCATGTAAATGACCTTAATCCTGTTTGATTTGCCCCCTGAGTTAGTTATTTCTGCACAGAAAATTCCTTTCAGCTACTCCTGGTAGTTAACTATTAGCCTTTGCTGTGCTCCCTGTGCTCCTCTCAAGGATGGCCATCTGCACCAACCCAGCAGCTTGTGTGAAACATTTTTTTTCTTTCACTGAGCAACAATGTGAGTAAAGTTTCGTAACACAAATGCATGCTTGTTAAGCATTTGATGTAATTACAGTTTTTCAGTATCTTAAGACACTGACCCCCACCCCCCATATGCCTGACTTACATTTTTGTTCTGGCTTTCATATTACCTTCAATTTTGCTTGCACATATAATGAAGGACTGAGGTTCCTACTTGCAAAACTGGTTGCCCTTAAGACTTCATGTACTGTACCAGATTTTTCCAAACCTTTACATACATTTTACATTTAGGTACCATTTATTTTCCAAATGAATGTTTTTTGGCTGGATGTATAGTCTAAATAGTTTTTATTTTTGCCATGAAAATTGCAGCAACACACTAGAATTCTTAAAACTGATATCTAATAATGAATCACAATACTGTTTTATTATCTTTTAATGATTAAACATTTGTACTGATTACTTATTTTAGTTTTAGACTGAAAACAAAAAATGTACAGAACTTGTTCAGTGTCATCTTGTATCATCAAAATTCAGTAATCACATAATAGGATTGTATATATGACCTTAAAGGAAATCACGCCTTTGTAAAGATGGTATTGAATGAATCCACCTTTTTTCATCAGTTCCTGTTTTAGTTCAATTTTGTTGCTCACACATAATTCATTGCTGGGGATGTCGATCTGGCAGGGGCGAATTTGGCTCCCATGTAGGTCCGAGGCTCCTTGGGTGGACAGTTCCAGCAAAGGAGCCCACCACCCAGCAGCAGGAGAACTGCAGATCCCCAACCAATATAGAGCGAGGCTCCTAGCTCTCGGCGCTGGGCTTCATACACCAGAGGATTGTAGAAGTCCCTGATGACAGTGTTGGCAGACCAGCTGACTGGAATGAGGATGAGGATGCCCGCAATGAGGAAGATCACACCTGCTACAATGCAGGCTTTGGCTTTTGCTGCCTCCTCTTCCATGCAGTTTGTACACTTTCCACCAACCACAGCCATAAGCACACCAAAGATGCCCACTATTATGGAGATGATGACCATGGCTCGAGCTGCCTGCAGGTCCTGAGGGAGAGCCAACATGGAGTCGTAGACCTTACACTGCATCTGGCCGGTACTCTGCACCACACAGTTCATCCACAAACCCTCCCAGATGATCTGGGCTGTGACAATGTTAGCTCCAACAAAAGCTGTGACCCTCCACATAGGCAGAGTGCAAGTGGTGATCGTCCCCAGCCAGCCTGCTATAGCCAACATAACTCCCAGGATCTGGAGACCTTGGGATGCCATCGATATTTGTGGTCCTGCAGACTACTCTTAAATTTTCATGGGCAAGTTTAAGAAATGGTGTCCGAATGGTATGACCAGCCTTTTTATTGCTCCCACTTAAAGGGTGGGGTTCTTCTGCACATTCAAACAAAAAGAAAAGCTGGTCATCTGATATTGGAGCAGCTCTGTTCAATCCATTGTTCTGAAGGTCCTATTCAGTTTTAGAACCTGAGCAACCTCAGGCAAAATCTAAGAAACATATATTTCTACTTTGTTAAAGTAAAATATGCACATGTGGTTTCATACATATTCTTAAAAATAAATTTTCCTAACTTGTTCATTACTAGGAAGTATGGCATAAGGAAAGACCTTTTTACTTGGTTTAAGACCTTACATTATATGGTTATTATAGTAATTGTTATTTACTTATATAATTTACAGTAATGATTTTTAAAGGTTTTTTGGGGAACCAGAATTGGATGTTCAATGAAAGAACCTTTTTGGTTCCATTAGGCATTTTTATTTTTTTTGGAATTTTGATGAAAATTTGAATGTTTGTGAACTTCACTGTTTACAACTTTATAGTGGATGTACATTTGAAGATATATAACGGGTATATTTATGGTTCGCACATGCATGTATTATTTGCACTTTTTGTTAACAATACAAATCTTCCGTTGATTTCATTGATGAAATTGGTTCTAGAGGTACATTGCACTGCACATTTTAGTGTTTTCTGTGCTTCCAGTGCACCTAATCCACTTCACCAGTTCATTAACAATCCTTTATGGAATTGTTGTAAGTGTATTGAGACAGTGAAACTGTGGATGATGAGAGGAATCTCCTGGGTTGGTGGATAGATCATGGTGGATCTTTTCCCTTGCTAAGATTGCTCAAAGTGTGTTAAGCTTCTCTGCAAGTACCAGTAGTACTATAACTTCAGTGCAGTGGGGCTACCAGGTTATGAATAGAGTGGATGCTGTTTTTTGCCATGTATGATCTGGCAAAAGGCAAAATCCTTGTTTTGAAAACCAAAAGAGGTTCTTCTAAGGCTTTTAACTCTAGTGCTATTTTTTTCTTTTTGCTTGTAATAATTTGTTTATATGTACCACCAGTTGGCATGGTACGGAAAATGCCAAAAAAAAAAACTTACTGTGATTTTTTTTTTTTTCATTGCAAACAGCATGAACACAAGATTCATGTTTTGTCATGTCCACTTCCTTTCATTTGTTCATATACATCCATTCAGGCTTGCAACACATTCCAAAAAACTTGGGATGGTAAAGTATTTACCACTTTCTAATGTTGCCATTCCTTTTCACAACACAGGTGTTATTTTGTCCCATTCTTCCTGCAAACACATCTTAAAACGTGCAACAGAATGGAGTCGTTATAGCTTTTTGTTTTCATAATTCTCCACACATTTTCTACTGGGGACAGGTAAGCACTGCAGGCAGTCCAGTCCAGTCCAGTACCCTCTTCTTCCACAGCCATGCCTTTATAATGTGTGCAGAATGTGGTTTTGCATTGTCTTGTTGCATGGATGTCCCTGGAAAAGATGTTGTCGTCTTGTAGGCAGCATGTGTTACTCTAAAATGTCAGTGTACTTTTCTGCATTAATGCTGCCATCACAGAAGACACAGAATGAATGACCTTTGCCAAGGCCACTGACACAAAACCATGACAGACCCTGGCTTCTGGAGTTGTTGCTGATAACAGTCTGGATGCTTTTTGTCTTTGGTCCAGAGCACATGGTCCATTTCTTCCAAAAAGATCTGGAAACGGATTCATCTGACCGTGGTTAATGTAAAGCTTCTAGACATGGTTAACATAAAGCTTCTTTTGTGAACTGTAAAGGTTTAAGTCGCATTTGTGAATTAGTGCTTGACAAAGGTTTACCAAAATAACCCCTTGTTCATGTGGTTATATCGGCAGTTGATGAATGATCGTTCTTGATGGAGAGTTGTCTGAGGGATTGAAGATTACAGGTGTTCATCTTAGGCTTGCTCTCTTGCCCTTTACGCACTGAAGTTCGTCCAGATTGCTTGTATCATTTAATATTATACATTGTGGAGAAAGAAATATGTAAGTCCTTTCCAGTCTTTCTTTGAAGAGCACTGTTTTTAAACATTTCAATAATCTTCTCATACACTCGATAACAAACTAGAGATCCTCTGCCCATCTTTGCTACTCAAAGTAAATACTGCTTTTGTACCAAATTATGATTACAATCACCCATTGATATCACCTGTTTGAAATCAGTTCATTATTATTATTATTTTTTACCTAAATACTAGCCCTAAATTGCCCCGGTTCCAACATTTTTGGGAATGTGTTGCAGGCCTGAAATGCAGAAATCGATGTATATTGATATATGAAATTAAGCTGACCAGACAAAACATGAAAAATCTTGGGTTCATACGGTCTGCAGTGAAATAAAAGTTTCATACCAAACCCTGCTTATTTGAGTTTGGGTTGTATTTCTTGGTATGCATTATTTAGATTGATTGATTGAATGATTGACTGATTGATTGATTTTTTTATTTGAGATCCCTGCAAATGCTTTCTACAGAGCACACAGTTTGTTTGCCATTATCTTTTCTGCAATAAACTAGAAAAAACATGAAAACTCAAAACCGAAAATTGTTGAACAGTTTTATTAAACACTTTAGATTCTTAGGTTCTTAATTTCTAAAAAAACATGTTATGTGATCTGTGACAGGTTTTCTTGACTGAGCCACACCTGAACTGGATTGTCAGGATAGGAATGACTCCCTTTGAAAATGTTCTCCTCACAGCCCCTGAGATGAATTCATTATGAAAACTGTGCATTTTACCAATACTATTTAAACAAGTTAATCATTATACTATAAAGTTAAAAAGCCTGCCTTTGCTTTCAAAACCAGTGAAAAAATTTAAGTTCATATCTGACAGAAAAACAAGAAAGATACTGCGCAAAAAATAAAAATATTTACAAAACTGTTTAAACTTTTAAAGCTTAACAAAAGTTAAACATGACACAGCACTTTGATAATAAAACTTAAGCATACTTTTACACCACAAACATCCAATTAAGACAAACAAGAAAACTATTAACTGTGGTTCCTTGTCATCTTCTGTATATAATGTATGTATAAATCAGAAATCAGCAACACAGTCCTTGTAATTGTCCATCAAGTCCCCATAAAGTCTGCTCAGAGTATGAGTGAGACAGTACTTGCTGGAAAGAAGACAGTAAACATGGATACAGGATACATTCTTGAAGTTCCAAAACTACTTAGACGTAGTCCTTGGTGGTTGGGGCGGAGGCTTGAGAGCGAGGAGCACTGTACTTGGCTGTGTAGGATCCGTTGTCTTTGGGTGGGCAGCTGGAGCACAGCAGACCTCCTCCGATGATGAGCAGAGCAGCAGCCCCCCAGCCGATAAACAGTGAGGCCCCCAGCTCCCTCTTCTGTGCCTGGTTCAGCATTGGGTTGTAGAAGTCCTGGATGATAGTCTGGGCGGTCCAGCACACAGGGATCAGGCACAGTACCCCAGAAATGATGAAAACCACACCTGCTGTCACAGCAACCTTTGCCTTGGAGTTCTCATCCTCCACACAGTTGGTGCACTTCCCTCCAGCCATGGCCAGGAAGATGCCCATTAAGCCCACTATGATGGAGATGATGGTGAGGGCCCGTGCAGCCTGGAGGTCTGAGCTGAGGGCCAGCATTGAGTCATAGACCTTACACTGCATCTGCCCAGTGCTTTGCACTACACAGCTCATCCAGATGCCCTCCCAAGATACCTGTGAAGTGACGATGTTGCTGCCAATAAAGGCTGTGACCCTCCACATTGGAAGAGCACAGGTGATGATAACACCAATCCAGCCAATTATGCCCAGGGTGGCACCTAGCATCTGTATCCCAGCAGACACCATCTTGTTTTTCCGGTGGTTTTTGTTTCTTCTCTTGCTGCTGAAACGGCACAGTGCTGTCTCCTTGTAGCAGTATGTGTATGGCACACAGTGTGAAAGCAAGTACTATAAGAGTATACCTGATGGGGGTGGGGTTTGTGACACAGGTGTAAGCTCATAACCTGCTCTGCTGGTTTGATTGTTCTGCCTTGTTCCTCTGAGAGAGATCATCCCCTGTGAGGCTGTGAGTCACCATGTCAACACTTTACCTACATTACAAACAACAACAGAATTTGGCCTCATATGGTCACATCCTCTTTAAGTGGTAATGATTTTTCTTTAAAAACTGAAAGTATGAGATATATTGGCTTTAACTTTGGGCTTAAGTTATTTGACTAACTGACATATCCTCCTTGTGTTCTACTAATTGAGAAAAAAACATAAAGAAGGATTGAAATTCTAACAAGACACTACAGGATGCTCAAAGCTTGTTGAGTAAAGGACAGTTTGAGGACAATACAATTATCAGTAGTGATGTGAAGTAGTCATCAAGAGCAAGACAGAACAACTCAGTCCTCTTAGATGTGTTATCTGTGTGCAGTTCTTCAAGACTGCCAGTGTACTATGAAGAAATATTTCATTAATGCCCACTGTATGTTTATAAGCACTGGAAAACAATTATTAAAAATCACTGTTGCCACAGTCTTTTCCCATATGGTTCTGTTAACAGAGTTGATAAAGGGGTGCAAATTAGCTTGAAAGAGGTGGTTAGTGTTGGATGACACAGGCTTGGGGGAGGAAGGGAAAAGACAGTCAGACTCTAACAATGTGAAGCATTTTATGTTCTTATGACTCAGCGCAGTTCCATGGTGTTTCAATGTAATGATTATAAGGACAGCAAGTAATTTGGGGAGTTTATACATTCAAGAAATATAAGCAAATATATGCATACATATGCTTTCTTATTACAACCATTTTCAGGCAATTGACTCTGCGGGTGAAAAAAATGGTACACGCCCCAGGCAGTTGAGCTAGTTTGTGAATTTGTAACAGGTAAATATTGACTCACACTGCGTTCATGACTAAATGGATTTTCAGATTACAATCACTTAGAGTTATGGACTATTTCTGAGTTTATTTTCAAACAGTAAATGATTTATTATAGTGGATGCAGTCTTTTGGTGATGGTGTTGTTGCTCAAACCTGTTGATACCAAAGCATGTGAATCGTTTGCCTGTAAATACAGGCCAAACGTCTACCATCAATTTTAACACTTACCTTCATTTGTACAGGAAATACAATTTATTGTACTAAAAATATTCCAAATTATGTGTTAATTAAAAACACATTTTGTCAGGAATTTATATTTCGCCACCTTATAATAATCATGGATTACACTGACATATAGTGTCTAGCTAAAGAAATGTTTCCTCAGATTTAAAAGGCCAATCAGAGACAATGCTTATTTTGAAGCATGGGTGTACTGAACAGAAGTTGATATGCAGCTAATTTATATGCAGGAACTTCTAGTTCCTTTTTAATACCTCTACAGAATCTGAATTAGAAACCTTTATTGATTATGGAGGAAATTGTTTGTGCAATGACTGCACAGACACAGAGACTCAAAGACAAGAACAATATAAAATATAATATAAAGTAAAAATAAAATTCTCCAGAAAATACTCTGTACTAAATACAAAATGCAGGACATCTTGCCACCACCATTAACTTTTCAGGACCGTTGAGGAACAGGTGTAAGCCGGCAGGAGCAGTTTCCTCTACATGTCTGAACAGGCATTTGCACAAAAACTTAAGTAAGGCCACCCTCATTGTACAGCTATGAGAAAATAACACACTATGACAAATCACACACTGCCTCACCATTTTTATTTTTGGCCAAATTTTATTGAGCTGAGTAACTGTTTCTCTGATAGATGTCCACTAATTTGCAACTTTCCAGTTACAAATTCATACAAATTCCTACAGCATGGAAAACAAAACAGGACAGGTGACAAAAAGGACCCCTTTTTAGATATTGTGAGTGTGTGAGTATGATAATGACTTGAGATCAGATCAGACCAGCCTATGGTCAGAACAAAATCTGATATCTGTCCCAGTTTTAACCAAGAGTCTTGGTAACTAGTACACAGAACAGTGAAGGTGTTAGAGGAACGGTGAACTCACTGGAGGTGAAGTGGGTAGCACTGCAGTAGAGCTAATGCGAATAAGCCAGCACATTGCCTGTTTGTAGCTCCGCTGATGTGTGCACAGTAATGCACTGATTTCTTGGTGAAGCGATGTTTTCTGGCTAAAGAGAGGATTTCTAGGTCACGGTGTGTGTTGCTTTGCCACAATTTCTGTAAGTGTAGGATGCAGAAAAACTTTAAATGAACAGTCCAGTGTGCTTTTCTTCCAAACATAAATGTTTCGCTTTTCATATAAAGTAGCTCTTGAGAAATGTGTGCTTCTAAAGTAAAACACTAAATGCAAACTACATCCTTTAGTCATTTGGGCGCCTACGGGCTGTAGAACTGCACCCAGTTTTAGGTTAAAAATACAGTTTGTTTAAGCTTAAGCTTAAACCACTTAAGCTTAAACAATAGAATGTCCTCAGATTGTTGCCTGAGTTAAAATATTTTTTTAACGTGTAAACTAGTTTCAGTTGCATGTGTTCCTGTATATAAGAGCACTTAGAATGGAAAGTGATAACATACATAAAGGCGTCACTGTCCAAAAAACATTCAAATTAGCTCAGAGCAGTAAAATAGTCTCAAGCCAGTCATGAGATCCTTATCACAATATGGAAATAACAGTTAGTGAGTACTGCTTCTTTGTAGCAGCTGCAGTAGGTACAGATTCTAAAGGCAATCTACAGACTCATTTTATGTCCCACGAGAGTAAATGAATGAATGAATGAACGAAAAAAATAGATGGGCTATTCATTTATATCCTCAACCTACCACATCTTTTTGATTGATTGATTGATTGGTGGATTGATTAATTTGTTTGTTTATGTGACACGTAATCGGAGAGATTTAACACTTTTCTCGTATCATGGTCAGCAAGAACATCAACATTAAGCCCTCAAACGTGTTAAACGTCAGATTAAAACGGCATGCACCGAGAAATCAGCCGCTACTGGAGCGCCACCCTTTGTCGACAGTTGGCCACTGACGGGCGTGTCACCCTGCCGGTGGAAAACGCACCTTTTACACTGATCTGAGATCAGCTGTAATTATTATCACCAGTTTGATCCTGCCCTGTCACACATACTGTCGCTTTTAGGGCCCTCTCCCTCCCCCACCCCCACACTGAGGTGTTTGTGCCCTGCCCGGTTCCGTGTACAGTCCTGTTTGCATGACTGCACTCAGTCGGCACAAGGTGACTTTCGGAGAAGTGCGCATGCGCTGAATTGACACGCGAAAAACGCCAAACTGTCCAAACAGAAACTCGTCTGACAGCTTCTTAATCCCTGAATGGCGGAACAGAAACTGGACGGAGACCACATTTACCGAGGGGAAGTTCACTATCAGTTTGATCTGATGTCACTAGACAACGCCTAGCCTGTTATCACCTGTGCGCTGACGGTAAACAGGGGCAACAGTCAAAAGGCTGACGTTATCTTCTTAACCCATTACTGTCATTTTCCTTTGGTCCATATGTTCTCTGAGCTTGCCAAACATCTGAAACGCCGTCTGAATAGAGGTTAAACCATGTGACTAAAATTAAACAAGACTCAACGTGTCTTTGAATATTAATGTGGTTTAATTGTACTGGCACATTGCCTACTTTTTTTGTATTGCGCTGGTCTGTATGTTTCTTTGCACATTTTGCTTTTTTGCACTATGTAAAGGTGTACAATGTAGACCGTGACTTTTGCCATATCGTTTCTTTCTTTACTTGTATATGGTTGAGTTCACGTTGACTTTGAAATGACCATGTTTTCTTAAATTCCTGAACAAAACAATAGCAAGTCCAAGTTTGAATATATATGTTGTATTAGGCTATATGCCATTTGTGCTATGACTGTTACCCCCTCTTTTCAAGAAGAGATTGTTATTAGATTATTAATAGATTATTATTAGATGTAAATGTAAATGCCATAAATGTAAATGTAGATAAGTCTGCTGTCATTCAAAAACTCATTAAATATTTACAGTTGCTAAAAATGACAATAAAGCATTTTGGAATGATTCATATATACAACAGACACTCAAATACATAGATTCAAACGTGAGTGTGTGAGTGTACTGTGTACACAAAAATATGAAGAGTTTATTTTCAAAATGCTCGACATAAAGAGGTCTGAAAAGACTTGTCTTAACATATTTGACTGAAAATTATTTTTTATCTCTCTAATAAAGGTAGTGTTAATCATAAATCATCCAATGACACAATATTACATGTTAATAATTGTTTTACCTGTACAGTGATTGTGTTTCTTCACAATGCTGCACACGTCAGATAACTATTAAGATTAAACAGCATTGACATTTATGTGTAAA